>CM040186.1:3226512-3622154 GCA_022606455.1 Callitettix versicolor
TTCTCAAACGTCTTCATCCCAGTCCTTGCAGCTTGCAGCGTTCCTAGCGGCAGATAGCCCAATTACTTGGACTTCAGCCTCTGATATCGAGCACGCTTTTTATAACGGTGGCTGTACTTCTAGTCCGTTTTTTTTTTATTTTTTATTTTATTTTATTTTTTGTGTGTTTAACGTCCGACTATTGTGCACACTTGGGCTAATGCAGACGATGGGATGATTTATAGCGTATGAAAATGCCAAGCCCTGGCCGGGAATCGAACCCGGATCCTCGGGGTGAAAGCCCAGTACGCTATCAACTAGGCCACCGAGGCGGCTCTGTTTTTTATTTAATGGTAGTATCTTGAGTAGATAAGTGAGAGTAGTATGAGCTAGAGGTATCAGTAAACCCATCAGCTGCTCACTTCAGCTATCTTCACCGGGTGTTAGATTTTTAAATATTTATTTGCGTTTTTTTTCAATTAAAAGCAATTTTCACAAAGATGAGCTTAAAACTAATATTGTGTCTTTTAAAGTTTCGCTCGATTTTAGAAATTAAAAATGCTAATTTTTAAAATCTTTTAACGCCCATTATGACGGAGAAGTTAGACTTTCAAAAAGCGTAAACATAAACAAGTTGTGAACATTTTCCAAGCTACAATCAGAATCGATTTTCGTGCCAAAATTGTATTAAATCGAACCAAAATTGCGTACGTGAGCATGCTAAGCGGTCAGGATCGACGTTTCAAGATCCCGTGTCCGGGTTTTATAACCACGATGGCCTTTAAAATATTTTACATACATATCTACAAACAAATAGTGCTGGCTTAATATTATAGGATTATAGACAGTACTAGTAGCCTAACTACTCTACGAGAATCACAGCGACCTAAATACAGAGATAGAAAAGTTGACCAGTAAAAATATTCGAAACATTATCGCCTGAATGAATAATTCACGGCCTACCTGATACCATATTTACGTTTACACGCAATCAGCAATAACCTCAATGCCTGTATGATTACGTTACTGTACAAAACCGACATTGTTAAGGCCGTGGATTACGACTTGACTTTCTACAGTAAATAAATAATGAAAACTCTGTTTATGCAGGTAATTATAACATTACGTAACTTTTAATTATACTCATACTATAAAATCGTTCTCATACAGTGCGTTTATTGTGGGAATGAATGAATGAATGCATTTTACAGTAGAACAGACAGCAAACCTATACCTTTAGAAATGTAAACTAATTATATCCGGCGGAAGCAGCTGATGCGTTTATCTATGTTCAATTAATAACTCTTTATAGCCTAGTTAATGGTGTATCAAACAGAGTTTTGGTGACCTCCCAGTGTATACAGGACTCTCTATGGACGGACCTAATTTCTCTAGCTTCTTGCGAGTGTTTCCATGAGTAATAATGTAAAACAGAACGAGCTGAATCTACCAGAGTAGTTAGTCGCCTCGTGAACCCGGGTTCGATTCCCGGCGAGGGCTTGGCACTTTCATACGCTATAAATCATCCCATCGTCTGCATTAGCCCAAGTGTGCACAATAGTCGGACGTTAAACACAAAAAAAAATCTACCAGAGTAAGCATTTCAATAATGAATTGGAAAGTCATCGTCTCCAAATCCTGGACGTCATGAAGAGACTAATGCTAGAGAAGGCGTTGAAACTGAGCATCTCAGAAATATAGAAAGAGGACACAACAAAGGTGATGTAACAGTAACCCTAGAGAGTCATTCATTTCAAATAATCCTAAAAATAATGTACTTATAGAAACGTGTTTGGCTTAGCGCTGTTCAACGTTTTAACTTCACCAATTCGTTTTTTGATAACTTTGTACCCGTTTAAATTAGAAAATTTATTGATTAAACGTCCTATCACTGTAATGTTAAATTGTTTTTCTACAATAGGCCTACTTATTCGTGATTATTTTAAGTCGACAAGACATGTAAATATTGTTGCTGATCTTTAACACTTCACTTATACCCAACCACAAAACAAAGTATTACAAAGTAAACAGTAACTATAAATAGGTGGATTAATAAGCAAGAGTCAAGCAAGTTGGGACAACTTCCGTTCCCATAGTAAGCGCCCCCATGACACGTCATGACACAACTTAAACAAATGTTCCGAATTTTGAGTCCTTTTGGACCAATTTAAGAAAAGTCACGGTTAAAAAAAAATAAAAACATTTTAATTAAATTTTGCTTGAATGTTCTTTGAACACTGGAATATTGAATTTTCCTACAATATCTGTCATATAACCGAGACTTAAACAGACTGACTTTTCGGGACAGTTTTCCTATTTCACAAAACCATAAGAAATTTTAAATCAGAAATTTTCAGTTTTACTGCCGTTTTTGGTCGAAAACGTTTGAAAGTTCACCAAAATCGTAGTTTCTCAAAACGGACTCGAACGATTTTACTCAAATTCCGCACAAATATAGTTTTATGACTATAACAACCGCCTTTAAACTGCGCACAACGCTTCAATCAAATCGAAACTATGAAGGTTTAATTTGCCCCAGAACCATTTCCAGTCTAATATTTCATTTTTAAGTACTTCTTCGTAAAACAAATTTTTACAAAACCGGCCTCAAACCAACTTGCAATGTTTTTGTTCAAATATAAAGGTAGCCAGTACCGAAACAAAACTTACTGGTCATTATCTTCCCGAAAAGTTCATATTTGAAAAATTCTTATTTTTAAAATTTGGTAGACGACCTGATGTGATGAATCTTTATTCACGATCACGGTACGCGCAAAATCTGTCAAACAATTTCCCTAGATGTTTTCCCAAATAGTTTCCAAAACAAATGTTTTGCGAATATAGCACAGCACTAGCTTATGCACTCGATTTATTTTGAGCAAAATTATTTATCGAAAACGTATTTAAAATGAATTTTTTGAAAGATGAAAATTGGTTTGGGGCAAAACACACCAAGATTCTTCGATTTCAATAAAATCGGTCGGTTAGTTTAGTCTACAGTGATGCGTACAATGACACAAACATAAATCTTAATAAAAATCTGCTCAATTTGGCGAGAAGAGTGAAGAAAAAAAGTCTGCCGAACGAAAGAATGTAACGGAAATCTGGAACGAACGAGCAAACGAATTTCGTTTCTAATTATGTCTCTTTTTCTTCCTCCTTTTCTATAACAGTACACACGTATGAAAACGTATTGCTTTGGTATTTTTCTTTAATTGAAGAACACATGCACGTTGTAACCGTTTATAATACGTTCGAAATTAATATAAACTTTTATAATTTTTATTAATATATCTAGTTTTTAACGACATAACCTGAAACTTACAGCCTATCAGCTGTTCAATGAAATCAGCTGATCGTTATGATTTAACACAAAACAGCTGATCTTTTAAATAACTACGGTAAATAATACCTAAGCTAGGTTCGCGTATTTATTTAATTAAACAAAACAAAAGATATTTGTAAACATATCTTCAAACTAATTGTACATTCAGCAAAAATATCACTAACAAAAGCTTCTCTTCTGTCTTAACTCCCTGAGTTCCACACGTGTATTTTTTTATATCTATAAAACGATAAATTTGTTAAAAATCATTCAATTCAATTTTGAGAAACTTCAATTTTGTTAATTTTTCAAAAATGTTTGACCCCCTCCCCCCCACAAAAAAAAGGGGGCAACGAAAATTTGTGATTTAAAAAGGTAAAAATGGTGTCGATAATTGTTTCGCAAACCGTACCTGCAAGTCAGAACCAGTAAGTTGTACACAAAGGCCCCCCCGAGACACAAACACTGATCCCACCGAACGTCACCGGTACTGCGCAGGTCCGAACCGCGACTGTACCTCGTTACCGCCGCGCTGTGGCCAACGTTCGGGAACCGAATAGAAGGGGAAAGATGGCAATAATCTAGGCGTGAACGGTCGTATTTTTTAGGTTATGTCACGACAATTAAAAAGGAAGTTTAACGGATTTCCTACGCCAAAATATTTGCGCGCCATGCTTTCACTTCTCGCACGCATTGTGTTTTAAACGTTTTGGCGCTACTTTCTTCCGCTGAAAAACCGTACCGGATTTCCGTAACATCGCGGTTATACGTAAGGCGTACGGTTTCCGAAATCTATGTGCAAACTGTTGGCTTTCACGCACTCACACTCGATACACAGTCTGAACACATAAAAAAATCACTGCACGCAGCTGTCTCGCTGACGTGATGAAGCAAATTTCAAAAATAGTTTCTTATCTTAACCCTTTTCTTGACACATTTTAAACTGCACTGAAAATACGAAAAAGATCCCTGACCGCCGAGAAATTAAATATTTAAACTGATTTTGAAGATTCGAGTAACTAATTTACGCAGTTTTCAAAGCTCATTAGGACGTTGAAGTCTGTTTTTCACAAAAAGTTATTTATTTTTTGAAGATTTGAAATGACCGCCATTTTGAAACTGTTCAACGAATTTTGCTGATAAACGAATTCGTCCGAGCTATTACTAAATCGATTTTTTATCAAATCAAATTGGACTAAACTGCCAAACTTAAGCGTGCTAACACATACACACACACACACGCGCGCGCACGAGCATATATATATATATATATATATATATATATATATATATATATATATATATATATCGACTCATCAAAAAGTGATCTAGAGGTCAGAATGGATGCTTATTTCAAGGTACCGGGTCTGGGTCTTACAGTAATGGCCGCTCAAATAGTTCATTTCCCAATAGAAACTCGCGAATAAGAAATATTTGTCTATTTTAGTCAGATATCTCATTCGTTCATTTGATTAGTCAGCTGATTTTGTTATACGGTAAAATTTTATTATTTCCTCATGATCCTACCAGCACTGAATATAAACGGACTAGAAGTAAAAAGCACCATTGTAAAAAGTGTGCTCTATACTAACGGCTAAAGTCCAAGTAATTCGACTATCTGCCGCTTCGAACGCTGCAAGGTACAAGGACCGGGAGTGGAGAAGTTCGAGAAAATATACAGTACTACTGTCTATTTAACTGTCGTTTAACACTCTGCCGCAAGATACCACCAGCAGCGAGCGCTCACATATCTCTCATTCTAGTGTTGTAGTCTCCGGGCGATTACTCCAGGCTTCTTGCTGAGAGTTGGCCGGATCCTTCATATTTCTTCCCGAGCAAGTTGTGGTGTCTTGTGTAGTTCGTCCGGGTGTTGGTAGGCTGCTGTGCAGTGGGAGGTCCTCCTCGATGTTCTCCGGAACAACGATTTTCGACCCGTATTTATACTCGAAATTATGGCGGGCACCGTAATTTCTCAGAATTCCATTGTTAAAACTAAAGAACGCACCATTTTAGGATGAAGTTTTTCCGCACGGGAGATGCGAGGTGATGCGACGGCAGTAATGCCTGGACAGAAGTGTATCAGTCTAGCGTAGTATAGACCCGAGATACGCGTGCACTGCGAACCAATCGGAAATGGGTTTTGGTTGACGGCAGTGAATTAGGTTTCGCAGGCTAAGGCTCTTTTCAAGCCGGGAGAGAAGTACGACGGTCCTGGAAACCAAAACCCCCTAGCGTCCGATCAGCAAGAGCTTCACAATTAAGGATTATGTGTCCTGCAGTCTTCTCCTCTTTTCTGCACAATCTACACACGGTTTCTCCATGGTACATTCCTATCCTGTTCATGTGCACCCTCAGACCACAGTGCCCAGTAATAAGCCCCTAAGTTGTGCTCTGCCCAGGACGTCTTTGTTCCTTTAAGTCTTCCACATGGAACCATGCTTAAGAGGCGCGTACTATGGGAAGGTTATTCCACCTTGCCTGGTGTTGCTTATCAAGCCACGTATTAATAGCAGACCTGACCAACGACAGACAGATCCTTAAAGCCGCCAGGGACAGAGCGTTGAAGTTCTCCCGACACTCCGAGACAAGTTTGGGCTGAATTGTAGAACCCGAAATTAATTTTATTGCTGCCTGACTGTCGGTATGAATATGAATCCGAGCTTAACAAATAACACTAATAAAAGATCTGTTCACTAAAGTGTGAAGGAAGACAGTATCGGTGCTGACACAACTTCCGAACGTTCGTGGCCACTTATTATTGTGGCGTGTTGCCCCCCCCCCCCAAAGAAACGTTCTTCTTACGGACTTAACTAGGCATCACAGCCCGCGTGACATAACTGCGTGCAGCGCCCGGTCCTGTTATTGTGTCATATCGTCCCGTTGCACCGCAGGCCTGCAATTTGCAGAATTGTTTCACCGTCTCTTTAGTCACTATTCAGAGTTACGTGGCACCAAACAGCTGACCGGACAGCTGAAGATTAGTAACCTGCAATTTTTATCAAATTACTATTCCCGTCTCGCACAGTAAGTGTTACGTTCTGATGTGCAATGACTAAGAAACACAAAAGCACGAACTGCCTCGCTGACGTAATAGAAGCGAATTTCCAAAAAAACATTCTATACTTTTTTGAAATTCTAATTTCACCCATCGTAATTAGCGTTAAAATTCGAAAACAATATTTTAAGCATTCCAATAATTAGACCAAACACAACCCTGACCACCGTAAAAAATTCAATTTCTAAATTTCAACGAATTTTGAAATTCAAAATACTAATTTATGCAGTTTCTAACGCTGATTACGATGGTGAAATCGGATTTTCAAAAAGACAAAACAAAAGCGTTATGAGTTTTTAAAGATTTGAAATATTTGTTTCCATTTTGAAACTGTTGAACGGATTTTGTTGAGTTCGAGGTATTCGTATTACCAAAATCGATTTTTAAGCCAAATTTGAATCAAAATGGAGCAATTTTGCAAACGTGAGTGCATTAACGTGTGTGTGTGTGTGTGTGTGTGTGTGTGTGTGTGTGTGTGTGTGTGTGTGTGTGTGTGTGTGTGTGTGTGTGTGTGTGCGTGCGTGCGTGCGTGTGTGTGTGTGTTCGCGCGCGCGAGAGGTGTGTGTATGTGTGCGTGCGTGTGTGTGTGTGTGCGTGCGCGCGCGTGCGAGATGTGTGTGTGTGTGTGCGCGCGCGCGCGCGCGCGCGCGTGCGTGCGAGGTGTGTGGTGTGTGTATGTGTGCGTGCGTGCGTGCGGTAGGGTGTGTGTATGCGCGTGCGCGTGTATGTATGTATATATGTGTGTGTGTGTGTGTGTGTGGGTGTGTGGGTGTGTGTGCGCGCGCGCGTGTGTGTGCGTGTGTGCGTGTGTGCGTGCGCGTGCGTGCGTGCGGTAGTGTGTGTGTGTGTGTGTGTGTGTGTGTGTGTGTGTGTGTGTGTGTGTGTGTGTAGATCCTGACCTCTAGATCTCTAAGCATGTAGAATCCATTAATTAATTGCTTTATTAGTGGGTTTTGGGTTTGTTACGAAACAAATGACATAAAAACGTAACTAAACTATACTTACACTATCAGAAAATATGTTAAAAATTGTGCAAGTTTTTTTTTTATAAGTGTGGGTTACAACCGTCCTTCTCTGGACCGAGCGGAGCGAAGTCTCTGTTTCATCTCGACCGTTCACCATTTGGTTTGTGTGTTTGTTACACAGTTTTGGCCAAACGCATCGACCGATTGTTCTGAAATTCAGTACGCAGGTACCTTGTACAAAGCCCGAACGACGTATGTGTAAGATTTTTTCCCACTCATTTTCGTTTCAAGATGGCGATCTTATTTAACGATTACGAGTCTAGTTGCTGGCTGACTGGCTGAACGGCAAGACCTGTCACAATTTTGACCGCTTCCTGGAGAAACACCATAAACGTCCGATAAATTTGATCGTTACGCTTCCTCTAAATATTACGGTTACGAGCGTTGTCGCGGAGCCACGACCAGACAATTAAGGATATCAGCTGTTCTTTGAACTACTGGTATATAATTTTTCTAAAGTACCCCACGCATAACCTGTTCTGCACTATACAGCAGGCACATAATTACGCAATACAGAAGGCTTGCGGCTACACACGTCTAAGCACTAGCCAACGTGCAATGCTCGCAGTGTATAAGTATTTAATGCATTTTCGACCTACATTTTAGAGATCCAGGAAGACTTCTATTGCGATCGCAATTACTCTCAGTACATATCGTAAATTTCTGTTGAAAAACGAGATATTGGAGCTGTAGACATAGCAGGGAAGGCCTGTGAGATTACGCACTATGAAAGATTTAAGTGAACACAGCCTATCGAATAAGAGTAGTCGTTGAGGTGAGGGCGGTAGTTGGAAGGAAGGGAAAACATGTTTAAAAAATAAATCGAAAAACGATCGTTTTGAAATAATAATCACAAATTTATGAATCATTGTAGTATATATGTTACCGGCAAAGTATGAAACGCCGGAATTCTACAGAATGTCTAGGCACTGTATATAATGCCGGACGTATTTAGGCAAGGTATGAAATATAAGAAGTATTACATACTTTCCCTAGGTATTGTTTATAATACCTAGGCATTCTATAGAATGGCAAATGCTGTTTAGGCAAAGTATGAAAAAAACGTCCTGAAAAAGTAATGAGAGTGTCATTAAAAAATATTTTTAACAACCGTTTTTATGTTCAAAAATTTTGAACGTTTGACAACGTTGACGTTTGTTCATTCACTTTCGAAACGATTCGAAGATGTATTTCATACATTGCCGGCTAGTTTTAGGCATTATATACAATGCCTACGCGTTCTATAGAATGCCGGATTTCAAACTTTGCCGGTAACATATACATTTCAATATAGATTATTGTTCAATTTTTACTGGACATTACAATACCTCGTTGTAAATGATTTTTGATATAAGAATGTAATCTTCTTGTACTTTTTGTATTTCATTTTCTTTAATGGTACAAACATGTTAGTTGATTTAGTTACCCTTGAAAAGGCTACATACAATTGTCCGTGAGTAAAGACGGCATTTGGTAAATACAATCCTGCTCTTTGAAGTGTTTGTCCCTGCGGCTTGTTTATAGTGATAGCAAACGCAATTTTAACAGGTAACTGTCTTCTAGTCAACTGAAAAGGTATGTTTGATAACCTCTAACTGTATTTTGTCATTTTAATTGTACTTCGTATTTTACTATGTCCGTATTAACAATAGGTAAATGCACGATGGAAGGAGAAATCACAAATATGTTTGTGTAAAAACATGTTTGGTATTGGAAATGCTTGTCCAGGCTTGTACGACGGGCAGGGATAGGGGACTGTCAGTAGGGCCACGTAACCTGTAAGTTTAATGGCTTTTAAGTAAATATTGAAATTGTTCTAAGCACGTTATGCAAGAAAGTGGCATTTGTAATGGGATTGTCTGATTTGTGATGCCGCGCATGCGCATCCAAGACGTTGTTTTGCCTGACAGTTAAAAGTGTCTTTTATGTTAAAATTTTCCACAAACAGTAAGTTTTAGCGCAAAATCGTTTTGCAATGTCAGAAGCCGGTTAAAAATTCTTTCTAAAGATACCTCATTTATGCCTGTACGAATGCATGTGCTGAGAAAAAGGGATGTTGACTCGAGATTTTTTTGTGTGTTTAACGTCCGACTATTGTGCACACTTGGGCTAATGGAGACGATGGGATGATTTATAGCGTATGAAAATGCCAGGCCCTGGCCAGGAATTAAACCCGGGTCCTCGGGGTGAAAGCCTAGTACGCTATCAATTAGGCCACCGAGGCGACTTATTTCTGTTGAATCGAGAAATAATATATATGATACATATGGAGATATAGATATTTTAATCTAAGAAACGCTTAAGTCTATAGTTTATAAATTTTTAGTCACAAGGGATGGTTTTCACCCCCAAAAACAAAAATCGCACATCAGGAACACATAACGTTTGACGGAAAGGATGAAATAAGGTTAATTACAAAAATTCATAAAAATCGATGTTATGGGAAAGAATACTGAGGTAATACTGTATTTATACTGTCAACGACTGGACCACACACTGTTTTGGCAAAACGCATTCACCGTTTGTTCTAAAACTTGGTACGAAGATACATTTTATAAAGACCGAACGACGTAGTGTAAGATTTCTTCCATTCATTTTCGTTTCAAGATGGCGGCGTCTGGTTTACAATTACGAGTGTACGCAGTTTTGGCCTAACCCATTGACCGATTGTTTTGAAATTCGATATAAAAATACCTTGTACAAAACCCGAACAAGCATATGTGAAATTCCCCCCATTCATTTCCGTTTCAAGATGGCGGCGTCTGGTTTACGAGTGTACGCAGTTTTGGTCTAACCCAATGACCGATTGTTTTGAAATTCGGTATAAAAATACCTTGTACAAAGCCCGAACAAGCATATGTGAAATTCCCCCCATTCATTTCCGTTTCAAGATGGCTGCGTCTGGTTTACAATTACGAGTGTACGCAGTTTTGGTCTAACCCATTGACCGACTGTTTTGAAATTCGGTACAAAAGTATTTCGTACAAAGCCCGAACAAGCATATGTAAAATTCCCCCCATTCATTTCCGTTTCAAGATGGCGGCGTCTGGTTTACAATTACGAGTGTACGCAGTTTTGGTCTAACCCATTGACCGACTGTTTTGAAATTCGGTACAAAAGTATTTCGTACAAAGCCCGAACAAGCATATGTAAAATTCCCCCCATTCATTTCCGTTTCAAGATGGCGGCGTCTGGTTTACAATTACGAGTATACGCAGTTTTGGTCTAACCCATTGACCGATTGTTTTGAAATTCGATATAAAAATACCTTGTACAAAACCCGAACAAGCATATGTGAAATTCCCCCCATTCATTTCCGTTTCAAGATGGCGGCGTCTGGTTTACAATTACGAGTGTACGCAGTTTTGGCCTAACCCATTGACCGATTGTTTTGAAATTCGATATAAAAATACCTTGTACAAAACCCGAACAAGCATATGTGAAATTCCCCCCATTCATTTCCGTTTCAAGATGGCGGCGTCTGGTTTACAATTACGAGTGTACGCAGTTTTGGCCTAACCCATTGACCGATTGTTTTGAAATTCGATATAAAAATACCTTGTACAAAGCCCGAACAAGCATATGTGAAATTTCCCATTCATTTCCGTTTCAAGATGGCGGCGTCTGGTTTACAATTACGAGTGTACGCAGTTTTGGCCTAACCCATTGACCGATTGTTTTGAAATTCGATATAAAAATACCTTGTACAAAGCCCGAACAAGCATATGTGAAATTCCCCCCATTCATTTCCGTTTCAAGATGGCGGCGTCTGGTTTACAATTACGAGTGTACGCAGTTTTGGTCTAACCCAATGACCGATTGTTTTGAAATTCGGTATAAAAATACCTTGTACAAAGCCCGAACAAGCATATGTGAAATTCCCCCCATTCATTTCCGTTTCAAGATGGCTGCGTCTGGTTTACAATTACGAGTGTACGCAGTTTTGGTCTAACCCATTGACCGACTGTTTTGAAATTCGGTACAAAAGTATTTCGTACAAAGCCCGAACAAGCATATGTAAAATTCCCCCCATTCATTTCCGTTTCAAGATGGCGGCGTCTGGTTTACAATTACGAGTGTACGCAGTTTTGGTCTAACCCATTGACCGACTGTTTTGAAATTCGGTACAAAAGTATTTCGTACAAAGCCCGAACAAGCATATGTAAAATTCCCCCCATTCATTTCCGTTTCAAGATGGCGGCGTCTGGTTTACAATTACGAGTATACGCAGTTTTGGTCTAACCCATTGACCGATTGTTTTGAAATTCGATATAAAAATACCTTGTACAAAACCCGAACAAGCATATGTGAAATTCCCCCCATTCATTTCCGTTTCAAGATGGCGGCGTCTGGTTTACAATTACGAGTGTACGCAGTTTTGGCCTAACCCATTGACCGATTGTTTTGAAATTCGATATAAAAATACCTTGTACAAAGCCCGAACAAGCATATGTGAAATTCCCCCCATTCATTTCCGTTTCAAGATGGCGGCGTCTGGTTTACAATTACGAGTGTACGCAGTTTTGGTCTAACCCAATGACCGATTGTTTTGAAATTCGGTATAAAAATACCTTGTACAAAGCCCGAACAAGCATATGTGAAATTCCCCCCATTCATTTCCGTTTCAAGATGGCGGCGTCTGGTTTACAATTACGAGTGTACGCAGTTTTGGTCTAACCCATTGACCGATTGTTTTGAAATTCGGTATAAAAATACCTTGTACAAAGCCCGAACAAGCATATGTAAAATTCCCCCCATTCATTTCCGTTTCAAGATGGCGGCGTCTGGTTTACAATTACGAGTGTACGCAGTTTTGGTCTAACCCATTGACCGACTGTTTTGAAATTCGGTACAAAAGTACTTCGTACAAAGCCCGAACAAGCATATGTAAAATTCCCCCCATTCATTTCCATTTCAAGATGGCGGCGTCTGGTTTACAATTACGAGTGTACGCAGTTTTGCCCAAACGCACTGACCGATTGTTCTAAAATTTGGTACGAAAGTACCTTGTACAAAGATTTTTCCATTTACTTCCGTTTCAAGATGGCGGCCTACGATTCAACAATTACACTATAAATGTACTCACAAGGCTTATTAAATGCACTTTATTATAAATAAAAACATTGTTATCAGAGGCACCGGGCATTCTTTCCATAATACGTAAGTCGTACAAAAAATTGTCACCGGTGAGCAGCTGATTTAAGTAAGTATAATTTTGCAACAGATACAAAAAGTAAAACTAATTTAAATAAATAACTAAATAGGATAGAATTTGAAAGATCCTTTTCACTGCGCACTGAAGAAATAACTTTACGTTTGCATGACCGTTTATAAAGGGCCGCGACAGCACTCGTAAGCTTTCCGCCAATTTACCAGCTAATCGTTAATATTTACAAAAAATGTTACTGAACCGACTTTATTATAAATGTTATGCTCTTTTTCAAGAAGCGGTCAAAATTACGCAAATCGTCCAGCCAGTATTACGGGAAACACCCAGCAACTACACTCGTCTTCTTTAAATAAGGGGCCGCCATCTTGAAACGGAATAGAATGGGAATAAATCTTACACGTGTCGTTCGGGCTTATACAAAGGTACCTTCGTACCTAATTTCAAAACAATCGGTCAATGCGTTTGGGCAAAACTGCGTACACTCGTAATTGTAAACCAGAAGCCGCCATCTTGAAACGGAAATGAATGGCGGGCAATTTTACACATACTCGTTCGGGCTTTGTACAAGGTAACTTTCGTACCTAATTTCAAAACAATCGGTCGATGCGTTTGACCAAAAACTGCGTACACTCGTAAGTGTAAACCAGACGCCGCCATCTTGAAATGGAAATGAATGGCGGGCAATTTTACACATACTCGTTCGGGCTTTGTACAAGGTAACTTTCGTACCTAATTTCAAAACAATCGGTCAATGCGTTTGGGCAAAACTGCGTACACTCGTAATTGTAAACCAGACGCCGCCATCTTGAAACGGAAACGAACGGGGGGAATCTTACACACACTCGTTCGAGCTTTGTACAAGGTAATTTCGTACTAAATTTCAAAAAAATCGGTCGATGCGTTTGGCCAAAATTTCATAACAAACATACAATCGTTCGTTTTTCACGAAAATCAGTTCAACCGGTTTAAAGATGGCGGAAATTTCAAATTGAAAAAAAATTCTTATGTTTTTAAAATCTAATTTCTATCACGAACCTGTCGGCGGTCAGGGTTCAATTTCGTATTTCTGTAGTTATTTGGAAATTTAAAATGCTAATATATACGATGTTTTTAGACTGACCAAAAGAGTGATACTTAAATTACTACTAAAAATTAGCTTCCATCATGCCAGCGAGAAACGATTTATGGTTTTGTAATTATTAAATGCGATAATTGCTTTTTTTCATGCGTTTAACTGATTCCGTGCAGTCATTTTGTCTTTAGTATAACACAGGACATTAAGCCACTACGAAAACCTTTCCATTAACTACACCTATTAGACTTACGTTTAAGAAGTAGTGTTTTCAAATAATTATTGGGCCTAACATTTGACTTCGTCGATTAATTACAGTACGTTAATCTTTGAATGTTTGCACAAGTTAAAAAATCTACGTACATTTTGACTTGCATGCTAGCGCTATCTATTTGCTACTTCTAGAACTACGTAGATATCGTGTGCGGAGTAAACGTTAACGGAAGTAACATTGTACAGTGTGATTTTTATTGTAACATTTCTTTGGAAAATTACAGTTCTAATTGATGACGGAACAGCCAAACTGCGAGACAACAGAATGTGCACTGATCATAATCTGTAGAACTTGTCAAAACTTTTATTATGTTAAACAAGTTTTCAGGACTATGAACTTACCACTGATCCTTACTCCTGGAACACTTTTTTAAAGTTGCCGGGGAGTGGGTATCTAGTTACACCAATGGTCTAGTTAGGTCAGATTGTAAGAGAAATGGATGCAAAAAGAAAGCAGTTTGAGGGTAGACAGCAATGGAAGAGGTTATATAAGTTGAGCATGATATACCAGAAACAATCGTTAAAACAAGATTGGTTTTTTTATGAAAGCATGATTAAAGTAGCATATAAATGCATTCCCACAGACATGTCAACAGATGGCTGAAAAATACTCACATAGTCTATAAATATAAAAACGAAATTTCATATACAACCAAAAATTTGGGGAATGTGGAGGCTTTGACAGCTGATTTCAAGCCACAGCTGTTCCTCTGACTACTATTTCAGCTAAGGTTATGTTTATTGTAGTTATTTAGGATGAATACAAGTAAAAAAAATACATTATTATTAATCACTGGATGCACTAGATAGACTCCAAAAACAAATTAAAAAAATTATTGGTATTGAAGAACCATGAAACATTAAATATCAGACAAGTGCCTTAAAATCTGTAGTGTATCAATATAGTGACTTAAAAGAAGAATTTGTGCAAAATCTTCGCTACAAAGGTGTCAGATTACTGAAACCGGCATTAATAATTGGTTAAATTTGTAATATGTATTATGCCAAGAAATATTATAATGTTCTTTCAAATGCTTCAAAAACTTTAGAATGTGGATTTAAAACTCTAAACAAAAAGTTAAAAGTACGATTTAAAAAAAAATTAATGTGATCTGGTACAAATTTTTTATAAATGATTTTTTTTTGTTAATTAATTTCATAATATAAAAATGTTTTGTGTTAAATTTAAATTTAACAATAATAGTACTGAGAGATACAAAATGTAAAAGTATTTATATATAAGAAAGGAATTAATTTTAAGGACCAACCTATGTAAAGGCATTTATACCTCCTGTAGGTTCTTCATATTTTGTACTATACTGTATAATTTTTGAAGGAATTTTGGAAATAAATTGTAAATATAGAAATAGTAAAGTATTTGGAAGTACAAACAACTAAGCGATGAAACTATGTTTTAATTGTTTAACATACAATGCAACATGTTTGGTCATTACACTGTACAATTATACAAGGTTAAAATATATTACTCATCCTGCAACGTTCTATAAAGCTTCAATTTCTGAGTAACTACAAGCAAACATTTTAACTCCAGAAACGATCCGTAAGCTCCCATTATCTTAAGCGAAACAACTCTAATTTCATTACTGATTAGTTCTGTTACATTATACTAATTACCTATGGCTCGTTTCATGCCCTTCATTGCCTAACTGTACAATCCTTCCGTCTACCGTTGTTGGTTCAGTTAATTATCCAGAACCTTGATTAATACAACTAAAGCAAAGGCAACCTCAGACACCAGGAACTCGGCTTTAAGACTTCCTGTAACCCTAAAATGTGTCCTTGTGTGTTCTGTTACAGTGTGTTAAATAATGTGAAAATACCTTAACCACCAATTACTTGCATCCGTAACAACCAATTACCGAATTAAGAACTGTAAAACCTTGCAGCACAATTGAAATTATTTACTTGTACTCTATTAAAGAGAGCAATGTGCTCTTGTTATTTTTGTCACATTATTTGAGATTTTTTTTTATTAATTAACCCAATGAAAATTTTTAATAGAGAGGCGTTACAGATGTATGTGCATACATATGTGTTTTTCACATCTGTATATGCATAAATGTGTACAAGTTTAGCTAAAATCAGTTCAGACTAGGAAATAGTAGTCTCGATTAAGCATCATTTTCTATTAGCCATCAGGTTAATTCTGTTATCTGACATTTTTAAACAGTTTTCCATAGTAAATAACTTGTAATAAATGGTAAAAGTAACCTTCTAGACAAAGAAAACACTGTAACTGGACAGGACTTACTTATAGCATTGGCGATGGCAGAAGACACTAATTGCTACCCAAAGCAAACAATGATAATGAAAAGTAAACGATCCTATCATCTAGTGAAATGAGACAGAAACACTTCAAATAGTGTCAACAAATTCTAAAAGATTGCATGAATGTTTCTATTGTAAGATAAACAATTTCATGCTATATTTATGATAATACCAATTAGCGTACCTGAGTACTCTAAGTGGTGCATGTGTTACATAAATTCTTATCAAAAGGTTAAGAGCATACTGGAAGGCACTCTCCTGCACACATTTCTTCTCCACTAAACTCATATCTTTTCAATATCACATTTCCTACCTTCATAAAATTAATTACAAATTGATTCCTAAAGCACAGACTTTCCATGTGTTGTCTGAAGACTGATCCCCTCACGATACGTTCCATCCTCAACCATAAACTACCAGCTGATACCATATCTCTTCATACACACACTTCATCTTTCAATTGTTCTTTTTTACCTGATGGCATTTTCAGATTATGTACTCAGTGATGGAGTTTTGCTCAGTAGATATTTTATGTTTGGAATTTTCATGAATATTGTAGGAATACTGATTGCAAATTATTAACATAAATTCAATATGATAAAGTTACCGATTTTTAGAATTATACTCAGCCCTATACAACCCACTTACTTACAGTGGAAAATGAGTTATTAGAACTTCCATCATAACACCCAGACTTTAAATGATCATCGATCCTGAATTCTACAACACTTCTTGATGGGGTTTTAAAATTTATATATATATATATATATATATATATATATATATATTATTTATATATATATATATATATATATATATATATATATATATATATATTTATATATATAAATCATGCGCTCACATTCAAAATTTCAGATAGATTTGATTCAAACTCAGAACCTAAATCGATTTTGGTAATAGCTTGTACACATTCAGTGAATCATTCAAAAGTTCAAGAACAGCCACCGTATCATATCTTAAGAATTCACAACTTTTTGTCTTTAATATTATTCTATGGTTGAATAATAACATAGTGATATTAGTTGACTCTAAATCGATTGCTGACAACACATCTGCAGGCTCTATGATAGAATCAATCCAGAAGAAATACAAAATAGTTAAACACATTACCAAGGAATTGGTACTGCAGTGGATCATGTCACATGTAGGCATACAAGGTAATGAGCAGGCAGACAAGCTGGCCAAACAAGGAACCCTTATAGTGCAGAAACCAAAAAGAATGCTCACACTGGAGGCTAGAATTAGTGCACTGAAGCGAACATCTTATCTTGAATTTACAAACAAAGTCAAGGAAGGCATAAAGAACAAGCCTTATGAGAATGTATTCGACTTGTATGGGAAGGTCAAGGACCTCCAGAGGAGGACATCTGTCATGGTCTTTTGGCTGACAACTGGACATGACTGTCTGAATGAACACCTGAAGAAAATTAAGATATTAAACTATGACAACTGCACATTGTGTGAATGCCCAGACACCATCATGAACAAGGACCATCTCCTGGTCTGCAGAAAATTAGATGAAGAGAAGCAGAGAAGAAGAGACCTCCCTGGCCGAGAATGTATTCCACTTGTATGAGAAGGTCAAGGACCTCCAGAGGAGGACATCTGCCGCGGTCTTTTGGCTGACAACTGGACATGACTGTCTGAATGAACACCTGAAGAAAATTAAGATATTAAACTATGACAACTGCACATTGTGTGACTGCCCAGACACCATCATGAACAAGGACCATCTCCCGGTCTGCAGAAAATTAGATGAAGAGAAGCAGAGAAGAAGAGACCTCTGTATTTCATCATTGCAGTTATGATCATATTTGTTCTACGTATTTGATCGTTGCAGTTATGATCGTATTTGTTCTACGTATTTGATCGTTGCAGTTATGATCATATTTGTTCTACGTATTTGATCATTGCAGTTATGATCATATTTGTTCTATGCATTTGATCATTGCAGTTATGATCATATTTGTTCTACCTATTTGATCATTGCAGTTATGATCGTATTTAATGCTTGCTTCTAACTCCCTCACTTTTCAACTTACTACAAAATCGTTTACAATTTTTTCACTAGTAAGGAGAGGGAAGGAGTTCACAAGGTACTTACTTAGAAAACAACACAACATATTCTATATTATTTTTCTACTAAATTAACGTTAAAAAAACAAATCATAAATCATATAAAAAAACAAAAAGCTACAATAACCAATCCATAACCAAGGTCAAGGTCAAGGTCCTAAGATTACCTAGTACTTGACGTATTTCCCCTTGGCAGGCTTTGCAGTGGGAGGAGGGGTAAACAGCTGACCGTTGCACGCTTGACAGTCACATACTGAAGGCACTGTTACAGATTTGTCCATAGTGAAACCATCTTCGCAGAGCAGACTCACTGTAATGTCTTTGTACTGGATGGCTTGGCAACACAGACACTTACTGTCATGTAGTCCGGAAACTGCAAATATACATGTATAAGATCTAAGCCACAAAGGAACGAAATATCAAAAAAAAGTATTGATTCTTTTACTGGATATTGGTATGGGAATAAAGTATCGATACTACAGGTAAA
Organism: Callitettix versicolor; assembly: GCA_022606455.1. Taxonomy (NCBI): domain Eukaryota; kingdom Metazoa; phylum Arthropoda; class Insecta; order Hemiptera; family Cercopidae; genus Callitettix; species Callitettix versicolor. Next base: position 3,245,285 of record CM040186.1, read on the forward strand.
TTGAAAAATTTACTGGTATTAGTGAGTATCGAATAAAAGTATCAAAAGAAATATGAGGAAACATCAAAGAAATTTAACAGAATAATACAGTATGTAATAAAAGAAAAAAAAATTTTAATCATTAGTTTAGTAAAAGAAATTATGCATAAATATCAAATTTTAGTTCAACTGCTGTACAGAGTTTAACAATTTCATTATTACTAAAAAAATCAGCAAGTTCCAAAAGAAAAAAAATATTTTCTCCATTGCTAATACTCACATTGATTATAAAAAGTGTATGAATCACACACGCCTCTGCACTCCATAAAGCCAGAGATAGGTTCAAAATTCTCACACAACCCATGTTTAGATTGTGTGGTCCTTATCAATCGCACTGTTTCATTTGCTGGCAGAGGTTCAGGCATACATGTACCTGCAAAAATAATGTTAATTTCACTGTCCTTATCTGTACAAAATATAACAAATGTTCTTATTTCATATACTTTTTTATTATTCTATTTCTTTTGATTGTGTACAAACTTGGCACCTTGTTGACACGATGGAAGCAAATTTTGCAACGATATTTTTTTTATCTTATACTTTTTTGAAAATCTGATTTTACAAGTGTTAACAATCTGTTTAATCTTTAACACTTTTAAATTGAATTTTAAAATCTAAAATAAAAATTTGCCAACAAACACAACATATTTTTTTATAATATATTCTTTTAATATCACTTTATACATGTCCTTAATACTTTCATGATTCAACAGTAAAAGCCTTCATATCACGTTTTATCGAAAGTTCATTTGAAGCGGCAACACTTTTTTTGCAAAATTTTAAAATGAAATAAACATAATATAACGCTAACAAAGTGATAATATCTATTTTATATGTTGTTATGAACATTATTCAGTTGAAAATAAATGGATTCTGGAAAAACTACATTCATATTAATCTTTGTAAAAAAAAATGTATTTAAAATGCCTCCTATAAAACAACACTGTGTAAATACAGCTGATTTTTTTATGTAAATAGGAATCATTTAATTATTCTTAAAAGTTACATGCTTCTAGAGAAAGTTATGGTAAACCTTTAAAAACAGCTTGAACAGAGTAAACATAAACTAATTAAATATTTTTTAAAACAATTTCTAATAACAAGTATCATATTTTAAGGTAATAACAATACAACTTCTTTAATATGTCCTTCCACTATTCATTTATACTCCTTAGGGGCTCACGCTTTGTGGGTATAGCTTTGGCACTCCCGAGGTGCCCTAATGGGAACTAACCTTTCTTTATCAATTTGTTTTTGGATTAGATCCCTTCATCCTAAGCCAAGGTGGCACAACATATGACAAAGACTAAGGCTAGGCAGAACTATGCTCAGCTGAGGCAAGTGAAACGGGAATGAAGACGAAATGCAAACAGAAGTGGAGTTAAGTCAGTTTAAAGAATGAGTTTGTATCTTTTAAATCTATGTATTTAAGCATACCATAACAGATTCTAGGGAACTACTATGGTTAAAAACCATAACCTAGACAACAGTAATTTAGGTAACAAGAAATAATAAGTTTGGAGGCATGGTGAGCATATTGGGGAGAAGTGGAGCAGCACCAAAACTGAACCTAGACAGAGTTGAAACTATACAGAGTAGAGCCCAGCGACACCGCTTAGCTTCATTATGCTTTCAGTGGCCACACTTACATTAAAAACAATATGTTTGGTTTTGAATGTGTAGTCCGTTCCACCCAGTGCAAGTATACTCTACATTTGGTGGCCACCTGAACTAAGAGAGAGCTCAGCTTAAACAAGCAGACATGGTGGTGAAATCTAGACACCAAGTTTTAATCTAGCCTTACCTATGCATGTGAGGCTCTGAATGGGTGGACATTTTATTCCTCCAGCTACGTTTGTGATTCGGATAGCTGAAAACAAAACCTTCAGAGCCCAGAAAACCAAGGAGAACTGGCAAAAGTGGACTGGAGGAGTGGAAGCAGTATGGAAAGGGAGGAAACTGGGATAGTTCCTAACCCCATGGAACCCACAACAGTGAATTGCAGCAGACTGCAGGGACACTAGGCGGACCTACCTAACCTGCAGCAGAAGAAGTGAGTAAGGTGACAGGATATCTCAAATCAGACAAATGTTTATAGAGGTACAAACGTCTACTGGAAGGGTAAAAACACAAACTGAGAATAGAGGAAGTGGTAGCAATGGAGCTCCTAACTGAACTGAGCAAAAGATCTCCTTGATCCAACCCCAAACATTAGTGTGATCAAACCTTGGGTGTGAGAAACACAATCCTTATAGGACCCTGAAGACCTCCAACAGAATGAGCTAGCCATTGGACTGCTAAAACTAATTGAGGGCATCAGTCCACAGAACTGAGGCACAATCCATGAGGCACAAGAGATCATACCAGGGGGCATCAAACCCCATAATCCCAAACATTAATCTAATCTAATACAATTACAAAAGCATACAAGTATACTACAAAAGTATGTTTCAAAGATCACACAGCATACAGCTATGGCACTGCCTTTGATTTTCCTTGTAGCCTTAAGTACAACCACTGCCATCCACATTTTTTTTTTTTACTTAACGTTTATACTTTAAGCCATTTGCCAGTTAGACTAATGACAATGAGGGATCAGTGTTAACGGTAAGGGAAATGCAACGGGAGTGACTGTGGCTTGAACTAAGAACCTTTAGGTGCACAGTTCAGAGACGCAGCAGGCTGACCGGTGCTTTAGCCATATCGACCACCGAGTCCCTCCACTGCCATCCAGTGTTCAATACTCACTTTGTGCTTCCACAGAAACATTACACTTGAGGCAGCATCCGTCCAAGTATCTTCTGTTATCTGGGCATTCGTTAATGTTGGGGCATTGTTCTTTCGAAGTGACTACTTGTACCTGAAACAGATGTTTTATTACATCATCTACTCTCTACAATGTGTTGAAATATAAAGTCGTAAGCTTCAAAAACAAATTTTATATTTCTTTTTTGTGGTAATATCCTGAAGTGTTTAGGTTTACATATTAAGGATATTTTGTTTAAGTGACATATAAGAAGGATTAACAGTAAAACGAATGAATAAACTGATTCACTAAAAATATACCAAATGAGAACAAATGAATTCTCAGGTGTACAACACCAAATTTATAAAAAGAAGTATGTCAATAAGTAGGATTAATGCTTTTGTGTTAGCATTTACTCGAAACATTTTAGTACATACGTGGAAACAAAGAATACAAGAGAACACTGTAATTATCATGAAAATATAACCGTTCAGCAAATATTTACATTAAACATACTTTATTTTTCAATAAACGAATGAGGAGACTCTTTATGAATGGGCCACAACAAAAGGGAAAATTCTACACAAATTTTTTGCACAATACTGGACATCACACAAAAGAATCTGTTCTACTCTAAATGTCCATTACATTATCGGTCACTTTGTAATGCAAAGCATTTTCTGGTTACATGCAAAAAGACATTGGAAAAAAGGCTTACTTACAGATACGATAAGATGCTTAAGTTTGTCAAGAAAGCTGAAAGCAATGGTTAAGGGTTGATAAACTGTTGTTATCAAACTACTCAGCTTTGAAACCCCTCAGTTTCTCAGGTAAAGTGTTAGTTTTAACCAAGATATCATATGTCAAACCTTATAGTTACTTCGATACAGTAAAATTATGAATTTTTTTTTTACAAATTATTAATTCCAATAAAAAAATCAATTACACGATATTATTGGCAATGAGAGGCAGCAAATTTTAATTAGTTCTAATTGTGATTTACTTATACGCTTAATGATTCAAATTCACAAAAATACTGAAAATTGTATATGCTGTAAATAACAGAATATTTATAACGTATCTTACCTGTTTTCCAATAATACTGCAAGAATACGATGTACAATTATCGTCAGAATACCAAACATGATCTTTGTTGTGGATTATCCCATCGATTACACAGGCGACAGGTTCGCACTCACCGCAACAATGGTCAGACAATGGAGATGCTTCTACGTATTTGGAACCCTGTAAATATTTATTCCCTTATAACATAATATACTGTACAAAATTTGTGCCCAATTAGGCACTATCGTAGGATCCTTCCGTTATAACTCTTGCAGTTATAATGGTAAAGTTGAAGAGAGACAAACAAATTTAAGAAAAAAAGAAGACAAACATTTTATGCTATGAACATTATTGAGATTTAAGCTTACGCCCTATATAATGAACATTAAAACTGAGTGACATACACTACGGTTATGTAACCCAAATTACTAAACCGGAAATTTACAATTAACCCTTAAACTGCTATAACAGGGTGCCCGAAAACCAGTGACCACATTGCTACTCCAAGGTGCTTCACTCTAGTAAACATTGAAAGTATTACTAAGCTGGCGGAGGTAGCTGATGAGTCCACTATACCTGTGGCTCATACTACTCTAATTCATTTACTCAAGACACTACTCATGGCTAACTCTAAAGTGTAAAGTGACTTGTGCTGATAAAGTGAATGACACCGGCCTAATGATGTATCAAACTGAGCTATAGGATACCTGGCAACCTTCTAGTGTACATTAGCCTTACCGATGGTCGCAAGGTTCTGTGTGGGCAGATATAATTTCTCTAACTGTGCAGGCTTCCATGAGTAAGACTACATATAGAATAAATGGGAACTTACCGGACAACAAACAGCTGGCCAAATGGGGCACAACCTTCACGATAAGGGTCAAGAGTAAGGGGGAAGAAACTGAACAGCAATTAGCTGAGCAAGCATCTGCAAGTACTTAAATAATGAACTTGGAAATCACCAATTAGAAGTGGGGCGTTAACCGCCTTCAATCCTCTCCAAATCCTAGACTTTATGGAGAAAATAATACTAGAGAAGGCACTGTAACTTAGCACCTAAGGAATATAGAAAAGAGGCACAATATATCTACAAAGGTCACAGTGCAATAGTAACCCTAGAAAATTATTCGTTCAGTACTCATTACCGACTTAAATGAATCCGTCCTTTCTCGATGCATGGAAGCTTCTGTTAGCTTCCTGTTCCTTTCTCAATGGAACCATAGTTGGCTAATTACTATAAACTTATCACATTGACAGTTAATATTAACTCTAAAGGATTTAATATTTACAAACAACTTTAAGTTCTAGAAAAATACAATTGAGCAATAATCATAATTTATTTAAGGAAATTCTATCATTCATTTCTTCAACAAAAAAGCTTGAAATGTGGATTTTTTGTTATAAAATAGTGCCGAGATACAGTATACTATGCTAAATTTCATTGGAAACTAGTTTAGTCATACAAATAATTAGGCAGACAGACAGACATTTAAGTCAAAATCTCTTGTTTGCACTAAAAAGTCTTTAAAATAAATAAACCAATCAAAATCTCACCATTTGTTCTTTATACAGTATTTTGTACAACAAAAAATAAAAAATAAAGTAAAAATTATACATTTAAAATGTGGTAATGAAACACAAGTATTCAGTTAGTACATTAATACTTGCAGATATTAATGGACTCATACTTCATAGCACTAGTCATATGAACAGTAATTGTACAGTATTAAAAGTACTACCGTTCAAGAATAGTATACTAAATAAATCATCTATACACATCTTGCGGACTCTGTATACTTACCAAAGGACAATCCATGTGACAGGTTTCAGCCACATCCTGTATAGACAACTCCCCAGTAGGCCCTCGTACACAAGTCACGTTCTTACAACGATCTCCATCAGGCGAAGGCCACATAACTCCTTCCTAGACAATGCAAAGGTTACATTAAACGAGTGTATAGAAACGTTTCTGTGATAGATATTATTCAAGAGGTGGTTACAAAGTCAACGTCAAAATAAAGAAAAAAGTTCCTATAAACATAAGTCCGGAAATGCTTAACTGGCCAGGTATGTATTACAAAGTTATACACGAAAAGTTGCATGAAGTGATCTTAAAATTTGTGGAAAGAGCAGGAATTGTGACCGTATGGTTTTCCTTTATCATTTCTTTTAGTGTATAAATCAATTCATCCCTAACCAAAACTGGAGGCTCACGTCGTTCCTCATTGTGCACTTGATTGTGTCCTTCGTTGAACTGTCAGACCCATTTCCTTATGACTGAATCGCTCATTACATTTTTTTTTAATCTGGCAAATCTGCCAATGAATATCGTTCAGAAAATGAATTACAGATCTAATCTCACTAGCGGCTGGATTTACAATCAATTTTGCCATTGTAATCAAAAATTATATAATGTAAACAAAAAACAGTGATCTTAAAATGGCATTACCTCCTTCTCCTTAATTCAGACCAACTACCATGTATGCACTTATTTGCAGCCGCAGCCGCAGCCCTACCACAGCAAGAATTACAAGCAGAACTTACTTTATGGACATACCTCATAGACCCAAGTTGATATAAACCGTAAAACTAAACAATTTAAACCTAATCTTTTACTGATAGCTTTATTCTGAACAAATTGATATATAATGAGCTATATGAATAAAAAAGAAGAAAAAGCTTTAATTCACAAAATCTGAAGTACATTCTTCTATTGATATGAATAAAAATATCAATCAAAACCTTTTATTTTAGAGTAAAAGCAAATCCTTGTTTTGTTGATCCTTTTAATTCCAGACAGAAAAATTTGCCCATAAGAAAAGGTAACCATTATTCATACTGAATGAAGGAATTGCTTTTGCTCCTTCATTTTATTTGAAGCAAACCTTTCACTTTTATGTTTTACTTGAAGTATTTCTTTTGGCTTTATTCATATGGCTCATTAAGTTATTTTTATTATTTGTCATCATTTTATGTGAATTTACAAAAAATACGTATTCTAAAATGTTTGCATTCATTTTTTTTAACTTACTTAAAAAATGTAATCTCAAGTATAAATTAATTTTCACTCACATTATAAACAATGTCACCCACTTTACAAGCAGAACGGACAAATTCAGCGCAACACTCTTTCAGTCTGGGTCTTTCTTCAAACACATAATCTGTCTCGCTCGGTGGCGGTGGACACACTTTACTGGAGCAGGACACACCGTTGTCGAGACACTCGCATAAGTGGCATGGCCCGTCTTTCCATTTCTCTCCTCTCTGCATTGAAACAACATATGAATGTTACAAGAATAACATTTCTTACAAATGAAATGTTTGAAAAATGTTTTGAAAAATAAGTTTTGTTTCATTATCTTTAATTAGGAGTGTCTAGAGAAAAATTCATTCTTTAATTTCTGAACAATCCTTTACATATTATGCAATGATATTTTTATGAACTAATTATCACCTGAATATCTGCAGAATCGCTCAGTATTTATACTCACTTTCATTGGCGTTGTGTATTTTTCTGAAGGCGTTCTTTTTCGTTCACCACCCATTTCGCTGTCTATATATTCGAACTGATAAAGGCATTTATCTTTTGGAGGCTCTAAAAACAAAACATTGCCATACATTACACACTGCAGTAACATAATTATTTTTTGAATAAAAAGAGTAGATCGAGGACTTCATTATAAGTGATGGGACAGTTAGGAAGGTGTGGAACACTTTAGGTGAAAGGGAACCTGGAATTTACTTTTCAGGTAAGGGTAGTTTGGAACCTATAAAAATTACTGCCAATTTCTTTTTGTTATTTAAAGTTTAAGGGAATTTTGTAATTTTTATATTTTGCCTTTATAACCATAATACAAGTGGCCTGACAATAGTAGTTTTAATGTTGCAGAATGATGTAATAAATATGTAGAAATATGTAATAAATAAATATGTAATAAATATATAGGGCTGTCCTATATACAGTCGGCCTTGTTTATAATGCCTTTGGTTAGAACACTAACTCAGTTATAGCGCTATTTTCATAATGTCCCCAATATTCTATATAATGTGTACATATGTTTTAGGCTTGGTGACAATGCTTTATGAACTCAGATACAACGCTATCATGCTGGTATTATAGTCCAGCCACTTAGTAAACGGCTTGCACAAGAATTTCTTGCCCATGTACAAGAATTCCCCTCCAGCTCCATCCAACAATCCAGTGACACAGAGTCTGCCAATCTGAGTCTACAAATTGTTACTACTCAGCGATAGTGAAGGAAAAGCGAGGAGCTACGGTGACAGAGTGGGGACATGACCTTTCACTCGCACATTTTTTCTCTCTGTGCCACTGGTGCTCTTAGCAGTTTTCTAAGCTGCTGACTTAGTCACTTTCACTTGAAATACAATTGTGTTCTATTTTTAGAATAAAGGTTGAGAGTAGAAACAGATCCTTTCTTAAAATTGTGTTACAAGCTAAACAAACAATTTAAATTGTGTCGTTCCCGTAAAACAGTTCTCTCTCTCATACACACACTCTGTAAGCCTTAATGGGGGGAAAACTTCAATCTCACGAACCTTCACAAAAGTGTACACATTGTGTTGCATGTATACATACTAAACTGTACAGTACTTATTTTCTGTTAGTTTTAACTAAAATATATTTCAAAATTGTATAATAAATTGTAATAAAATAGCCATTAACTAAGTACACAGTACAAAGTATGCTGTTCTTTCACTACATACAGTATTGCCACCGTTTACTGTAAACTTGGTTACAACACTATCTCGTTTACAGTGCTCATATACATTTCGTCCTTTCAACCGTGTTATATCTGAGGTCGACTGTATATTTATTTTTAATGAACAATAGTGAGTGACAACCAAAATAATAAAAGGAAATAATTTTAAACAGTTTCATAACATATACGAGGTGTGGCTAGAAAATAACCGGACTGATTTTAGTATGCCCGTGATACTTATTCCACGCAGTTGCCAATGGTAAGGCAATGACCTTGAATGCTCCCTCTACCTACTCTGCCATTTTATGATTGCACAGTATATAGTTTGTTTACAGCAGTTGTTTGAACAGTACCGTGTATTTGCCCTGCGTCAGAAAAGTGCTTAGTGCTAGTGCGCAGCAAAACGTTTTGATGTGAAATTTCTCGTTAAACTCGGAAAATCCCCACAGAAATATTAAATTTGTTGCAAGAAGTGTACGGTGGCGAGTGATTATCATGAACTCTAGTTTTTGAGTGGGTTAAAAGATTGAAAGAGGGGAGAGAGGACGTTACAGATAAACCACATCTTGTTCAGCTACAAACAGCAAGAACTGATGCAAACATTGAAAAAGTCAGTAAGATTATTTGAGAAAATCATCTTTTGAGTACAAGAGCATTACGACATTGACAAAGAAACTGTTTGGCAAATTTTACACGACAATTTAAACATGAACAAAGTGTGCTCAAAATTGGTACTGAAAAACCTCACTGCTGATCAAAAGGAAGCTCAAATATCTGTGCTATTCTAAAAAACATTGAAACTGACCCTACCTTTTTAGAGAAGGTAATAAGATTTGATGAACCATGGTTTTTCATATGATCATGAAACCAAGTGCCATCCACCGGAAAAGTCCTAGCTCACCAAGGCAGAAAAAAAACATGAATGAGCAAGCCGAAATTCAAAGTTATGATGATTGTGTTTTTTGTCATCCGATGTATAGTTTACATTGAATGGGTGTCTGAAGATCAAATCTACTACATAGAGGTTTTGACCACTCTTCATGAATGTGTGCGAAGAAAAAGACCTGACATGTGGAAAAATCATTCATGCATCCTTCATGAAAATAATGCACCAGCATACAAAGCACTATCGATCAAGACATTTTTGGCAAAGCATGGAATGCCTGTGTTGGAACATTCATCCTACTTGCCTGACTCCATGTGACTTTTTTTTGTTTCCCAAGATCAAGAGCGTGTTGAAAGGAACATGTTTTGAGTCTGTAGATGCAGTGAAAAAAATCAACAAACATGATAATGACCATATCAGAAGACGATATGCAGCATTGCTTCCAACAATGGAAAATTCGCATGGAGCGGTGTAGGGATCGAGTAGGGTGATAAGGTTTCCAAGTAAGCGATGTTAAATAAAATTTTTTTAAATTCAGTCCGGTTGTTTCCTAACCACACCTCGTATTTTTATGGATGTAAAATCAGCCAAAACCATTATACCTGATTATTATGGTGTTGACATATTATTAGAACCACAAGTACTTGTAAATGGCAACGAAAACTATGGCCATCATACCATTAAAACTGTCAAATTTGCTGGTTGTAAAATGATCGAATTTCCTGACTTCTTATCAACAACATAGGAAGCGTTTTTACTTGTAAGATGACCACTTTTTAATGATTAAGCATTATAATTCATATTTAATCTGTTATATGTCATCTAACTACCAAAATAAATGGCTTATATCTATACAAAGCTGCTCATAACACTTTAGGCTACATAACTATTCAAATAGGCTACCTATGTTATAATTGTCTGCATTGCTACACTTTTCTGAACTAAAGTTATTGTAACTAAAGTTGTACAATAACTAACATTTTTTAATTAAGTAAATATATTCCAGGTACAGATGGACTAACAGGAATCTATTAATCAGTACTTTTCAAGACATTACTGATGTTGTGATGAGTTTTTTCTAAGAATGTTTTGCTCATTGTACACGAATTAATGTACAAATATGAATATATTTTTGTTTCCAATAAGACTGGGTGCAGTAACTTGTGCAACACATTACAAGTATGACTTCCTAATAGTTTAATAATTACAGTTTAACTTATTGTAAGTAAAAAATGTGTTTATTTTTTACCTCTGTCTTAAGCAACTATCAATTTTAAATTTAAACTATTCAAAACCCAGTACCACAACCTGTATTAATAAAACAAATCCTAAACCATTCAGTGGAAAATGATCTGCACTCTACCCCACGCTGGATTCACGACAAGTACAGTAGGCCTACTGACCACATTTATACTGAGGACAACACAACTCAGTGTCCCGACGCACAGGCTCGTAGAACTCTTCTTCGCAGGCTGCTGGCGGTGGACAGGTGTCAGGCTTACATACAACATCCACTTTAGGGCAGCAGTACGAGTGGTTCACTTGAGCTACCATGCCTGGAAGTCTTGTAGCTGACATTTCCTCTGCGATGTCAGGACAGTCAACTATCGGCATGCATTCTAAACATATCAACCACAAATTAATTTCACTAGGATGTATTAATAAGATATAATCTTAACACTATACTTTGTTAACACTATATTACTAATTTGTATTTTTACATGTAGCATATTGAGTATTTTAAAAATGAAATTATTACTGAAACTATAACAGACACCTAAAGCCAATTATCAAGCTAATAAAACATGTAATTAATCACAGTACACAACTGTCTCCCAGACATGATGGAAGCGAATTTCAGTAAGTAACATCATCATATCATATTAATCAAATATTTAATACATGCAAATATTTTTTTTCATTTTACAAAAAAATAATTGTAACTGCCGTAAAATTTAAAACTTTTTTACCTTACACTTTTAAATGTACAATTTGAACATTTTAATGTAATTTGGAAATTTAAAATGCCAATTTATGCAGATTTTGATAACATAATTTTATGTACTTATTTTAATCTAATAAATGTTGTTAGGCCTCTATAATTTTCTATCTTTTAACTTTTATTCAAATTAGCCAGAATATAACCTTTTGAAGAAGGATTATATTTAAACCCTTAGCACATGGATGGCAATGGCCTATTGTCAGTCAGCTAGGAATATTTAAAACACTGACATTTCTTAGAAATTGGATGGCCAGCCTGACTCAGCTCGTAGCGAATTATGCTGCGCCAACAACTCGGAACTGTTTTTCACTACAATCTGAAATGTCTGGCATAGGGTATTTAATTAAAAAAAAAAATAGAAAACACTTTCCTATTGATTAAAAAAAAGACAAAGAATATATATTTTCTATTTATAAATGTTTTGATTTAACTGTAAAAATATTGTTATAATATTATTACAATAATTTTACAGTTAAACATATAACATTCATAAATTTTTAATGAAAAAATGTAACATTATAACACAGTTCATAAATCACAGATTTTTTGTATATTTTGTGTACTTTTATGTAAATATATTTTTATAAGTATATTTAACAATGAATACTGTTTTGTTTGCAATATTCAGTACTTAGAAAACACTACACTTGGCTAGACTGAACGCAGCTGACACAGTTCAGTCAAAGTTGCCTTGTTCTAACAATACACAGAATGGAGATAAGGCATGAATCATTTAGTTTAGAGTTTCTGATAGGTTACAGCACAAACCAAACAACTAAATTATTATAAAAGCACAATATTCTGTTTAGTCCATCCTGCTGGCCATCCACGCATTTGAGGGAATCTAAGAGGAACAACCGCATAAAAATTCCAACCTGTCAAGGATATGGCTGCGCCCAGTACCACTGGCTACATGACCCCAAAAGACATATTTTAAAAACTGTACCCAAGTGCAAAGGGTTAATTTGGAATTGAACTGGTGTTATTATTAGGTTCATTGTCAGGAGAAATCCTTGAAAACTGTATTCCTTATTAATTATGTATGTTAATTTATTCTCATTCTGTTCCGACTCTCCATTACTGCAAGATTTATTTATGTAAGTGAGCTTTATGCTTCTGGAAACTCAACAGATAATGTATCAGTTGCAAACATCGTTTATCACAGGTACAATCCTGGATAATATAATTCTACCTTGGATCTTGTGTACTGAGCAGGCCACTGGTAGCATCAATGTTCAGTAGTGTAATATTTTATTTCACTTTACTATTAGATCTATTCAACAGCCTATCATTCTCTCCAAGGTTTCCAATGTATGTTATGCTATCACTAACTTAATATTGATAACTGTATATTTTTTTATTGAAAATTGTGTGAGGAGCCCTGTGGGCCAGTGACCAGTCAAGGCCACAAGGTATTTCGCTATACTAGTACCACAGGTTCGTGCACTGGCCCACTGGGGAACCCTTAGGGACCTCCCTGGGTGCACGATGGTTGGTGTTGGATTCGTGGAGGTAGTGGGTGTGCTGGATGGTAGGTAACTTTCTTCCTCTGAGTGGTGATAGTGGGAAACTCATGCGGTATATACATCTGATCCTTTAGTAATATCTTGCACTCAACGTGGTACTTGTCATCGAATATAAGCATGTCTGCAAAGTTTCGGAGCACTAAGCAGTTGAGAAGTGGATTTAAATTAGATTATAAGGTTTTGCCCTCACAAAACAAACAGAACGTGAAGATAAACAAAATAACAAAATGGCAAATAGTAATTTACTTACGGCAAATGAACTCCTGACAGCCAAAGTCTGACTTGACTGTCTTCATGACCTGACCAAAGCCACAGTTAGGTTGTACAGGAGGAAGGCAGGCTATTTCTTCGTGTGTCTCTGGCACTGAAATACAAAAGAATAATAGAACAATTCTATTAACCCATCTTAGTTCAAAGATACAGTCTGCCTAAATGCATTAACAAGAGATGAAGTGGCTCAACACATTATGAATTTGTTATGAGTCTCTCCCACAGAAAATCTGTGTGAAAACAAATGTAAACACCCAGGAATAAAGCAGTTATATGTACTGCATTCTGTGGCGAGGTTCCTTTTGTTACTGAATGTATTTGTAGCATTACTATTGTACTGCAACTTTTGTAGATCTATTGTGCTGCTTTTCTAATAAATATTAGATATTTTAATTTAATATTTTTATCAGAGATGTTTTACTTAATTGTATGAAAAAATGACGTTTTAATTTGTTTATTAACAATCACAGATATTTTTCTTAAACAATTGTGTTTAACTTAATAGTACATTATGAAACTTTTTACTGAACTTTTTACTTAATAAAAATGTTATCATTATGTTTTACTGAAATTTACATTTTCAAAATATTATGTTTTTTAAGTTATAATATCAAGCAAAATGTGTTTGCTCAAAGGAACATTATCAAACAATGGTATTTTACAAGCAAATAATAAAAATAAAAGCAAAAATAAATAATAAAAACTGCACTTATAATTAGTTGTAAATGTAATTATTGTAACTCACCACAAATAAACTTGGGACAACAATCAGATTCTGTGCCTTTAACCACTATTGAATTAAAACCACGCTCGCACACAGTTGAAATGGCAGGACATTGTGTGCGTTGGCACTGTACAGAGTTGCCTGTGGTGCAACTGCACGTGGTGCAAAAGTCAGGCTGCCAGCTGTCTCCAGGATAGTGTCCTTCTGCGTCGCAAGGTTGGCAACGCTTTTCTTCTACACAAGTACCGTTCTTCAACACCTGCCAACCAAAGAGATTGATATATCACTAAGAATTTGGATTAAAATTATATGTATACAAACAAACTTAAATTTACGTAAATTTTCTTTTACTTCTTGCTATATGCATGCAACATTGACTACACAATGCACTAAAAATATGACTACTGCAAATTAAGTGCGACAGAAAAACTAGGTAACATTTGACATCGGCTTAACCCTCTCAGTGCCGGGCACTTTATTCATGCACTACCAAGAAGCGCCTGATATTTTTCCACATAGTGTACACAAAACTGCTAACTCATTTTTAGGAGTTATATCTGTATTTTTGTTTTGTGATAAGTGAATGATTTTTTTTCTGCTAATAAACCTATCAATAATATCTACTTAACTAAATTCCCTTCTTATCTACAATATATATATATATATATATATATATATATATATATATATATATATATATATATATATACATACATACCATAAAAAAAATTTTGAAGAAATTTTCAGTTTGAAGAAATCAGGCAGGAAAACAATATAACCTAAAAAATTGCACAACACTCAAAGGCACAGTGTGTTCACTATATGTGGTAAAAATGTTAGTTCAATATCATTCTATTTTTAAAAAAAACACTGTTTTTACAAAAAATCAAATAAATTTTGAAACAGCCGACTCAATCAAAGCACTGATTTTACATACTGTATTGTATAAGAAATTTAAAAGAAACTTCCTTTGCAGATTGATATTAAAAAATAACAACAATATTACTTTTCTATTTTTTATGATTGTTTTCTTTAATGTCTGGTGCAATCGGACTTGGCATTTCTAGCACATTTTCAAACATCTGGTCTGGTCAAACACTGACACCTCTTGCATTCTGAATATAAGTCCAGTAAAAGAGGACATTGGCACTGAAAGGGTTAAAAAAGACAACACACTTGCTCCTTGACATTCTTGGCTTCCTACGAATATTAAAATATTTTTAATCTGATCGGTGTTTTACAAAATATTTTTACTAGATTACTTACTCATGAAGAGAATCCCTTAAAGTAATTTACCCTAATTTAAATGAAAAACTAATAGTAAGCGCAAACTAATAGTTCAGTAAACAGTCTGTCAATTTAGATCTTTTCCTTTCTGGTTAAGTGTTGGCTTGATGCCAACTGACCGCCACTGACTGCTTTACTTGGCTTTTAAAGACTGAACAAATACTGCCACAGGCCGATTAGATTGACTCACAAGTTATCTTAATACAGTACTGCCATGAGTCAATGTAATTGGCTCTGTTGGTCCATCTCAAAAGCACCATGGATCGATAAAATTGGTTTTCAAAATTTAAATTATTTCATAAATTTTTTCTCCTAACTTTATATTTTATTCAAAAAATAACTTTTAATATACACTTTTGGAAATGAAATGAACTGTTCTATCAATTTATTACATTACATTTACAAGTCACATTATGATTTTATGAACATGGAATTTAATGTAACTAATGAGGTCTGGTCTGTTCTATCTCGATAGTACTGAATGCTTAGTTTACACCACCTGAACCATATTAAATCATGTCTATAAGTGCTGAATACTGCTTAACACATCCTAATTTATTGTAAATACATCGAGTTAGAATTATTTCAGGATAACGCTATGTCAAATATTTCTTTTTGCTAAAATATCAATAAGTAAATTAATACAAGGCAAAGTTATGGTCAGCCATTGTGACAGTTATGATCATGCAACATTACATACAATATAAAAAAAGGATTGCCCTTAAACCTACTTTTTCTTAAAAATACAGTTTCTGAAGATGACTGGAAAATAAATTTATATATCTGTCAAATGTTATTCTTTCTTAATGAACTTTTCACAACTTATTCTCATATAATTGTCAAAAAATAACATAATTATTAAATATTTTTGCATTTACTTGTATAAATTAAAAATTGTTTATAAAAATAAAAACTTATTATTTCAGTTAAGAAACCAATTAAAAATATAATAAATTCAGAGTCTATAAATATAAAATAATTATTTCAATAAATATTAGCAAAGTTGTGATTTTTGTACTGTACTGTGTCAATACAGTCGTGTAGGCAGTGGCGGTATTGGTTAGTACCATTACACATAATGTCTCACTTAAGGCAATGTCTCATATAAGTAACCTCAACACAATGGATAAAGCACATAGTAATATTACTGTATTTTTTTAAGGTTAAGATTTTGAAAGTCCACCATTTCAGTTTTGCAAAATTTATTTAAAAAAAACAATTTTTTAAAATAAATTTTACAAAACTTTAAAAACCCTTCTACTAATTTTTTTGCCCCAAAATACCTGCCTAACCATCAAGTTCATCCCATTTTTAAACAAATGCAACAGACTGACTTAGTAAACAACCATAACTAGCAAAATATTAATATTGCCATACCTTGCCTTCAGCACAGATACAAGTATCAGTCGGTGGTACTGCACAAGAAGCAGGATCCTTCCTGTACAATTCGTAGTTGTCACACGTGATTGTGCATCCCAAACCACAAGCCTTGTACGTTAATCCTGCAGTAACAAGTTACAAAATAATTATAAAATATTTAATAATTCACATTATTTCTTTTTTTATGTGCATTATGCAACTTTCCAAATATAAAAAAGGGAATGTTTACTTAAGGAAAATTATATTGGGACATTATATTAATGAGTTTAATCTTCTATTAGAAGTTAATGATTGTTCTAGAAACTGAAATTAATAATTTAATTAAAGATTAAGTTTAGAGATTGATTCAATAAGTTAATGACTGTTTTAAGAACTAGCCACCAGAGAACTGTGCTATGCCAAGAGGCAGACGAAGATGAATAAGGACCAATTACAAAAAAAATAAGGCTCAATTAAAAAAAATTGGACACTGAAAATGAGATTTTTGTTTTTGTTTTTAAGGCGAAAAGCACATTACTATAGCCTGTAAAAATAACAACAAAACAAGAAAAAATGTAACACAAAATAGATAACTTTGTTAAAACTATACAATTGTAACAACATACAAACTAAATAACAAAACAGGTTAATAAAAACAAATTAAATTAAACAATTTTTTAACTAGATTATAATAAATTAAATATATAAGAACAAAACAACACATATAAAAACAGTAAAAGCTGTAAAGTAGCCCAACAATTAACAAAAACCCTATGACTGATGAACCATCCTTTAATATCGTCTGCATAAAAGCATCCAAACCACATTTCTGACGCATAGTTTCAAAATCGTCGAAAGGGCAGTACAGACAGTAACAAACAACAGTCGTGTTTGGCCAAACTAAATTTTAACGGTTTCTGTTTTAAAAATCGTGTAATTGTGTTATTGTTGTGATGTGTGTTTCAATGTTTTGTTAACTTTGTGATGACCTCACCAGAGGGATTTCACCACTTGTACTACGACCTAATGATGAAACTGTAGTGTTTTGAAACTACATTAGCCTATTTAAAGACCACTAGATGGAAGAAAATAGCCATAATTATAAGTATTTAAACATGTGATCCAGAGGCTGTATCACAATGAGGTCACAATAAATTGTGAAATCCTGTCAGTTGTACAAGTGCACAAGGAAGCTTATCAACGGAAGTCCATAAAACTAGTTGTAGAAAAAAGAGTTAACTTACCTTCTGGGCAGGAATAAGGACAAAACTCATAAGATCTCCAATCAAGACAGATACCCGCAGTTTGACACTCTCGTGCATAAGCTTCAAAGTCACGGCAGTTTGTCGTGTTTTCTTGGCACCAAGTATCCTGGCAGATGTGTACAAATGGGCTTGGGTCGACCACCGCATGACACTACAATAAAGAAACACACATTTTTCAAAAAATAAAAATGGAGATTTTATTAAGTGTTTTTTTAGTACCATTTTGAAATTAAAAGCATACGAGTACACTTTATTTTATTAACTTTACTTTAACATAAAAGCCTACCTTAATTTACTTTTCAACATAATTTCCGCAAATATTAAGGCATTTATTGTATCGTACAACCAGCTTTTGAATTACATCTTTACAGAAATCTGCCACATGATTTGATCAACTGCAATACGACCATTTTAATCTCATCATCATTGTCGTGACGCTGACCGCCCCAAATCCTTTTTTAAATGCTGGAACATGTTTCATTGGGCATTAGATCGGGACTGTACAGGGTGTTCAAGTTGTTCTCATTAGTATGAAGCAAATGAGTTTAATTAGCCATGTGTGGATAGGCTCTGTCATGAAGCAAAATCCCACATTCGTTTTGGATTCCACAGTGCAGTGTAGTTAAGATCTACACTAAAATTGTTTGCTTGAACTTCAATTTCTTGGGGTTGAATGCCACCATTCCTTTGATTGTTGCTTCAATTCTAATGTTAGCACATGTAAGCCGTTCATGTTTTGTCACCTGTGATTTTGTATACCTTACCAAACCAGATGGATGGAATATGAGGATGGAATTCGAAAGCTGGTTGTATGATACAAGTACTTTAATATTGGTGGAAATTATGCTGAAAGGTAAATTAAGGTACAGGCTTTCATACAAAATAAAATCATTAAAAAAAGTTTACTAGTGTGTGTTCAATTTCAAAATTGTGATTACTTAGAAAATACAAATCGTATTAAGTGACCACAAAAATTATTTACCAATGAACTTAGACGTAATTTTTACGTAAATGGTTACTTAACTTCCACAGCAGTGCTGTATTATTTAGTAAACATGTTTTCCCAAGAGCAATAACTTTTTATTATTGAATGTTATTTCTTACTGTTATTGTTGACAAACTTTGTTGGAACTATCCAGATGAGTCAGTGCCTAAAAATTCGACCAAAAGAAAGAGGATATTTTGAATTGCATTAATCTGCAAAGGTTGATCAAGCAACTGTAGTAGCACACTGTACTTGGTTGCGGTAATTCCTTGGGAATTACAGAGCATGACATGTTTTCTTCACTGATGAAGAATGATTTTACCTCAGCAGCTGTATGAACAGGCAAAACAATAGGATTTAGTCAACACAAATCCACATGTTTTACAAGTACACCCCTTTTATTGTCCAAAAATTGGCATATGGTGTGATGTATCGTGTCATCAAAAAGTGGGTTCTCTTTTCTTTGAAATTAAAGAGAACTCAAAAGAACAGTGTTTTGTAACAAAACATCATCAGACATTTTATACAAAAGAAGATGATATTGCTGAAGATGATATTGCTTGTTTCACAGCAAATAAAACAATGAATTTTTTATGTGAGTTTATTAACGGGAATATTATCTCTAAAGGATTATGCCCCCAACCACTCATCATCTACCCAATTTATTAACAATGTGTTACTTTAAAGGAAAAGCTTAATGACTGTGTTTGGGAGAACTTGGATCGGGGCTTCAAAAAGGCACATATTCATATTCCTACCGATAGTCAGGCAGCAATAAAAGCACTTGCGGGTCCTAAAATACAGTCCAAGCTGGTCTGGGAATGTAGGAAGAACCTTCACATTCTGTCCCAGGATAACCAGGTAACCCTTCACTGGGCATAGGGGAGTAGAGGGTAATGAGGAGGCAGACCGACTTGCTGGACTTAGATCTGCATCTGAGTTTATCGGACCTGAGCCGGCATTAGGGATTTCTCAATCGTTGGCCAGGTCCGCTATTAATGGGTGGATTACATGTCAACACCAGGTAAGATGGGACAACCTTTATGGACATTCCCATAGTAAATGTCTCTTAAGCAAAGTTCCTTCTGGAGGAATCAAAGGAGCAGCAGATGTCCTGGGCAGAGCACAACTCAGGAGGATCATGGGGTTCATAACAGGGCACTGTGGTCTGAGGGTGCACATGAACAGGATAGATGTGTACCATGCAGGAAGGAGGAGGAAACTGCAGGTCACATAATTTATGATTGTGAGGTTCTTGCTAGTAGGAGGCTAGGGGTTTTTGGTTTCCAAGACCCTAGGGATCTTCAGCAGAGTGAACTAGAAAGTGGGTTGTTGGAACTTATTAGGGGCACCAATCTGCTGAACCCGGTATTTTAAGAGGTAAGTTGCACAATAGGTCAGTTGATCGCAGTGCCTGGGGTTGAACAAATCCCTTCCTCTAGAATATAATCTAACCTATCTAAAGGAAAAGCTTACAAAAACAGGCTGCACACAGTGGAAGAGCATAACACTGGAGACTAACACATCTGTGTACAGGTGGTCCACAGAGTGGCAACAAACACAATAAAAAGAGTTGTGGTTGCTCTCCTGAACTAGACAACCATTTTGAACAAATGTCGGTAGTAAAGTATCAAATAAATGTTACTGTACTAATATTGTAATATTTAAAAGTATTATAATAAATAAAAAATCCTTAAATAAAATTAATGTACATTATTATTTTGATACGCATGATTTTTAGTTTGCTCTTTAATATAGACCTACATTATTTTAATAATAAGCCAAGCGCTTCATCAACTCAACATGTTCGATTTACTGAAATTTATATTTTGTTTACCTTCCCAAAAACATCCTTATCCATAATCTTCATACAAGGGTCCAAGTTGGGAGGCAGGAGAGAGCATTCGTTCTTTGCAGCCGTGATTGAGCACAATTCTTCTTTGCCCAAGACTTTAAACAAAACAGTGTTAAGATTCGTAACTATGTTACATTGCTTTGTACTATTTCAAACTATAAGAACCTACATAGGAAACTTGGAAAGTACTTACTTACTAGTGTAAAATAAGGATATCATTATACTGCTTTGTTCTAATATGTTTGTAAAAAGAGCCTGTTCTGAATTTTTTTTTTACAAAGCTCCTATTAACACGTGCTTGAGAGAAAAAGAACAATATATTTCTGTCCTTTAATCTAACATAATACTAAAGGCTCTTTTTATGCACTGAGCTTTGGCACATATGACTAAAAATTTATTGATAATACATCCTTTGTCACTGCATTTTAAAATGTTTCCTCCGACTATGCATTAAAACAGTAACTATCTTAGGATTAACATTAGATACTAGGATATGAGGTGTGGATAAAACATAACCGAATTAATGTTACCATATTCTTTGTTTTATTTCTTCACGCTTTTAACATTATCCCCTTCAATATACGAGGTGTGTTCAGAAAGTAACGAGAATTTTTAAATTTCGTGGTCTTGGAGAGTCTGATTGTCAAACATTTTTTTTTATTATGTTGGTATACATGCCCTTTTTTTATGTTGGTATAAAACTTTCAGCTGTTTTCATTGTTGACTTTGTCTGTGACAGCCACTAAGGTTAGACTTGTTTTTATGAGCTCGGCGATTTTCGTTTGTTAAAAGAAATGGATCAAAAATGGAATAAAGTGTAACAAAGTGTTTGAAATGTTAACAAAGGCCTCTGCTATGAGTAAAGCAAGATTTTATGAGTGGTATAAGCGTTTCCAACAAAGCCATGAAGACGTTAAAGATGACAAATGCCCTGGACGCCCCAGCACATCAACAACCGATGAAAACGTGGAAAAAGAGAAAGAAATGGTTATGAACAATCACCGAATCACAATTAGAGAGGTCACTGATGATGATGTCATATCGACTGGATCATGTCATGATATTGTTTCCAGTGTTTTGTGTATGAAACGTGTGGCAGCAAAATTCATTCCAAAATTGATGAATTTTGAACAAAAACAGCAGTGAATGGAAGTTGCTCAGGAGTCACTAAATGAAATGAACGATGATGCAGAATTACTGAAACGTATTATAACAGGTGATGAAACATGGGTTTACGGATATGACGTCGAAACTAAGGCTCAATCATCCCAGTGGAGGCATTCTGGCTCGCCAAGACCGAAAAAGTCTCAACAAGTGTGGTCAAACGTGAAGGTTATGCTCACTGTGTTCTTCAATATTAATGGCATAGTGCATTGTGATTTCCTGCCACCAAGTGAAACGGTCAATAAGGAGCACTACCTACAAGTTCAACGCTTTTTGCGTGAAGCAATCCGAAAAAAACGCCCGGATCTGTGGAAAAACAATTCATGGCTTTTGCATCACTATAATGCACCAGTTCACACTTCATTGCTTGTTCACGAATTTTTGGCCAAAAACAGTTCTGTAACGATGCTCCAGCCTCCATATTCGCCAGACATGGCTCCGTGTAACTTTTTCCTATTTCTAAAAATAAAGAGAACCTTAAAGGGCCGTTGTTTTACAACCGTAGATGACATTAAAAGCACATCACTGAAAGAACTAAAAGCTATCTCAAAGATCGATTTTGAAAAGTGTTTCAAGGATTGGAAGAAGCGCTGGCACAAGTGCATAATCTCTAATGGGGACTATTTTGAAGGCAACAACATCAATGTAAAAGAATAAATAAATATTTTGTTCAAAAAATTAAAATTCTCGTTACTTTCTGAACACACCTTGTATTGCTGTTTATAACAAGTGACAGTACACCAACAGTTTCATAATTTCTGCAAGCCTTTATCTGTTTTATTTCCTTGTGCCACTTTTCTATTCCTATCTATTACATATCTAAATTACTGTTTATATTAATTGTAATATGAATACAATTTTCATTCACACCTGACAGTGCAATCTATTCATTTTTTAGGCTTGGTAATTGTTTTATATACAAGCATCGTGTGTAAATTTTTACTACTTAAACACGACTTTATTTCTCTTCTTCTTCATCCGGATCACCCACTTTGGGGTACGCCAAATCAATTACTTTGATGTGCGTTAGCTGCCTTCCGCTGTATCCAATACTGCTTCATTCTATCCGAGGCTGCCTTCCTTCTTCATCCGAGACTGCCCTGCCCCTTTTAGATGTTGGTTTTTCTTGGAACCTTAGGTTTTCATTATGTAAAAGTTTTCGCAGTTTAAGTACATCGTCAATCATCTCATTTGATATCGCCAGCTCAGTTAAGTCCTCCTGGACCCGCCTGAACCAATTACTCTTCGTTTTCCGATCTCTGAAGAAAGCAAAGATCCGCCTAGTAAGTCTACTGCTGTTCATCCTACTAATATGGCCATAAAAACTAAGTCGTCTTTTCCTCATGCTATCTGAGAGTCTCTCAATTTTGAGATACAGGTTTTTTTTAGAAATCAACTTTACTTCATTATTTCTAAAGTTTTGGCCCAATATCTTCCTTATTAACTTTCTTTCCTTCTTCTCCAGGTTGTCCAGTAATCCCTTATTATTGAGTGTAAGAGTTTCAGATGCATATAAAGCCTCTGGTTTGATCACAGTTTTATAATGTTTAAGTTTGGAATTCCAGGATAGCGATTTCTTGTTATACTATTCTTGTAATTTCTTGTTATACTTTTGCGGCAGTGTTTTTGTTTCTCTGTTATTACTGTAGAACAAAGATTCAATTAAGAACACCGATCAACACATGATCGCTTTGATGTGTTTAGTTGGTGCAGAAATTGCTGTCGAGGTTGTGGTATCAATCCAAAAGGCAGCAAGCCGATAAACAAAGTCACATGTTAAATTATGGTTTGCTGCTGTAATATCTTCTTACAGTTACACGCTTAGTACAATGAAAAGCAGCACTGCAAGAAGTCCATCAAGAATCACATTTTTGACAACCATGAATGATGAAATTACCCACATCTAATGTAATACCAATAAACTGAGTATGAATAAGTTCGCACTTGTGACATCACCATACAACGAAACGCAGCCATAACTACTACTGAACTGGGTCAAGGTTGCTGCTCAGCAAACCACTATGTGTGTCTCCAGTGATACATCTGTATACCTGACTAACCTTACCTTCCTGAGCTTTGCTTGAGGCAATATTAACCGAAACACAACAAAAACAAAGTTATAAAGAAATTTATAGGTGATGCCAGTATAGAAAACAATTACTTCAGACTCTTCTTAAAACAAAAACAAAAACCATAGCTCTCTGATCCTCATACAAAAAATAATTACCAGAAGGCAGGTCTGTGGCCCTCCAACTCTTGCCGAACACGTCTGCGTCTTCTACAATTTCTTCGTTTTTGGTCTTGAATTCGTCTGTCTGGTTAGCATTACAACTGCCTGAAATAAAAAATACACATCAGTTAATTCTAAAGATCACTTTTAGTTTGAAGTGATTAAACAAGGTATTGGCTATACTGAACGTTGTTTAGGTTAGGTCACTGGCTCTTTCTGGTAAAAATAACTGTTGGTTCTACTTACTTTAGAAAAACTCTAGCCAACATCACTCCCAACTGCAGATGCTCCACCAATGTAATATGAAGAGCCTGGCTCTCAAGCCACTTTTTGGTCCTGCTATCTGTGCAAGTGCCCCATTCTCACAGACCCTGAATGCAAAATCCTCATCCTCAAAAGATAGCACCTCCCTCAGGATAATCTCCTGGATAAAGTCTGCTTAATCTTAAGACCATAAAACCTCTGGTAAGATGGCACTATGACCATCTTAACAACTTCCAAAACATTTCTGGCTGACTGCCATTCAGTCTTGCAGTTCAATTTCCTTAATATTCAATCAGCTTAAGAATATTATCAGCCTCTGGCCATCTGTTTGGGTTTAAGAAACCCTGCATTTCTTGTCCTGAGAATTGATTCCTGTTTCCAGAATTCACTGATAGCCGGAAGCTTCGGTGAACTTACATTATCCTTATTTAATCTTCTTTTACTCATTTTGAAACCAAAAATTATTTTAAAGAACAACACAAAGCAGCTAGGAGCAAAGTTTAATACAACAAGAACAAAAGTCACGGCAAATAGTCTGTAGTCTTATTACTGAGCTATGTTAGTTAAAAGTAGTAGAACAGTTTTGAAAATCAATTAATTAATTATTAATTTTATTACAAATCGTAATCATAAGTTTTGCAATGAAGAGTTTTATACCGTAATTATATTCTGGAAGTTAGATAAGCTAAGTAAACACACATGCTCTAAGACAGAGTTTGCAGGATTACAGTCGGCTCAGCATGACAATACTATGATAAAGGCAGAAGAGGAACTAAATAAGTCTGGCTCAGCATGCCGGTACAACCCAAATGAACTATAGGGTTCGACTATAGGCTCAGTACACCGGTATAGTCAGCGAAGGATGTATAGTCAGCACCACACTCCAGTACTGTACTAGGATAGGTAGGTAGGAAGGGATTGGGCTGGAGGAGTCTGATTGCCTTCTGAAGCACTGGGCAGCTGCTTATATCCTTTGGTTCTGCTGATGGCGTACTGCTTCTGAGTATTGGGTAGATTTTATCTTGTTTACTAAATTAAGCAATGTAGAGTCCTAGAGTAGAGGAGTAGAGTTCTATGATGTAAAGAAGTTTGTAATTCGTCTTCTTTGCTGACGATATTCGTTTTTCGCTGAGTAAATGGTCTTTACTGCATCTTCATTTCTTCGATGACAACAAAAACTAGAAACTTGCGGCTCATTTTGTAGTCATACAAGTTCAAAGTACACCCAGAATAATGTTAATGACTATACTCACCACACAGTCCTTCTGTCTTGGCTCGATATAAATGCGAAGGTAAGCGAAGCGAGAAGCCCAAGTCTACGCCATGGAACAGCAAATCCAGTTGCAACTGCAAAATGGACAGTTGTGTTCCGGCAGCTGATAGCGAGATAACTATCCAGGAGTTACTAAAGGGTGGATTTACTTCTGCGCCATCCACAACAGCTGTCGACTGTGGGTCAGAAATTTGAAACTAAATAAGAATTTATTTTATTTTCTAAAACTACCAAAGCAAGTAACCATACTACTATTCACCATTTACAATTGATGACTACACAAAATAGCATGAAATGAACAATAGGAATTGCTTTAAATGTTTTTTAAAACCATCGTACTTTTGAATGTCTTTTATTTTAACTGCGAGTTTATTCAATAACACATTAGCCGCCTCGGTAGGTCTAGTGGATAGCGTACTAGGCTTTCACCCCGAGGACCCGGGTTCGATTCCCAGCGAGGGCTTGGCATTTTCATATGCTATAAATCATCCCATCGTCTGCATTAGCCCAAGTGTGCACAATAGTCGGACGTTAAACACCAAAAAAAAAAAAAAAAAAAAAAAAAAATATTCAATAACACCACCCCGGCTACAGAGGGTAGTTTTTTGAAGCCTGTATGAGTAGCCTTACAAGGCCTGTGTTTGCGTAATCATAAGTAGTCTCCAAATCAGATACTACACATATACAACCTTATTCAGAATAGTACGACACTTATATTTGATATGCACGATCGTTTCCATTATACAAATTAGGTAGTGTATATCATGCAGCCAACATGACAGAGCTAAAGTCCATAAAACTTAAAATTTCCAATTTAGTAAGTTTAATCTGTGATGAAATCTTAATTACCACACAAAGTTTACACATTAATTAAAAATTTCATGTCAAACAACTTGACCTTTTGTTCAGAGATTAACTTGCTATGCGCATCTTGGAAGAAAAAGTTGATTGTCTCAAAAATGTTTGCTAGTTGGAAAATATTATGTTTATTGCTTTTGGTGTTGTATATATTGTTTTTAACTGATGCAGGTGTTCACCATGATAATCCATATTTGAGGAAATATCTGAAATCGCGATTTAATTTCACCTTCGAGCCACGACCTGACAATGAAGAACAATTCTTGAGACTGCCAAAGTTAGACAAACAGTTCTATACAATATTTGGGACGTTAGTTGCATTTATTTTAGTTTTATCATATGTTGCATTAAAGTTTGACTAGATTGTAAGGTGGTAAGTAAATGATACAACCTTCTGCTAATTGTTCTATTATTACAAGGCCTACTCAAAAAATAAGTTACAGTTTGGGCTAACGGGCAAGGGATAGGGCTACTGCCGCCATCTTGGTGTCTGGTAGCGTAAGGTTTGTGTTGATTCCGGTTAGTGGACTGTACATTTTTGAAATGCATACCGCAACAGAAAATCCCGCTAGTTGTAAAGTGTGATCAGTGATCAGGTTTTCGGTAGCAGATAACAAGTGTACAGAACCAACTTAATGATGAAGGCGGAATGAGACAGTGTTGCATTGTGTTTAAAAATTGCTTCACTCTTCTTCACTATGAAGAGAAAAACAGTTAATCAAGCATTGTAACTGATTAACAGGTGTCGAAAGTGAATTAGAACGTTTGTGAAAACTGATGAGAACATTTGTGAAAAATAATAAGAATACTTATGAAAACTGATAAGAACATTTGAGAAAACCATTGTTCATGAGTAAAGACGGTATTTGGTAAATACAATCCTGCTCTTTGAAGTGTTTGAGACTTGTTTATAGTGATAGCAAACGCAATTTTCAAATAGGAATAAGTATAAATAAATGCAAAATATTATATCATTATGTTTGCTTTTTACCTATATCTTATCTACATACACATGAAAGTACAAGTGTAATATTAAGGAGGAAATAATTAAAACAACCCGCTTCATAATTAATAAATTACCGTTTATATAATTATAAACAAAACTGTAGAAATGTAGATTAAAATTTAAATGTCTAATGTGAAATACAATCCAAACAAACGAACCAAACAGCGACAAAAGGTGTGGTAACATGTACCAGATAAAACCAATCAGAAAGAAATTTTTTTTTGGTCTTTAACGTCCGACTATTGTGCACACTTGGACTAATGCAGACGATGGGATGATTTATCGCGTATGAAAATGCCAAGCCCTAGCCGGGAATCGAACCCGGGTCCTCGGGGTGAAAGCCCAGTACGCAGAAAGAAAAATGCAAGACAAGAATGAACTGATGTTTTCCTAATTGTTAATTAACAAGAAGGCAATTATTAAAACAACACCAATTTAGTAACTTTCGAGAAACAAGAATAGGAAAGATGCAGTTCAATAAGCTTTAAATAAATAGAATACGATTATAATTCTTTACTGAAAATGGTCAAACAGTCCTACTGTGAGAACTATTAATATGATAAACTTAAACGTGAATAATAAGGATAGACGGATTATTAAATATAAATGAAGCAAACTGCAAGACTTCAAGGCAATACTTCACAGAATTTTAAAAGTTTTGAAAAACTTTTTTTAATAACAAGACACAATAAATCAAATAACCCGAAAATATTTTTTTTTTTTTTTTTTTTTTTTTTTTTTTTTTTTTTTTTTGTATTTAACGTGCACATTTGGGCATTGGGCTAATGCAGACAATGGGATGATTTATAGCGTATGAAAATGCCAAGCCCTCGCCAGGAATCGAACCCGAGTCCTCGGGGTGATCAAAATAAATTTACCTTTAACTTCCTAGTATCAATATATTTACTCTGCCAGCATGACAAGCCTAACCCAAAATACGAGAACGCTGTATTAAAATAAATGTAAATGTAAACGTACCTTTCATCAATTTCAACCTAATAAAAGAAAATATTGTAATTGCTAAAATTACACACTATTATTGTTTGTTTGTTTGTTTTTATTAATTTTGTTATAAAATATTGTAACTGTTTAAATATATACAACTATTATCGTTTTTTCTTGTTTTGTTTATTTTATTATTTATACCAAGTTTACGGTTTGAGGAGTGACAGTTAATCAGAATCACAGTATAATAACAATGGAATTATAAATGAACGCTTTCCTAAAAAAAAAGTACAGCACAAAATAAATGGAACAACATTTTTAAATCTAGTAGTTCAAATATATGTTACGTAATAAAATATTTATAATTATCATTTAATGTCAGTTCAACAAAGTTTACACATTATTACAAAGCAATTAGTGCTGTAGATTAACCGAACATTCAGACCGTTTCGAAGATGTTGGCTAGTTGGAGATTGTTGTACGTGTTTCCTTTAATACTGTTTACATTGTGCGGAACTTACGCAGCTCCTGACTCCACTGATGATGATCTGAGATCTATTAAAGAATACCTGAGAGAGCGAAATGAACTGAGCTACAAGAATAAGATTGAAAGGGAAACGGAAACTGATAGAACTGAAATGAATTCTAAGGAGAGAAATCACGACAAGGAACTCGAGAGGGAGCTCGAAAGGGAATATAACGTTAAGCTTGAAAAGGAACAGCAGATTTCAAACGACCGAAAGCTTTTTTGTTTCATAGGCACAATAGTTGTCAACATTTTTATATTATTTTTTATTTTAGCAAATATATGAAGAAAGTAGGGGCAGACAAAACAGGACTACTGATCTAAACAGGTTTTTTTTTCTATTTTCATCTATTGGATATATTATATTTAAATATTGAAACCACAATTATATATATATATATATATATATATATATTATTATTATTATTATTATTATTATTATTTGCATATAGACCCTATTGGATCACACAAAGCTCTCCGACTCATGTCTTGTTCCTTCTAATCCTCCACACTTCCCTCATCCTGTCCCCATGGATCCTCCTCCGCTCCTCCGTCCATTTTACTCCTGCTCTCTTTGGGATTTCATTCTCTGGGATTTTCCACCCGAGCATCTTTCTCCTCTATGTGTTCCTGTCTTCAATGTCTGCTGAGTCTATTTCTGTGTCATGTAGGTCTATTATATATATATGAAATCACACACTTTCTGATTTCATTTATTCAATTTAATTTCACACAGGGATACTGACATTAAATTATTAGATATAAACTACTAAATTAAAAAATTTAAGTAATTAGTCCATTTACCGTTCACCCATAGTTTACACCACTTTGGGGAAAACACACTTTATCTGAAGCACGCTCTAGGTAGAAGGACAGGGTGTTAAAGATTTTCTGATAAGTTACAGCTTATACTGCCCAATGCTCATCTTAATACTCACTTCAGTTCTAAGGTTGACTGTATTTGAATCTACAATATACTGCCACATGTATATTTTTTTTATTAACTAAAGAAAAATGTTATTAAATATTACTTCGTTAATAGATCACAAAAAAATTCACCAAACTGTGGTGCAAGGATTGTTGAAAATACGTTTGCAAAATTCACTTGGGCAGTTACATGCGACAATCGCAAGAAACCTTGATGGATTTATGAACATGGACAAAAACTTTCAAATTCTTAACCAAGTTTTTATTTTTATTTTTCCTTGTATATAATTCATATAATAAAGTTTTATTTTGAAATACGCTTTTTGGTTATTGTAGAGTCTCAAAATCCGAAACACTGTCATTAATAAAGTTTTTATTGTACAGCCTGGAAATATTAAACACTGTCATAATAGTTTTTATTGTACAGCCTGAACATATTAAACACTGTCATAATAGAGTTTTTATTGTACAGCCTGGAAATATTAAACACTGCCATTCATAGAGTTTTTATTGTACAGCCTGGACATATTAAACACTGTCATAATAGAGTTTTTATTGTACAGCCTGGACATATTAAACACTGTCATAATAGAGTTTTTATTGTACAGCCTGGACATATTAAACACTGTCATAATAGAGTTTTTATTGTACAGCCTGGACATATTAAACACTGTCATAATAGAGTTTTTATTGTACAGCCTGGACATATTAAACACTGTCATAATAGAGTTTTTATTGTACAGCCTGGACATATTAAACACTGTCATAATAGAGTTTTTACTGTATAGCCTGGAAATATTAAACACTGACATTCATAAAGCTTTTATTGTACAGCTTGGACATATTAAACACTGTCATTCATAAAGTTTTTATTGTAGAACCCAAAAATCCTAAACACTGTTATGCATAGAGTTAAGATAAAGAAAAAGTAAACGAACAAAAGGTGACTGGGTAGCAGATTGCTGCTTTGCAAGCGCTGTTGAGGCTGCAGACCACATGAGCAGATGAAGGTTAATAATCAAGAGCAAAATAATCATTCTACATACAGCCTCCCCTTACAACATTCAAACACTATTTAAATATCTTTCTACAAAACTAGTAACTCAGGGCTCAATGATCGACATGGCTAAGCAGTCAAGTCGCTACAACTCTGAGGGTTGTTAATTCAAGCTGCAATTACTTGAAGGTAATTTATCCTCTGTCTTTTTAAGCTTTATCCTTATTGTTAACAGTGATCTCATTCTTGTTAGCCTAACTTGCACAAGGTATGAACATAAAGCATTAAATCGTAAAAAAACTTTATTTTTTAAAAAGAATATATTTTTATTTAAATGCAATGAAAAGTATAAAATAAGCTGATATTTTGAAATATTCTTCAAAGGAGAAAATATTTTTTAACCGGGATCTGAAGACCTGAATAAAATTATTCAGAAAAATGAATTATGGTGAGCCCTCATAATTTCACTTTTAGATTTAATAATTTTATATTACCAAGGTTCTCAAATCTCTGTAAAAAAAGAAGATTTTCTCCTTTGAAGGACATTTTAAAGTCAGCTTACTTAACTGACTATTCAGTACATTTAAATAAAATTTTTAAAAATTATAAATATTAATTTCTATGTTTTAATTTACGAAATTTTTAAAAAATTGAATATATTTAAGCTTTTTTTAATCCTTTGTAATTCATAAGTCTGACAAAAAAGTGATTTGAATTTTGCCGGTGAGATTTATATGGATAATTTAACATGAATACAACATGCAAGTTAGGAGTTGGATTCTACAAGGGCAAATTTGAATCCTGTCCACAATGAATAGCTTTTTTACTGTAAATAGTTAACTATATAATTTTTATGATTGCAACTTGCACTGTAATTGATAATACATCTTTACGCAAGGTGTCAGCTCGATTCAATAAGAGGAAGTACTCAAAATATCAATTACAAGATTTGACCAAGATATACAACACACAGAATAAGTTAAATAAAAGTGCACAGAAAAACGTATCAATACTAAATTTGATATTCAATATTTTAACTGGATTTTAAAAATTGTATGTCTTAATTTATGGACAGACAAGTTAAACAACTTCCCGTAGACACGTGATATGACATACTATGTGAATTGCAGGCCTGCTATTCGCATTATTAATTTATAATATTTAAATTTCCATAATTCAAAGCCTTAAAATTATTTTGTAAATTTTCTAATCAAAATGTCTTTTTTTCCTTAGCTTACACCCTCATTGGAGATTCAATCAGTCCATACACTTCCAAGTCCAACATCGCTATTGAGAGACTAGCGTTTCAGCCTCTTCTTCCGTTCCCAAAATTTTTCATCCTGTCCGACCTGGCTGCCCTTTGTTCATCATTTATGGTATAGGTCTTTCATTCAAATGTTGTTAGCTTCAATCGCAGATATTTATTCCTTAGAATCCTCTTCTCTGCTCTACCTTCAATTTGAGGCACTGTCAAATTTAACTCTTCTAAATCACTCTGGATCTCTTTGAACCAATTATTAGTCATTTTAATCTTCCAGAAATAGCTAAATAGCTGTTCAATATTTTTGTTGGGTTTCTGAAAGGCGTGCTATGTGGCTGAAAAAAGCAATTCTCCTTTTCCGTATCGTGTCTATTATTGACTCACTTTCTCGATATACCACTTCATTCGGTAATAATCCCCATTGGCCATTCACTTGGTGTTTCTTGTTAATGATTGTTCTTATGATCCTTCTATCTGCTTTCTGCAATTTATCAGTTATTGATTTAATCTTCAACTTGAAGAGTGTTTCACTAGCATAAGTTGCCTCAGGTTTAACAACGGAATTATGTCGAAATTTGGCATTCATTGAGATTGATTTCTTTTGTAGGTTGGCCAGGTGAGTTGTGCTTGTTCTAGTTTGTATGTTCTGCTGTCTGTCGATGGTTTCTCGTCTGCATTTGAGGCTATAATTTCCTCAAGCTACTTGAACTTGTTCACAATCTTAATTTGTTTACCATTGCTCAGTTGAATGGCATCATTTCCGTCTTTTCAAACAAGACTTGTAGTCCGATTTTTGCTGAAATTTTTTCAAGTTCAACCATCCAAAATTCAGTCTCTTCCACCGTCCTTGCTAGTAGGGTAAGATTGTCTGCGAATGTTAGGCAGTTAAGTGTGATGTTTCTGCCAATCTTAATGTTTGGATGACACTTTTAATTTCATTCTCGCATGACTTTCTCCAGCGCACAGTTAAACAACAATGGTGAGAGACCATCTCCCTAAAATGTCTATTATATAAAACAAAATAAATATGAAGAAGTGTTAAAATGCTTAATATTTGTAAAAAAAATAATAGCTATTCTTGAACTCTGGTACACCCTGTATATTATAACTGGTTTCGATGCACCATAGCTATACATTCACTTTTGAGCATCCTTATATATCAATTAGAAGCTGAAAAAATATAAATTATTTTCCACACTTTTGACTCGCTCTGTGTAGCTAAAAATAATTTTACATCATTTTTTCCAATCACATATCTATCATCACCAATAAGATCTTTTTGCTTAAATTGTATGCTTTATGCCAATTAGACTAACGAGGACGAGGAATCTGGGTTGATGAAAATAGTATATCTTATGACAATAACTGCAAGTCTCAACATCCACGACATTGAGGTGCGCAGTTCAAAGATGCAGCAGACTGACCAGTGTCTTAGCCACATCGACCACCGAGCCCTATTTAGAAGCTGATATAAGGTAATATGTCCATTATTTCTGTAACTATCTAACAGGACTCTTGTTATTTCACACACTGTTTAGGAGAGCATGCCCTATTTGGAATGTTGGCAAGTAAGTTATCACAACTATGCGCAAAGCTTACCTCACGCCCGGTGCCCGCTTTACCCACCAGCACTGTATGGTCTTCGTATTCTGTTGTTATACTCTTCACGCATGTTTGACTCGAATCATCTTCGCACGAACCTTGAGTCACAAGTATCTGTCACAAAATATATAAAACTATGAAGTACGCAAATTTTAAAGGAGAAAACAATGCCTTCAATACTGATTTATTACACACCATTCATAATCACAAAGAAAAACTGAGCACTAAACATACAAGAGGAAAGTTGCTAATCTTTCAACAACAACAAAATTTTTTTTTAGTATGTTACATTACAAAAATAAACTGTACGTAGCATAGTAACCAAAACTGTGATATAACATCATAAGATAATCAGTTCTTGTAATTATAATTTTAAATTTTTTGATACAGTAGATTCCGATTAACGATGATTCTTGGAACCACTGAGGTGACGGATGACAGAAATAGTCCACTTGTACTTTCTACAAGTAATGCAAATAACATATTATACTCTGTGTATAGTATAGAATGTTTTCTTCTTCTTTTCGTTTCACCCTCTTTGGGGTACGCTGAATCAATCATTTCTTGCGCGCTGTACTTTTCTTTGTTCCCAGTAGCTCTTCATTCTTTCCGATCTTCTATTCCTCTCCTCTTCTGAAATGATAGGTTTAGGTCTTATTTTGGTTTTATCTTGGAATCTTATTCTTTCGTCCTTGGTACTTATCTTAGCAGTTTGGTCAAGCAGTGAATTTTCTGTAATTTTTAATTCTATTAGGTCTTTTTCAATTTCTTTAAACCAGTTCGGTTTGTTTTACGATTATGGAAAAATCAAACACCTGTTTCGTCAATCTATTGGAATTCATTCTAAGAAGATGGCCGTAAAAATTTATTCTCCTTTTTCTCATAGTATCTGACAGTTTTTCAATTTTCTTGTAGAGAGCTTCATTTCTTATATATACTACCTTATTATCCTGAAATTTTGTTCCTATAATTTTTCTTAAGATTTTCCTTTCCGTTATTTCAAGCTTTTCCATCTGGCCTATGCGATTCATGGTTAATGTTTCTGCTGCGTACAGTGCTTCCGGCTTGATCACTGTTTTATAATGTTTAATTTTTGGACCCCCATGAAAGGGATTTCTTATTGTATGTTTCTTTCGTCAATTGGAAGGCCAATTCAAGTTTGTTTTTCCTGGATTCCATTGCCTTGCCTTCATCTGCATTCCAACTAATCCATTCACCAAGATATTTGAACTCTTTTACAATTTCTATTTTCTTTTCTTGGACAGAATGTTTTATTATTATTATTTTGGAGAAAGTAGTAAAACTATTAAATTTTTCAATTTAACTCTAATTATATATACAAATTTTATATGCACTGGTCTTTTTTAATACAGTAAATTATTCATAGTTGACCTTTTGACAAGTATTCACGAAACATATACAAGGGCATTGCGTGCGTCTCTTAGAATACTTGTGATTTGTTACGTGATCGACTTATACGCTGAATTATATTATCATAAATAGTGTGAGAGTGTTTATCTTTCAACAGCACCTTTTCCAAATTTGTTGACACTATTTGAAGTATTTCTATCTCATTCCACTAGATGACAGGTTCATTTACTTTTCTATTATCAGTGTTCGCTTAGGGTAGCAATGATGCCATCACATATAAATAAGCTATAAATAAGTTGTATCCAGTTACAGTCTTTTGTTTTGTGTAGAAGGTTACTTTTATTGTCTATTCAAAATTATTTATTACAGAAAACTGTTTAAAAATATCTGATAACTACATTAATCTGACGGTTAATGGAAACTGACAGTTAAAAGGGCGACAGTTAATCATGCCTATACTGTATTAAAAGTAAAAAATTTGAAATTAAGATACAGATTAATATGTTAAAAGAACAATATATAACCAATGTCTGAATTAATGTATTTTGTCTGTCCTCACTATAAGTATGCTTTCATATAAAAAAATTAATCCCGGCCAAAATTAATAAATTTGGTTCAATTACAATTTATTGTTTGTTGTTTGTTCGGACATTTATAAACCCCAAAACCACTTGAACTATTCAAACCTAGTTATCAATTATGAATACATTTTTTTCAGAATATTTGTTGAGTTACTGTCCAAATTTGTCAGAATTCATGAACTTTTTCAATACTGTAGAGTATTGATTGAAAAAAAAATGATGCTGACTGAATTTACACGATCAATTGTTTTTGTGTGTTGTGTCGATGAACGTACCAAATGTGACAGAAAACCAGCGTCTTACCGTAAACTTAGGCCCGTGTGTTTTCTCTAAAGTTTTTGATAACACATAGGTGCAGTTGCCGTTGAACGTGAAATCAACTTTGTCAAACGTAACATAACGTGTTTTCCCAAAGCCTTCACAAGAACCTGTAAGTGCACACAAACACCAACTGTTAAGATTTATAAACAACCAAGACATGTCAACTATAGTCCATGTAAAATTTTCTTGTCTCAAAAGGAGTTTTTTTATAAGATTTTCCTACATTATTATATTTACGTTGTCGTATAGTTTATCTGATCAACATTATTAAAAAAAAAAACTTGAAGTATTAAACGAAAACACTGGTTGTGTGTCTGAAAATTCCTCTTCTGAAGTTACAGTCTAAGCGATGCAGTTATTTAGACTTTGTGAAGTCAGGCAAGAAGTTACAATAAAATTACACTAACAGTAACAAAATAAAGTACACTTTTAACTCATACGGTTTTCAATTACGTTTGAACATTATTAACATTTCTCTTTGTTCAACTTCAAACTATATTTGAACAATATGACCATTTAAGATATAATTAATTACTGATTATGTTTGAAACTTGAATTTTTTTAAAATTACCAATAAGGTTTTTTCTGAATATCTTTGACACTATTCTAAACAAAATCACTAAAGCAGTGTTAAGGGGAGGCCAATACTGAAAAAGTAAAATCGTATTCCTTTTTTTGGTGAACATCTTTTGATATATTTTTTCTGTTCTAAGTAAGACAGTTACAATATGGAGTCATTTTTGGGGAAATTTCATTATATTTTTGTGTCTGTTATTACTCAAAAACTACAAAACATAAAACGTTCTTTTTATTGTCATTAAAACTGGAATACTTTTATACCATGTTTTTTGCATAAATTTATTATTTTCTTAATATTTTTGTCCGTCATTGAAGTCGAACGACGTCCTGGACATGGATCATTGTCAATCTTGCTCATCTTTCTTTGAACCATTTAAACCACTAAAAAATCCGAGTGCATGATAAACATTCATCACCGTAAAGTTGTTTCAACAAAAAATAAGTTTCTGTGGTACCAAGTTTCACTAAAACCTTCACATTAATGTGCTGTTCTTTTTTGAAACATCAAGGCTTAAAACGACAGTCAAATCGACAGCAGGAATGGACAGTGGGGATGTTGCACGACTTTGACACTCGCTGGTTGTTTTTAAAAAATTAGAAAAATCAGTTATTTTTTAGCCAAAGCTCGTACATAATTACCAATAAAAAAATTTAAACATGAAGCCGAGTTTTGCTGTAATTCTAAAGAACCTGCCATCTGTTCTTTTATGTTTTATATTTTAAGTTATCAATTGAAATAGATAACCTAATATGAAATAATAACTTCAGCGTGGTAATTAAAGTGGGAACTGCACAGCTTACAAAGAAAATTATATGTTCCACACAAATACCACTAACAAATGAATTAAAAGTTTTAACCTTGGGCCACATTAACTCAAGATAAAGTAGGTCCTACTGAATAGTAAAATGTGGATAAGAATTTTTAGCACTACAACCAGGTAGTGTACTATTTAATGTGGCTAAAACTTGGGTTTTTACATTAGACAGTGTTTTCCAGGCATATGAAAAAATGACATCACGTCTTGGAATTGAAGTGAATGGAAAACATCTTACTTATACGTCACACTTTATACAAGGTATTTTCATACCAAATTTGAAAGCAATCTGTTACTGCATTTGGGCAAAACTGCGTACATTCGTGATTGTTAAATGAGAGGCCACAATCTTAAAACAGAGGTAAATGGGAAAAAATCTTACATATATGAGTAGATTTAATAACTAAAGTCATAATACACAAGACTGACTAAATAGCATAAAGTGAACCGAAAACATGAAAAAAGAGATTGGGATTAATGGTCGTTATAATTCCATGTCTAGATCTTACTCCTTATGGTCATCACAATAGCTGATTACGTAATATGTCACAGTACAAAATACTCACAATCTCTACACTCAGCTGGCTTTACGCATCTGTTCTCATCCCTCACGTAGCCGTCAGGGCAGTAACACCCTGGGAAGCACGAACCCTCAGACACAGGACAAGGATTCTCCTCAAGAAGTTCGGAGCAACTGGTTTCGCAGATTCTATCGTAACATTCCTTATACACCAGCGGAGCCTCGCACTCCACAGCTGTAACATTGTTTTTTTGCAAACAAATAAATGCAAAAACAAAAAAAAATCACACTGAAAAAGTACAATAGATCCCGGCATATCCGACCTATGAATAACTGCCACAT
Source organism: Callitettix versicolor (assembly GCA_022606455.1). Lineage (NCBI taxonomy): Eukaryota > Metazoa > Arthropoda > Insecta > Hemiptera > Cercopidae > Callitettix > Callitettix versicolor. The sequence continues at coordinate 3,283,597 of CM040186.1, forward strand.
CGGTATAACTGAACATTTACTGGGCGAGTCATCACTTTTAGAAAATGCGTATTTGTTACATCTCAAAATAGTCACAACAAAGTCTTTTGGTAGTCTTTGTATAATTTATTGAAGTGCCTACAAATGATGCTAATAAAGTACACAATTCAGACATTTTTGTTTTGGTGTCTTTTCGACTTGATAAACATTGTGTACTGTAATATGTGTTAACACACAAAAATAATGATCACAAAACCACTCACTTCCTTCTTTTTGGTATCTGTACGGCAGCTTGCATATACAGTACATATAGATAAGCAGTACGTTGTTTGTTTTCACACAATATTGTAGATCTGTCATCTTAGTTTTGGTGGTTGGCAAGAAATTACATAAATTTTTTAAAACATTTTTTATCCACTTTATAAAGTTGTATATATTTTAAAATAATTTTTTTTTGCTTTCGCTCTTTTTAATAGCCGACTTTTTGTGCGGTCATAAAGGTGAAGGATAAATCAGGTTCTACTGTACATGCTATGCAGGCTCGCATTAAATTGGCAGATAATTTAGTAAATTAATTCATTTGCACAATAACAAATGCAAGATAGTACCAGTGAAATGACTATCTGCGTTCAGGTTTACATCTCCATATGGTGGATGAAGCTACTCAAGATTGTACACTATCTACAGCACAATCGAGGCTATACAGCTGCTGGACACTAACGGAGACATAAGACATTTTAATATTTACAATAATAGTTGTTCTTACAAATAAAATGTTAGGTTAAGTGAATGAGTTATTTAAAATTAACAATTTAGGAATACAAGTAGATTCATTACTTGAGAAGTGAAATTTTTTCTACAAGTACGAGGGTTGATCAAATATAAACGAGACTGACTTTCTAAAAACTTTTCCGTTGGACATTGAACTCTAAAGGGTGGGGTTTCAGGTAGCCTGGGAGGTTTGGGACGGGCGTAGACGGGCAACATTCCCGTTCCGACCCTTCAGTATAAAACTATACAATGAGTGAGAGTGAAGTGCACGTTTCCGTGGAGCAGAGAATTATTATTAAGTTTTTGGCTAAGGAGGGGGTCAATCCGACTGAAATCTTTCGTAGATTGACGGCTCAATACGGGGACAGGACCCTGTCAAGAGCTCGCGTTTTGCTTGGCACAAGGAATTCGCCCGAAGGACGGAAGCAGTAGAAAACCTGAAGGCCTAATCACGATCGTCGGCCGGGAAGGTAATGGCAACTGTATTTTTCGACAATCAAGCGCGCTTTCACATCGATTTCCTCCAACAACGACGCACAATAAATGCACAATATTATTGCGATGTTTTAGAGGCCGCAAAAACAGTCTTTTAAGTAAGAAAAGGAAATCTAAACCGGCGAAAACGTCATTCTTCTTCACGATAATGCCCGACCACATTCGGCGAACGCTACGAGGCTTAAACTCGATCAAATTGGCTGAAACCAATGGAACATCCCCATACAGTCCAGACTTATCACCCTGCGACTATCACCTGTTTGGGCCACTCAAAGAGGCGCTTGGAGGCCAGCGTTTGAAGACGATTCTGCGGTGGAGACCTTCGTGTTCCAATGGCTCAATGAACGCCCGAGAACTTTTTACGAAGATGGAATTAAAAAACTTCCAATCCGGTGGGAAAAATGTGTTACTCGTGTGGGGGACTATGTAGAAAAATAAGTTGTATCAAGAATAATTTGTAAGTAAGCAATAATTTTTTTAAAAAATCAGTCTCGTTTATATTTGATCAACCCTCGTATATAATATTGTAACCTAAAGTTTTACTTAAAAATTGTAATGAACATATAAAAACATCCTATTTAGTGCTAAGATTCTGAATTGAATTTAAAAAATACCCATTTGTAAATTAAGAGAGTGGTACAGTTTTGTAGAATACTCAGTGAATATGGTGTGTTTATACCGTAAGGTGTATAACCCGATCAGCAGCTTTGGACCAGTAAAACATTAATTATAGTGAGTAAGTGAAAATTGCAGATAGTTCATTTGAAAGATAACAAATTGTGATGCAATTTAAGTAACAATACACTGCGTTCTTCATACTGAATACATTTGGATCAACTTTTGCTCACAAGTGCCTATCTTATAACATAAACATTGTAACCTAACCTAACCTAACCTCACCTAGCTGCCAAGGACTACATTAATAAGAACACACTAACAAATTGATCCATGCATTCGAAACATCGTGTATTGTTTCTATAAGCTCAAACCATGACAAATGTCTGAATAAACAGCATTAATAACATACAAATAGTCAATCATTAAGTACCAATTTTAAAAACAGAATTAAAGTTTCAGTATACAAAACACAAACTCTACAGCTGTACAAATAGAGCTGTACAGAGCTCTAGAAAAAATTCAAATGCAGAATGAAAATGGAACACAACAAATATTTGCTGCAACTGTGTTGTAAAAGAGAAGAGGAAGTGGAATGTGGAGAAAATGAAGTATAAGAGCAGAACATATGAACGTGTCACCAAGTACGAGCTGTAGGGCGAGTAAATAAGAACAAAAGGAAGGAAGTGCATAGGTTGTGATAAAACATGATTGTGAATAAAATTATTGAACTGGAAGTTTTCAACCAAGTATTTCAAAAAAAATTTCAAATTTAGTATAATTCATTTTCTAGTTTGTGATATTTTACAAAAAATATTAATGTAAAACACTTGCAGGTAATGAGTTTACAAGAATCGTTATACCTTTTTTTAAATACTGTAGTAATATTGATAATAACTTTCTAAAGAAATCCCAATAAATAAATAAGATAAACGGATAACAAAAGATATTAGTGTCATATTAATTTTAAAAAGGAATTTTTATGTAATAATCAAATATCTATGATAAAAATAATCTAATCTAATTACTGTCAATTTAACAATGTTTTAATATTAATTAGAAGTTCTGACAACACTTAAAGTGTAAACTGATCAACACACATCAAGACAACAACATGTCGATTAATTGGAGTATAGGGTGTATGATTATTTTAATACTGTATATAAAGGGTGTTACAAATGCAGCTGTTGACTTAAAAGATGATTTGAATAACACATCCAGTTTGGATACTACCACGCTTGGTTATAGTACTACTAAAATTGATTTTGATAAAGCCCCATCAAACTTTGTGTTATTTCTTGGAATATTATCAGTGATAATAGTTGCTAATGTAGTTCTACTGGAACGTTAAAATAATTTTAATTTATAGTGACATTGAGTTTTTTTCAAATAGACTGTATAACTAAGTAACCTAAAATATTGTAACAAATGACATGTCAATTTAAAGTTTTAACGCTGATTTTAAAGTGATAATTATCATCTTTAAACAAATAACTTTTTAAAAAAGCAAGGAGCAATGTACAGTTAACTTAAATTTACAACCTGCTCGGCTATTTCATCACACTCAGCTTCCGCTCACAACTAACAACATTCTTTAACGATTAAATAGCAAGCACTAATTCAGTTTACTCTAATCAAATTTGGTAAAGTCACTCTGACTAAATTTTCGGTACTAACGACTTCACCGCCAGTGGGCGACAGTTTACAAAATGTAACTAAAATTGATTATCTTGTGGATCAGACAGAAGGCACTGGTAATGAAGAATCATTAAAAAAAAAGAAAAAATTAGAAAAATAGATTTGTAGCAAACTCTACTCTACCAAACATATGTTCGGCTAACAAAATCATTATATTCACACCTACCGGTGACTAGCTAAAGGCCAAAGAAATAAATAAGATTGAGAGATATTAAAATATATCAAAAACAGATATCAAAAAATACTAGTAGCTTTCATAACACTTATAAATAAAAAATATAATGTAATAACTCAAATATCTATGATAGCAATAATCTTAAATACCATCTAATGTCAATTTAACAATGTTTAAACTTTACTTAGAAGTTTTGTCAATACTGAAAGTATAAGCAGATCAACAACCATGACGATAATAAACGTTTTTGTCAGTGGCTTAATATGGTATGTGTTTGATTTTCTTCTATACTACTTTGGTTTTGGAAATAATGCGGGCGATGACCATAAAGGCGATTTGAACAATACCTTCAGTTCGAACACAACCAAAACTGACTCCAATACTTCAAATTCCCACATATTGTTGTACGTTTGTATTGCAGTAACTGTGATGACATTAATTAATTGTGTACTTATAAGGAGAATTTTAAATATTATCGATGAATTGAATCTTGAGAACAGAGTGTGAAGTGTTGTTTGAAGCCGAAATAGTGCAATTGGTACTACATGTGCAAAGATGACATACGAACTTTGTTGTTATTGTCAGTAATTCACATAAACACTATAACAACAAAATCTTTTTCAAAGTTGAGTTTTATAAAATGAAGCACACTATTGTAGAACTTTATTACTAACTATCAGTTTCAACCTTTACTGAGAAAGTAACCAGACATTTTATTGATATGAACATTTTATTATGTTATATCTGTTTATGAAATTTTATTGTCATACCTTGTGATATATGCGGTATGCTATTAGCAAACATCAAGTGTGCCAAAGCAGGTTTGAACATTTCTGTGCCTGTTGATGCTTCCCCGCCCTGAGTTCAATGGGTGTGGTTGTAACATTTAAATTGCCACCATTTTTGACAGAGTTATCATTTTAAGACTAGATTTGTTGCATTGTGTTCTACTAATAGAAACCTTTTAATGTTGTACAACTTGACCTAAACTCTCAATTTCGTTTTCTTCTCTTTATAATCTGTTTCCTTTACATGATAGAAAACAGATTTTAAAAAAAACTTTTTAATATAGTATTGATGCTTTATGTCTACAGGTTCAAAAAAGGCAAAACTGTTATCATATTTTTTTTAACACCTTGTATATATATCGTATACCGAAAGCTATTCAGGCTGTAAGATGATGAATCTTACAATCTCACGTTCTGTCCCGGGATAACTGTGTAACTCTTCACTGGGTTCCGAGGCATAGGGGAGTTGAGGGTAATGAGGAGGCAGACCGATTGGCTGGACTTGGATCTACATCTGAGTTTATCGGACCTGAGCCGGCTTTAGGGATTTCTCTATCGTTGGCCAGGTCCCCTAGTACAGGTGGATTACATGTCAACACCAGGTAAGATGGGACAACCTTCATGGGCATTCCGATAGTAAACGTCTCTTAAGCAAAGTTCCTTCTGGAGGAATCAAAGGGGCAGCAGATGTCCTGGGCAGAGCACAACTCAGGAGGATCATGAGGCTCATAACAGGGCACTGTGGTCTGAGGGTGCACATGAACAGGATAGATGTGTACCGTGCAGGAAGGAGGAGGAAACTGCAGGTCACATAATTTATGATTGTGAGGCTCTTGCTAGTAGGAGGCTATGGGTTTTTGGTTTCCAAGACCCTAGGTATCTTCAGCAGTGTAAGCTAGTCAGTGGATTGTTGGAACTTATTAAGGCCACCAATCTGCTGAACTAGGTATTTTAAGAGGTAAATTGCACAATAGGTCAGTTGATCGCAGGTGAACGAATTCCTTCCTCTAGAATATAATCTATAATCTACCTATCTATAAGATGATGCGAGGCCATTGGGGTATAAACCTAAATGAAATGAAAAAATAAGCTTTCCAGCTGACATATTTCAGACCACGAGCTTCCAAGCCAGTACGTTTTAGACTGTAAGCTCTTAGACTCAGTATAAGAAGCAGGAATACCAACTGTCCCATAATTATGAATGCCTACGCAAAAGTTCAACTATTTATTAGACTCTTCAAGTGGTCACAAGCAATAAAAAACAAATGGAAACTACTACATATATGTATATACGTCTCTGTGAATACCATATTACTTTGGTTATCATGACTAGCGTTAGTAAATTAACATGGTATGCGTGGAAATAGTGTTTCATATTTTCTTACTTTTCTGACTTTTTAATCTGTGTTAGTAAGTAAACATTAATAACATATCTCAATATAAAGAAAATTATAGCTTTTCCGGACACTTAACTTTTGCTAGGATATTTCCAAGGGTGGCTAATGATACACTAGACTTCCTCCAATAGTCAACAAGCTGTGATTCCTTTCAGTTAGCTCTTTATTTGTCGAAAATGGTGGAGTTTATGCCAATGTGAAAAATATAGTATGCAAAGTGAAATAGGGTTACATAGTGGTAAAGAACTGTCACGGTTTGAAAGTCAAAATGTAGACTTCTTGGCAGCTAACTTTATTGTGGAAAATAATACTCGTGGTACTTTAATGAGTCAACAAATTGAAATATTTTTGTGGTTTACTGGCCACCCCACTCACAATCTGGTACAGCCCAAGGTGTTGATGTCCACCACACAACAGCCAGGTGATGAATGTTATTATGAAGCAATTACATAATTTTGTTCGCTTTCCATCTACGACGGATGGAATGAAACGAAAGAAGCAAAACTTACTTTAAAGACCGTTCCATTTGTCAACTGTTATCGGTGCCCTAAATTGCATGCATAACAAAATACTGAAACTTGGACAGGTATTAACACAGATATGAGTTTATAACAGAGTAGAACATTTTACAAGCGTTAGTGCAGAGTGACCAGGCAGCATTCTTGACGGAAAGAGTGCAGACGAGACGTTTAATAAAAGGAATCATGTCAAAATATGATGGTGGAGTATGACTGTCCCATTGGTTGTTTATACCCTTCAAGCTTCCTCAGAATACCCAAGAAAGACAGTACAACTTAAAATACTAAAGAGATAGTTTTAATAGAAAGCAGTTTCAGGCGGTTGAAAAAATAATTTCCTATTCTTGGCAACTGATAGGAAGAATTCTTATTCTAATATTGTTCGAGTGGCCAATAAAAATGTTCCAAAGTAATCATAAATTGTGATGTGCTTCATAACATAACAAAGCATTTGGATAACGACTTTGACTACAAGGATTAGAATACCAACCCTGATGAAGAAATAAGGAAATTGCAGAAATGCAATACGAGGATGCTGCCACAACAAAAACAGACAAGAAAAATATGTTCTTATGACGTAGTTTATGACGTAATTAAAATAAATAAATAGACTTCTGTTTTTTGGTTTGCAACTGGCAATGTTAAGAACCTAACAAGTGATAAGATTACTGTGTACTACCTCCAGCTTTTGCTTCTGGTTTGCCAGTTTACACTAGATACAGGCATTTTCCAGTTATAAGACTTTGTTTACACATATGAATTTGTAGCGAACACTATTCTACCTAGCATATGCTTAGCTAGTTAAATCATTATATTCACCACCCAGTGACTAGCTAAAAGCCAAAGAAATAAATAAGATTGACAGATATTAAAATATATCAAAAACAGATATCAAAAAATACTAGTAGCTTATCAAAACACTTATAAATAAAAATTATAATGTAATAACTCAAATATCTATGATAACAATAATCTTAAATACCATCTAATGTCAATTTAACAATGTTTAAACTTTACTTAGAAGTTTTGTCAATACTTAAAGTATAAGCAGATCAACAACCATGATGATAACAAACATTTTTGTCAGTGGCTTTATATGGTGTGTGATTGATTTTCTGTTATACTACTTTGGTTACAGAAATAATGCGGGCGACGACCATAAAGGCGATTTGAACAGTACCTTCAGTTTGAACACTACCAAAACTGACTCCAATACTTCAAATTCCCACACAATGTTGTACGTTTGTATTGGAGTAAGTGTGATGATATTAATTAATTTTGTACTTATAAGGAAACTTTTAAATATTGTCAAAGAATTGAATCTTGAGAACAGAGTGTGAATTGTTGTTTGAAGACGAAATAGTGCAATTGGTACTACATGTGCAAAGTGCAAGTAAAAGGAAGCGCCACAATCTAGGAAAGGAATTAACTTGGTGCTACTTTGGATGGTGTTATGACATACAAACTTTGTTGTTATTGTCAGTAATTCACATAAACACTACAACAACAAAATCTTTTTCAAAGTTGAGTTTTATAAAATGAAGCACACCATCATAGAGCATTATTACTATAAGTTTCAACCTTTACTGAGAAAGTAACCAGACATTTTATTGATATGAACACTTTATTGTTATATCTTTTTATGAAATTTTATTTTCATACCTCATGATATCGGCAAACATCAAGTGTGCCAAAGCAGGTTTGATTATTTCTGTGCCTGTTGATGCTTCCCCGCCCTGAGTTCAACGGGCGTGGTTGTAACACTTAAATTGCCACCATTTTCGACAGAGTTATCCTTTTAAGACTGGATTTGTTGCATTGTGTTCTACTAATAGAAACCTTTTAATGATGTACAACTTGACCTAAACTATCAATTATGTTTTCTTCTCTTTGCATTTTGTTTTCTTTACAGGATTGAAAACAGATTAAAAAAATCCACTTTTAAATATAGTATTGATGGTTCATATAGTATTGATACAGGTTCAAAAAAGATAAAACTGTTACGATATTTTTTTTAACACCTTGTACATATGTCAAAGACCGAAGGTTATTCAGGCTTTTAATACCAACTGGATTATCTGTGTAAGATGATGCGAGGCCATTGGGGTATAAATCAAAATGAAACGAAAAACAAGCTTTCCAGCTGACATATTTCAAACCACGAGCTTTCGAGCCAGCATTTTTAGACTGTAGGCTCATATACTCAGTATAAGAAGCAGGAATACCAACTGTCCCATAATAATGAGGACCTACGCAAAAGTTCAACTATTTATTAGACTCTTCAAGAGGTCACAAACCCAAAACATTTGGAAACTACTACATATATGTATATATGTCTCTGTGAATACCATATTACTTTAGTGATCATGACTAGCGTTAGTAAATTAACATGGTATGTGTGGAAATAGTGTTTCATATTTTCTTACTTTTCTGACTTTTTAATCTGTGTTAGTAAGTAAACATTAATAACATATCTCAATATAAAGAAAATTATAGCTTTTCCAGACACTTAACTTTTGCTAGGATATTTCCAAGTGTGGCTAATGATACACTAGACTTCCTCCAATAGTCAACAAGCTGTGATTCCTTTCAGTTAGCTCTTTATTTGTCAAAAATGGTGGAGTTTATGCCAATGTGAAAAATATAGTATGCAAAGTGAAATAGGATTACATAGTGGTAAAGAACTGTCATGGTTTGAAAGTCAAAGTGTAGACTTCTTGGCAGCTAACTTTATTGTGGAAAATAATACTCGTGGTACTTTAATGAGTCAACAAATTGAATTTTTGTGGTTTACTGGCCACCCCACTCACAATCTGGTACAGCCCAAGGTGTTGATGTCCACCGCATTACAGCCAGGTGATGAATGTTATTATGAAGCAATTACATAATTTTGTTCGCTTTCCATCTACGACGGATGGAATGAAACGAAAGAAGCAAAACTTTTACTATAAAGAATGTTCGATTTGTCAAGTGTTATCGGTGCCCTAAATTGCATGCATAACAAAATACTGAAACCTGGACAGGTATTAACACAGATATGAGTTTATAACAGATTAGAACATTTTACAAGCGTTAGTGCAGAGTGACCAGGCAGCATTCTTGATGGAAAGTGTGCAGACGAGACTTTTAATAAAAGGAATCATGTCAAAATATGATGGTGCAGTATGACTGTCCATTGGTTGTTTATACCTTCAAGCCTCCTCAGAATACCCAAGAAAGACAGTACAACTTAAAATACTAAAGAGATAGTTTTAATAGAAAGCAGTTTCAGCCAGTTGAAAACATCCTATTCTCAGCAATTGATAGGATGATGTCCTATTCTAATACTGTTGGAGTGGCCAATAAAAACGTTCCAAAATAATCAGTGATGTGCTTCAAAAAAAATAATTGTGATGTTCTTCATAACATAACAAAGCATCTGGATAAGGAAATTGCAAAAGTGCAATACAAGGATGCTGCCACAACAAAAACACAAGAAAAATATGTGGTCTTATGACGTAATTAAAATAAATAAATAGACTTCTGTTCTTTGGTTTGCAACTGGCAATGTTAAGAACCTAAAAAGTGATAAGATTAGTACATGCTATCGCCAGCTTTTGCCAGTTTATACTAGATGCAGGCTTTGTCCACTTTTAAGGCTTGATTTACACATACCGATTTGTAGCGAACACTACTCTACCTAGCATATGCTTAACTAGTTAAATCATTATATTCACCACCCAGTGACTAGCTAAAATCGAAAGAAATAAGTAAGATTGACAGATATTAAAATATATCAAAAACAGATATCAAAAAATTCTAGTAGCTTATCATAACACTTATAAATAAAAATTATAATATAATAATTCAAATATCTATGATAAAAATAATCTTAAATACCATCTAATGTCAGTTTAACAATGTTTAAACTTTACTTAAAAGTTTTGTCAATACTTAAAGTATAAGCAGATCAACAACCATGACGTTAATAAAATACATTTTTTTCTGTGGCTTTATATGGTGTTTGCTTGATATTCTTTTGTACTACTTTATTTATGGAAATAATGCGGGCGACGACCATAAGGGCGATTTGAACAGTACCTTCAGTTTGAACACTACCAAAACTGATTCAAATACTTCAAATTCATACAAAATGCTGTATGCTTCTATTGGAGTAAATGTGTTGATATTTATTAACTTTGTAGTTATAAGGAAACTTTTAAATTTATCCGATTATTTGGATGTTCAGTACAGATTAACCAGAGTTATTTGAAGCCGAAATAGTGCAATTGGTACTACATGTGCAAAGTGAAAGGAGAATGAAGCACCATAATCTACGGAAGTTGTTAACTGAGTTCTGGTTGGTGCTACTTTGAATTGTGTGATGCCATACAAACGTTGTTGTTATTGTGAGTAATTCACATAAATACTATAAAAACATCTTTTTCAAAGTTGAGTTTTATAAAATGAAACACACCATCGTAGAACATTATTACTCACTATCAGTTTCAAGCCTTTACTGAGAACGTAACCTAACATTTTATTGTTACGAACGTTTTATGATAATATACCTCTTTATCATGTTTTATTGTCAAACTTCGAGATATATGAGATATGACAATAAAATAACCTGATTAGTACAGTTGTTGACAAACATCAAGCGTGCCGAATCAGGTTTGAACATTTTTGTGTCTGTTGATGCTTCCCCACCCTGAGTTCGATGGGCATGTTGTACGTCATTTAGTCTCTCTTATGCTAGTGTCTCATAAAAAAAAAAGTGAAGTGTTCAGATGGAGCAACGTGTTAACCTCAATTTTTTAGTGTAACAAAAATACTACAGAAACTCACGGCATATTAAAGGCAGTAAACAGAAATCAATGTTTATTGCACACACAAGTTTTTGAATAGTTCAGAAGATTTATAGAGAGATGTAAAATGACCAAAGACGATACACGTCCTGGACAAACCTCACTATCAAAACAAATGACAACGTCCAGAAAAATGTTAAACTGTTCTGTAAAAGTCGTTGTCTGATTGTACGAGGTCTTGATGAAATCTCAGGCATTAACGCAGAAAGTGTCCGTCAGATTTTGCAGGAATCATTAAATATGCAGAAAGTTTGAGCAAAAATGGTGCTAAAACTTCTCAATGGTACCACATAATCTTATAATAAGGTTGACGCTAAAGAAAACTTATTTGCACTTTGCACTAAAAATACAAAACTGAAAACGAGGTTTAAATTGTATATGTAAAGCTGTAAAGAGCGTAATTAAATTAGGTTGTAGTTTATATCATTTATAAATTTGTTTCAGTTTTTATTTTTTGTTTAAAATTTTTTCTTGTTTTAATTATTTTATTTATTGTTTTCTGTTAATTTTTAATTATTTCTTATAACGAGTATTTATGGCCCTATTTTAAAACAAAAAAAGGGAGAACTGTACAATTTTTTACCATTGAGGATAGCAATTATGCGAAATGTAACATGCTATTTTGCAAAAAAAAAACAAAAATACAAAATGTCTATCTATAACCGAAAGAAACATCTACAGAGAAACAGAAAGCATCCTACAACTGGACCTTGGAACATAACTTTCAAAGATTGCGTATTACAACAAAAAAACGTCTATCATTCTTTATTAAAATACAAAATATTTTAACAAAATTACTGTTAATAATATTTAGTAGATATTCCACCTATAATGTAGCATGGTTAAGTTAAGAAAGCTGAATACATATAAACAAACACAATCGTGAAATACTTCCTTACATCACCGAACAACCATACTGTGTATGAAATTGCTACACAGTGACAAATCACATGTATTTGTTACAGGTAATTTTTATGTGAGTCACAGATATTTAAAAGTCACCGATATTTCCACTTTTAACTTGATCGTCTTTCTACGTATCTGCACATATTGTTTAGCAATAAATTAACTGATTCAAACAAGTTGATTATATTTGGGACTATTTTTTTATTTCAACCATTAAAATTGAAATTTATAAAAACGCTCTAAATTTTTATAATATGTAGTCCATAAGTCTTCACAGAAAATATGGTTTATTATGTTCCTGAAAAATATCAATTAATATCTATTGCAAAGACTGAAAAATCTGCGTAATTTTTCAAAGACAGTTTAAACTTTAATCAAAGAATGAAGTTCAAGGGTTACTGATGCACTGCATTGCGACCTTTGTAGATCTTCTGTGCCCCTTCCTATACTCCTGAAATTCTATATTAACTGAAAAGATTACAACGCCTTCTCCAGTCCTAGTTTCTTTATAAAGTCTAAGATTTGAAAGGGTGGGTAACTCCCACACTCCTAATTGGTCATGTCTCTGTTAATTATTGAGGTGCTTGTAGATGTTTGTTCTGCCAATTCCTTTTGCTTTCTCGACATTTATCATGGAGGCTGTACTCCGTTTGGTTAGCCCTTTGTTGTGCGGTGAGATCCCGCTCATTCTATTTTACATTGTTACTGATGTTGTTTCCACGAGCAGTTGAGGAAATTAGATCTGCCCATACAGAGCTAAGGTACTTCTGCCCATGAGTAAGGCTAAGGTACTCTAAGAGCCAGGTATTCCAAGGCTACGTTTGATACACCATTAGGCCAGTGTCATCTACTCCATCAGACAAGTCGCTTTACACTTTAGTTACTGAGAAGGAAGAAGGTGTTAGCAAAAGGGCTTCCAAATGAACATAGAAACAGAAGACTTTCCTGGTAATAAACCTAGGGAGTGAGAAACTCAACAGTCTTATAAGGTTGATGAGAAAATCTTAATGCAAGAATGTCTGTCAGCTACGAACGTCTACTAAAAGAGATTCCTCTAGGTGGACTTACACAGAGTGTAGCAGGCAACTCAGAAGCCTCAAACTCTGTGGTTTGAGGATGCATATGAAGAGGGTAGAAATATACCACAAAGAAACTGTGTCTTTTATTCTCTAACACAGACAATTAGTAACGTTTAAATAATATGAGAAAAATTCGCGGCATGCAGCTGTCTCGCTGATGTGATAAAGCGAATTTCCAAAACAATTTTTCTTTATCTCACCCTTTTTGACATTCTGATTCTGCCATCGTAATCAGCATTAAAATCTGCACATACCAGCACTTAAACCTTCAAATTACATTCAAAATAATCTAACTAAACGAGTTCTACTTGTTAGATAAAAGATACTGAAGTGCCTGCAAGCAGCAGTGTCAGCAACATATACACAAGGTGCAACACACTTGACGGCACTGTAGTCTCTACCTTAATACACAGTATAGAACCTCTATCTTATTACACATGTTGATCTCTAACCTATAACACGGTACCTTTGAAGGAAAAGCGAATCTCTAAGTTAATAAATTTCTTAAGTTATTACACCTTCTCCCAAGAAGCTCTGCTAAATGAGCTAGTCAGTGGACTAGTCACACTCATTGTGAGACAAATTTACTAAACTAGTAACTAAAACATTTAACTTCACAACAGATCCTTTGCCATGAAAAATATAACAATTGAGAGAATATGCAATGAAAAACAAGCTGCATATTCTCAAAAGTCAAGGGAAAAATCTTTTGAAAATACAGAATACAGACAATAAATAAGTTTGAGAGAAGATAAGTACGTAATGAATGAATCAACAAGTACTATTATAAAAACAATTAAATTAATTAAATTCACTTACCATCACAAAAGTCTGTGATGGTATTGTTACATACAGTATTGAAATGGTAATTATTATCAATACTCAGAATTGAGATAACAAAAATGTATAAAAATAATCATTATAATGAAATTCAACTAGGACGATAACATTACAATAATAATCACAGCACACAACTATTCCGCTGATGTGATAGAAGCAAATTTCCAAAAATATTTTTTTTATCGTACCATTTTAGAAATTATTTCTGCACCATCATAGCCAGTACAGAAATTTACAAATACTTACATCTTAAGCTTTCAAATTAATTTAAAAATATGAAAGTGAACCATGACTACTGTCAAATTTGAGATCTAAACTTCCACGGATTTTGAAAATTCAAAGAGCTAATTTATGCAGTTTTTTAAAGCTGATTATGACGGTGAAATCAGACTTTCAAAAAAAGTTAAGGATTTTTTGAAGATTTGAAACAGCTACCATTTTGAAACCATGTTGAACAAATTTTGCTAGTTAACGAACTTGTCCAAGCTGGGTTAATCGATTTTTTGTGCCAAGTTTGAATGAAATCGGACCAAAATTGCTGATGTGTGCATACCAAAAAATACATAATTTAGATAAAAAATTTAACGACCCATCAAAAAGTGATCTGGAGGTCAGGATCAGTGCTCGCTTAAGGTCCTTTGCCCGGGTCTTACTGTGTTGGTGAATCTTATAGCTCATTTTTCCAACGAAAATTCGCCAATTAGATCGTAAGAAGTGAACAAACACAAAACAAAATAAATCAGCAACTAAGCATTTTGAAAAACCTTTAAATCAATTTGGTAGTGTTTGAGTGTATGTCTAAAGATGTGACAAATTATATATATATATATATATATATATATATATATATATATATATTTTAATTTTTTTTTTAATATCCGACTATTGAGCACACTTGGGCTAATGCAGACAATGGGATGATTTATAACATATGAAAATGCCAAGCCCTGGCCGGGAATCGAACCCAGGTTCTCGGTGTGAAAGCCCAGTACGGTATCAACTAGGCCACCAAGGCGGCTATATATATATAAATATTTTATATATATATATATTTATTTATTTATTTATATTTAAATACTACAGTTAGCAGTAATAGTAATGACCAACTGAATAGTACCATTACATAAATACTTTAGATAGCCTATCACAAACTGTCACAAATGTTCAAAATTTGATTTTTTTTTTATTTAAGTTCAAATATCAAATGCATATAAATTATCTTTAATTGATTATTGCCTAATGTGAATTTAACAGTTTCAACGTTTTTATAAGTTTTTCACAAAACAATTAACTAGTGTGATGTAATGTTCTCCACAACTAAGTATTCAGACAGTCTTCAACATGCCGGCTAATTGGAGACAACTGCCACTGTTTCTTTTCATATTGTTTAAATCTAGTTTAACGGATGCAGTTTCTGACATAACAAATGGCACCTTGAATAATACTGACAAATTGAATACAACGATTGCTTCTAATACACAGAAACCTATACCTCTAAGCGTAAAAATTGGGTTTGTATTCTCAGTTCTGAACGTAATCATGTTCATAGCAATTATTATTACAAAAAGAATGATGGGATGATGTTATGAAGCAGAGGATTGACAGCAGTGCAAGCAGCTTCATTAATAGTGATGTTCAAATTTTTTTCAAATAAACTTTTTTCAAGTGGTATGCCGTCGCACAAAATGTCAACTGAAAGGATTGTGCAACACTTGGGAGGCGCGAAAATTGGAAAAAATCAGGTTTAAGTGCAACAGGACAGTGAAAAATCAATGGCACCCAAAGTGTGTGCTAAAATTGACAATGCAAAAAATCAAGGGTGCCAAAACATTGACTAAACAATGGTAAAATATGTATCAGTAATTCTACATAACCTGTTACACGATTTAAGAAGTGTGAAGCAGATCTGAAGGTCCAGAGAAAGAAATGTTTTTTCTTTCATAAGCTCAAGCACATATGTATCTCAGCTCACAATCTGGACTATTGTGTAACAACACTAAAGTAATTTTTAATTCAGTATGTACATATTAAGATATGTATAAGGTTTTTTTTCCATCAATACGGTTGGCAGTGGCAAATATGGCTGAAGTTAAACCATTTATCTATCTTGCAACTCTTTAAATTATAAACGATTTTGCACATAATATCAATTTTTCTGAAGTAATCAAAACGTTTGCCAACTGGAAAACGATAGAAAAATCTTCATTGTTTATTTTCGTGTTATAAAAGTCGAAATTGTAATGTAAATGTAACAAAATTCAATTTTTCCTTACAAATACTCTTGTATTCTTGTATCTTATTTCAAATTACTCTGTATACTATTTCAAATTACTTTATTAACAGATAAGTTCCTTAACTATAAAAAAATCGTTTGATGAAATCACTCAAAGATAGAGAAATGAATGTAAAGAAAGTAGAAAAGGCTACTTCAACAAGACGCAAATCATTATTGAGCTGTAACAAGAAGTTTGGCTAAAAAACTGTGGTAAGAGGGACAGAAACTCTCACTTTTAATAGTAAAATGCAAAATTAAAATGGAAAAATACCCAAATTTGCAAATTAAGAACTCTGTACAGTTTTGTAGAATAGACAACCTCCATGAATATGGATGTGATTTCACAATAAGATGTACTCAATGCAATAAGCTTTGCATCAGTGTAATATTAGATTACAAGCTAAGTTGTAAGAGAACAAGTCAAATTTAGAACAGAATGTTGTACATAATGAAGGAAAGTACAACAGCACAACATACCAATGATTCATCAAGTACAATATACGATGTAGGGCCAATCTAGGGCATGTAGGGCAGTGTTTGTACGTCTATCCTCCATTAACGCAAAAACTTTCAACTGCTGAAAATTTCACAGTGTTATTAGTGCCAGGAGTGTTGTTGTTTTCCAATGGTTTCCGCTGGCTCACGCCATCTTTGATCTTGCTTCCCAGTAGAGGCAAGGGAGGTCTCCTCTTCTCTGCTTCTCTTCATCTAATTTTCTGCAGACCAGGAGGTGGTCCTTGTTCATGATGGTGTCTGGGCATTCACACAATGTGCAGTTGTCATAATTTAATATCTTAATTTTCTTCAGGTGTTCATTCAGACAGTCGTGTCCAGTTGTCAGCCGAAAGACCGCGACAGATGTCCTCCTCTGGAGATCCTTGACCTTCCCATACAAGTCGAATACATTCTCATAAGGCAGTGCCAGGAGCGTTGAGTGAGCAATTTCACCGCCATATCTCTTTTAGTAAAAAGTTATTTTCCACCGACTACTGTGTTTGGAGAGTGGTTTGGATTAAATCCAATAGGTAGTACTTTTTTTTAACAATTGAATTTAATTACATTCTGACTTTTATTAAGAAAAAGCCAAAGGATATAATTTCTTTGTAAACTACTAACACCGAAGATAAATTCATTTATTATATATATTAAATCTTGCCACTGTAATTTTTATTGCCTGAAAATACCATAGCAAAGCACAGGTACATAGCCAGTAATAAATATAAAAATAAAAAAAGACAAGAGGATAAAAGGCTCATGGTTATAAAAGAAACATGGTGATAGAAGAACTGGAAATATTAACCTTACTTAACAAACTATTTGAACGTAAAACAATTCATTTTGTGACAAATTTTCAAATTTAGAAAGAATACCAATGTAAAACACTGGCACATTGTGTCTAATACAATAATTGTTATATATCTTAATTGACTAGCTAAAGAAGCCTTCATAAATAAATAAGATAAACAGATAACAAAAAATGTTAGCATCATAAAATTAGAAATAGGAATTTTAAATTTAATAATCAAATATCTATGGAAATAAAATTTTAATTACTGTCTGATATCGATTGTCAATGTTTAAAAATCAGTTAGAAGGTTTGACAATACTTAAAGTATAAACAGATCGAGACTGCCACAAACATGTTGGTTAGTGAGATAATATCGTGTGTGTTTGTTTCGGTGTTGTATATATCGAGTTTCACAAATGCAGCTGCTGACCTTAAGGACGATTTGAACAATACATCCAATTTAAATACCACCACAACTGCTTCTACTACTACAAAATCCTTCTCATTTTTAAAGACTTTGATTGGATTAATATCGTTGATGATTTTTAATTACGTTCTTAGACAAATACTTGCAAAATTGTTTCAACGCAATGACGGATAATTTAATAATTTATCTGTGTAAGTACAGTGGTCACCAGTTAAAATGTGCATCCACAGACAAAACATACCAGTGTTACAGTACCGACCGTGATATATCGAATGAAGAAAAAATTCTACATATAAGCTTGCAGTGTTATTCAGAATATTTGTTTTTCTCTACGTTCATCATAAAATAACATGCAATTAACTAATGAATAGAAGTACTATTCAAGAGGTTAACAGTTACACGTTTACATGAAATGTTAGATAACAGAGTAAATTATTGGATTGTGAAATCAGCAGTAATATTGCTTTGGAAACAATATTTTCCAAAAAAATTGTTTATTCATAAAAAATTATACTTCAGTTATTTATATTTGTATCAGTCATCGCACGTTAAGAAGAGGGGACGTAACGAGCTGCGATACGTCCGTTGCCACAGCACATTCAAGCATTGTATAACTGATCACTGTTTTTTTAATTACTAATTTTTTTTTATATAGGATATTTATATAATTCATAAGTAAAAAATTGTTACAAGAAATAAATTTTGCTAAAATCACGATGTTTTTAGCTACATCATGCCGATGCATCTGTGCTTGCTGCCCAGTATAGGTTGACAGTCAGCTGCAATAACACTGTAACGCTTTCGCTAGTGTTCACTCAACATATGAAAGAACGGTGCAAGTGCCACTAATGGTAGTCGCAAGTTCCACTTGTAAATGATTTTTCCGTAAATGATGCGAGAGGTTTTATTTTTTAAAGGGAAACACATTTTTGCAGATATTATTTTTAAACTATTCTAAAACTTTTGATCTAATTTTGCCATTTTTATGAGTCATGTCTAGTTGTCTGTAAAATAGTACTTATTGTAACTGAAGCGTGCAATGCCATAACAACGTAAATGCTAATTTTTCTTTCAAAACGTTTTTCTGCAAGAATTGGTTATAAATGCCATATTTTACATTACTAAACAAATTAATTCAGTCAGTGATACTCCAAGTGGATGAATTTTCAATTTGAATTGTTATGCAAGTCACATACAGTAGTTTAATTCTGTATTGCAGTATTGTTTATCCAACAGATTTAATACTTGATTATGAGTATGTCGCCAGTATTTTTCAATTAAAATGGATCTGTTAGGGGATAAATGACCCAGGATGAAAACAAAGTGTGAGAACCAGCAAGAAGAAAAAAACATAGCGGCCTAGAATATGTTTCTCCCAAATCAAAGAGAGTTACCTAAAAAAGGATTCTTTTAGATTTCCATCTCTCACTACGGAATCCCCCCCCCCAAAAGGAAAAGCTGACAATAAAATGTGTTTCCATACCCAACAGCACGAATGTACTTTGAGAAGATGCTGGAAGAAGATACACCTACCGCTATTCTCAAAACAATGTCCATAACAGTAATTGATCCAGGCACCAGTAACACAGACATATAGTTAAAATTTATTAAAATTATGATTTAAAATGTTATGACTAACATTTTTTGTTAGCATTTACAACACTTTGACTCTGAACCCTCTTTCAAACATTTTTTGTGCATCTCTTACTGAAGTGTAATGTTTAAATTTTTGTACGCTCCCATGTACCAGTACAAACAATGCAAAAATATTTTTATGTATTGTAAATAAAATTATTTAACAAAAAAAACAGTGTTTTCCGTCTCTCCTGAAAAAAATGTTTTTGATACAACATTATGGAATTGCATGCTTCAGAATTGTCAAAATTCATTGCGGATGTGCAGAAAAAACATATTGTTTTGTAAAAAATTCATATCTATGTTTAGGATGTTATTTACGATTGTAAACAGTTTTTGTTTTCAAATGAACTTTTTCTTGTACACATTTTGTGCAATGTTAAAAAACGAATTTTGTAATTTTTATTTATTTTTTAAAAAAACCATTTTTCACCTTACCTACTTTTTATCTTTCTAAGTATATATATATATTTTTTAAATAACACAAAAAATAACTTTTTAAGCACTTTATATTGCCTAATAATTAGAAATTTACCAGTCAAAAGGTTAAACCACCTGTGGAGTTATTTCCATTGTAAAATGAACTATCTGAGCAGCCATTATGGTAATTTGTAAACCCAAGGTGTGTGTGTGTGTGTGTGTGTGAGAGAGAGAGAGAGAGAGAGAGAGAGAGAGAGAGAGAGAGAGAGAGAGAGAGAGAGAGAGAGGGGAGGGAGAGAAAGAGTGTATGTGCCTTTTGCCTGTGTGTGTGTGAGAGAGAGAGAGAGAGAGAATGTGTATGTGTGTACGTGTGCATATGAGTATGTGTGTGTGTGTGTGTGTGTGTGTGTGTGTGTGTGTGTGTGTGTGTGTGTGTGTGTGTGTGTGTGAGAGAGAGAGAGAGAGAGAGCGTGTGTCTGTGCTTGTGTGTGTGTATATGTACATGTGTGTTGTGTGTGTGTGTGTGTGTGTGTGTGTGTGTGAGAGAGAGAGAGAGAGAGAGAGAGAGTATGTGTCTGTGCCTGTGTGTGTGTGTGTACATGTGCATGTGTGTGTGAGACAAAGAGAGAGTGTGTATGTTTCTGTGCCTGTATGTGTGTGTGTATGTGTGCATGTGATATGTGAGTATGTGTGTGTGTGTGTGTGTGTGTGAGAGAGAGAGAGAGAGAGAGAGAGAGAGAGTGTATGTGTGTATGGGTGCATGTGAGTATATGTGTGTGTGTGAGAGAGAGAGAGTGTGTGTGTGTCTGTGCCTGTGCGTGTGTGTGTGTGTGTGTGTGAGAGAGAGAGAGAGAGAGAGAGAGAGAGTATGTGTCTGTGCCTGTGTATGTGTATGTGTTTGTGTACGTATGCGTGTGTGTGTGTGTGTGTGTGTGTGAGAGAGAGAGAGAAAGAGAGAGTGTGTATGTGTGTGTGTATACATGTGCATGTGAGTATGTGTGTGTGTGTGTGTGTGTGTGTGTGTGTGTGAGAGAGAGAGAGAGAGAGAGAGAGAGAGAGTGTATGTGTGTGTGTATACATGTGCATGTGAGTATGTGTGTGTGTGTGTGAGTGAGAGAGAGAGAGAGAGAGAGAGAGAGAGAGAGAGAGAGAGATTAGTGCTAGCATGATCATGTTCTTAATTTTAGTCTTATTGGATTCAAACTTGACATACAAATTATTTTTAATAATAGGTTAGACAAATTTGTTAATCAGTAAAATTTGTTCAATTAAATTACTATTTACCAATTTAGCAACTTTTTCTATATTGAGAAATGTTAGTTTTGCTTGCTGACAGCAAATTAAATTAGCATACTTAACAAGTCATAAAACAAAAACAAACGTAAAAAACTTACTTCATTCCATGCATACCCATGTTAGCTTGGACAGGAATGCCTTTATAATCTAACTACACTAACACTGAGTGCGTGTTTATCATTTAACATGATTAAACTAAATTAACTGAATCTATTTGGAAGATATATTAATTGCAGACAAGAAAGGAATACAAGAATATCAGCTGAACATTAAATTAAATTTGTTTTATGTAAATAATAAATTTTACAAAAAGAACATCTCAGCTCAGAAGCGAAAATAAACAGGCAGCAAATTATATATGTTGTTTTATCTGAATGAATGTTTGCATCGATATAACTATAAGTAAAACTAAATTCTGTTACAATCGTTAAGATACTCACGGCAATCATGCAGCATCCGCCATGAGTTAAGATCTACTCCTGGCTTATTGGCCTGACACTGGGTGATTACATCCAACAAAGCTTGGCACCTGCATGCCTCAATGTCAGTAACATTAGCCTCCATACAGGTGCATATAGCCTCCACACATTGAGATAGGAATTTGTTCAAGTTAACAGCACCTTCACAACGGTTGATTGGTTCTTTCCTGTATACAGAATTATACCTTGTATTAGTTTTATGTATTATTATTATTGATTATTCGGACATTTGTCATCAATTGTGTATATGAAAAAAATATACGTTTCAAAAGAACAGATCAACTTTCATTCTCAGTCTCTTAAATTAGCAACTAGAACTTAAACCTAGATGCCTAAGGTGTTGTAAAATACTACGAACTAACAAGCAAGGCCCCAGTAGTTGAAAACAAAAGCTAATACATACATGATCAGAGAACAAATCACAAATCACCAATAAAACGAAAAAGCTACACAGAAGCTGACACACACACCAATGTGGCCGTGATGGCAGAGGCGGTAAAACAGTTTACACATAAATATAATAAATTTACTCTAAAGGTTATAACGCTTAAATAATTGGCTTATTGTGAACAAGAAGAATTTTCACAAATATCATTCTTACTGGCCTTTGTTAAACAATTACCTCTGCAGGGAGATGCAGACTAGCAGTACTTATTAAGAGGATTTAGATGTCCCTTGTGGTATCTGAGTCTTGCACACACTTACATTTACAACACTACACTTACGATTTTACACTCACACTTTAACACTTTACACTCACCCTTACATTTAGGGAGGCGATAATAGCCTTAATGTGCTTTTTGCCTTAAAATAATTTTTAAAAATTAAACAATTGCCTGCTTACTAAAATAGTCTAATCAGTAATCACAAATTACACAATAAAGACTGATAACCAACATTTTTATCATAATGAAAAAACACGCCAGTAACAGAAAATTAATTGAGCCTACAGGTGCAAATTCACAAATACTTTTAGGATTGTAAAGGCCTTATTGGGTTAAAATTTATTTTAGAGGATTCTAAATATTTAAAGCAGGGGTTCTCAACCTTTTATTCTGCTCTGACCCTTAAATAATTTCTTTTTATTCCGTAGACCCCCATATATTTACAATGTGTTGCACAAATATCACTGCAAATGAAGCTTTTGTTAAAAGCAATTCAGTAATACAATATATTTTTTTAAATAATTTTTGTATTAATAGATATACATTAAAGATATAATTATTTTCATAGAAGCAGAAATGTAAATAAAATATAAATCACATAAATACATAAAATTTTAATGAGTTAGTTGTGGTTGATGTCCTTCGTTATATATCTGGTGAAATACTTGTCAATATTAATCACCACATTCTGATATCTTAAAGTGTTAAAAATTTTATTTCATCAACCTCCAATAGACCCCCTGAATTCAATCAACCCCATTCGAAGTTCAATAGAACCCCTCATAATAGGGGTTTTGTATTACAGTTTAAATTACCTTATAAATATCATAATACAGGCTAATATATCAATTATAATTAAAAAAATATTAAATAATTAAATAAATCTAATATTCGATCCCAAAATATTAATCTATTTTATAATTTTTAAATTGGGGATAAGATAGATCATAGAAAAAAAGTGCATATTTATAGATTGCATAAGTTATCCTGTTAACTTTGAAAAATATGTGCCACGATAAGCAGGAAAATAAAGCAAAACATGTTCTGATAACACTTGTGCTGTGATCACTGCAAAACTGAACACCAGGCCGCCCTGTCTGAATACAAATCTAACTAATGAGTTCATGATCGCCATTGCCACCTTGGCCACATCGGTGTGTGGGAGCCTAAACACCTGACAAATATCCTATCAAAACAGGCATTTGTGCTTTATTACAACTACTGCCATTAGTTTGTTTAATAAACAACTAATATTTATCTGCAAATGTCTGTCAAACTTGTCAGCCTCTATCCTAATGAGAATTTATAATCAATCCTTTATACATAATTAAGAAAAGGACTAGGAGGACTGCCTTAATGAAATATGTCTAAATTTCCTTGTTTAAGCTGTTATCAAGGAAACCAATATTATGAATTATAATTTTATTATTTTATTTTAGAAAAATTAAACACTATAAAAAGAATAACAAAAACTTTAATATAAAATACAAAACCTCTGTTGTTCAAAAATACTGATATTAAAAATACTTATTTATATATTAAATATAGCTGATCATAACTATTCATTTCTCATGGAAACTTTTGCACTGCCTAACCTTTTCTAAAGACTTAACATAAATGTTTCCAAAAATATGAGATCAAAACCTTTAAAATAAGCATTCACCATCTTTCTATGACTTAACAGCTTCTCAAAATATTGTTTTCAAATTTGACTTTAAAGAATTATATACATAGATACAGAAAATTAAATTACTCTTATAAGAAATAATACGGATTGATAAAAATATGTGTCGCATCATTTTATTTGGAAAAACATGATACATTATTATAAGTACTATTGTATAGTTTAGTACATGCTTGCTCACTAAACAATAAAGGTACTCACTTTACCACGCTGCACATCTCCCAAGCTTTATTCTGTATATGTACTGGACATACTTTGGTTTCACACTCTGTAGAACCCCAACTGTCTCCAAATTCTATACTGGTTCTCGCTAGACTTCCATCAGGTAGTTGTTTGTCGTTCTCTGGTTTACCATCAAACAGTCCGCATAGTCCATTCACTTGGCCACGTAGGCTTCCAGCAACCTGCAATAAACAGTTTGTTGAACGTGAAAAACAAGTTCTCAGTTTTTATACCTCTGTTCATTTTAATGAAGTAATTTCACTCTGATGCTAGGATGCATCAATACTTTTGTCCTTACCCAATTAATTTTTATCCCCAGAACATTTTTGTAATTAAATTTACGAGGGTTGTTCAGAAAAGAAAGAACATTTTGTTCTGACAAACCTCTCAGTTCCCCCCCACTGCTGCTTACATATCATTCACCTTTCCACTCCTCTGTGCCAGTCAGACGTTAACAGTGAGCAAAACTGTCATTTTTTTATTTTTACAACTTTAAAATGTGTGACAAAATTAACAATTCAGTCAAATGTGAGATTCATAGTGTAATACACTTTGAACACAAAATTTACAGGCAGATAACCAAGGTTTATGCCCTTGGCATACCAAGGTATGCCCCATGGTACATATGCAATGATGATCTTCATAAGGATTTAAAAATTGCTACAGTTCATGAAGAGGTTCGGCGATTTGCTAGGAAGCATGAAGAAAGATTGCATAAGCACAATAAGATCGAGATACTACAAGTTCTCAACAATTCGGTTCAAGTTCGGCGGTTGGACAGGACAAAACTGTTTGATTTGGCCAAAGACAAGATTGATACAACTGTCACAAGATCAAGTGATTTTTGGATTTTGGAGTGCATCATAGGATGTTCATTTCATAGATATATTGATAGATGGACCAATTTCAGTTTCAATTGTAATAAAATAAAAAACAAAAATGAATTATACGTAGGTATGGTATAAGAACCAAAAAAAGGCCAAACAGATACTGAGCACCAAGAAGAAGCTTATGACTACAGTATTTTGGAATCAAAAGGATGCCCTACTCATTGACTATATGGTTTGAGGGGAGACAATTAATACAGGGGCCTACTGTCAGGCTTATGCCGTCCTATTCAAAACAAATGGTGTGGACTGTTGTCAAGTAGCATTGGTGCTTCACGATAACGCACATCTGCATGCTCCTACATTAATGACGAACTTGCTTCTACAGCTTAAGTTTAAGTGGGATTATTTTGAACATTCACCTTATAGCCCTGTCTTGGCCCTAAGTGATTACCATCTTTTTCCCAAATTTAAGGATTTTTGAGTGGAAACCACTATGGAAATGATAAACTGAAAGAGAGCATTAGTGAATGGTTCAACAACTTAGCGGAAACTGACTATACATAAGGCATAGACCAGCTTATGAAATGCTATAGTAAATGTTAAAAATTTGAACAATGTAGAAAATAGCTAAGGTGTCAAAAAAAGTTTTATTTCATTATCTTAATAAAAAGTGTCAAGAGAAAAACCATTTTTTACTTTCCAAACGACCCTGCTATGTTAAAATTTCATCTGTACATTGAACACCAGTCTTATATAAATGTTAAAACAGAATGTGATTCCTAGGTTCCACAAAAGATTTATACTTTAACTATAATTCTGAACAAAATATTTTTGAGGCATAACTAAAATTGTTTTTTTCCCAATGGTTATGGTTCACAATAACCAAATTCAAAGTTTATAGATTAAGACCTCGGGTATTATGCAAGCATTAAACGTCATGGCAGCTGGAAGTTATGGGAGGGATATGATGCAGAACAATACCCCTTCCTTTAACATCACAACTTGCATCCTACCATTTGCATACAAAGCTTAACCCTTTATTAGCTGCAGTAAAATAGGTTAGATAATTTTGGATGATAAAAAAATTACTATATTTAATTATGTCCATTCACCACAGACCTATTCCCAAAATTAAAAAAAAACTCAAAGTCAAAATGAATATACAAAGGACTAAAACAAAATTTTTCCAATTAAATTGTGGTAGGTTTTGGTAGAGAAAAGAGATATGTTTCTTAAATAACCTCAAAATACAGATTCATACTTTTTCAAAAAATTTTCCACATCCCTGATAAAGTATTCCAATTATTCTCCCTTCACAAAAATCCTAGATCCACCACTGGTGTTGGTATTGGTACACATCTAGAGTTACGTAACTTTCTGACAGTGATTTATTGTTAGCAGGCATTGTAAAGAAGACATTTAACTGAGTGTGTAAATGTTTTACTATGCTCATTGTATATTTAGATCAGATACAACCACAGTGATTATAATTAATAACTTACATTGATTTTGACGTTAGCTTGAAAGTCCCATATAACAGTAAAGTCAAGCATGCTCGCAAATATTATAAACTTGCCGCTCACTTGCTTCATGGCAAACTGCTGCGACTGTTTGCCTATAATCTCCATCTAAACATAATGTTACATAATCAACTAACATAATAAATAAGGCATAAATAAAGCTGAAATAGAATATGAATAGAATATGTACTAAAAATAATAATAATAGTAGAGGATTTCCTTATTTAGGAAATGAGATTTTTATATTTTAATTGTTCTTTTAATTATTTATTACTGTTCAGATTTTCAAGACATCACAGTATATTCTTAACTGCTTGGCCATCACCCCATGATCTTTCCTGCCAATTTAATCAGTAACTATAATATTTATGAAAAACGTTACTGGACTCTTTATAAAACAGTTGAATTTATGATAGGTCTTACCAAACATCCAGTATTACACAAAATAATCATTATCATATTAAATCGCAAGCTGCCATCTTGAAACGGAAGTAAATGGGAAAAACCTTATACATGATATCTTAAATGTTATAAAGTAATATTTACAAACATAAAGAACATTTTTACAAGCCTGACAAATGTATTATTCGGACTTTAAACAAAGTATCTTCGTACCAAATTTCAAAATAAAATCAGGCAATGGGTTTGGCCAAAACTATATATCGAATGCATTGTTGATACGCTAAAATACGTTCGTATAGCACATAAAAATAAACAAGATAAATGTGGTCACTGAAGTCATAAAATCTGTTGCAAGGAAGCGCAAGCATAACCTACAAAACTATGTTAATATCAATGCCCTTGAGATGTTTCAGAGTCAAGACTAAACAGAACAAAACTGCTGGACTAGGTGTGGTGATGTGTTTGTAGTTTAGCTGCATAAAAAATGTGTCAATATGTCGGAACCATTCATAAATGTAATTTCTAACGAAAAGTGAACATACTGCAATGTAAACTTTTTTATTAGTGAAGTACACAAACAAGAATGTCTTATTAAAAAAAAAGCTTCTAAGGTTCAGACCAATCAACACGCTCTATTTAGGGTTGGCCAATAGCACCAGATCATAGTTTGGTGTCAACACGCTAGACCAAAGTGTCCAGAAGGTTCTGAATAATGGACACTAACTACTGACTTCTCAGACTTACTCAAGACAACACGTCTTTTCACTACACCTTTCTGTAAACGGTCCATGTGCCAATAATACTACGTACTAAGACATCGAATGTATCAGGTCTATCTCTCTCCTAATTGCTCTCCAACAGTGAGATGTTAGGAAACCGCAACATCTCACAGCTCTCTTACATTTTAGCACTACCCGTGAACACAAGTATGCACTGGACTAAACTTGAGCCACTTGTCTCTTGATGTTTTGGGTATTCACTAAACATTAGTAAATCAGAATACTACTGAAAAATTCTGATTGTCATATAAGTACAAGAAGACCAGGCGAGCTGGAGTGTCTGTAGGGCTCCCTGCAGACAGGAAGGTAAGCCGAAACCGTAGCTGTGAAGCCATGTGGGCTGATCAGCGGGCCAGTGACCAGTCCAGGCCTTAAGGTATTTTGCCATACTGGTACCACGGGTTCGTGCTCAAGCCCCCCGGGGGACCCCTAGGGTCATCCCTGGGTGCACGAAAGGTGTTGGATTAAGTGGGGGTAGTGGTGGTGTTGGATAGTAGATGTCTGTCTTCTTCTTTGATCTTCTTCTGTTAAGTGGGGATGGTGGTAAACCCTCGAGGTAGTGACACCATTTCCTTTAGCAATTTATTGCACTTAATTTAGTAGTAACTGTCACTGAAGCGACAAGCCCCCCGGGGGACCCATAGGGTCATCCCTGGGTGCACGAGAAGGTGTTGGATTCGTGGGGGTAGTGGTGGTGTTGGATAGTAGATGTCTGTCTTCTTCTTTGATCTTCTTCTGTTAAGTGGGGATGGTGGTAAACCCTCGTGGTAGTGACACCATTTCCTTTAGCAATTTATTGCACTTAATTTAGTAGTAACTGTCACTGAAGCGACAAGCCCCCCGGGGGACCCATAGGGTCATCCCTGGGTGCACGAAGGTGTTGGATTCAGTGGGGGTAGTGGTGGTGTTGGATAGTAGATGTCTGTCTTCTTCTTTGATCTTCTTCTGTTAACTGGGGATGGTGGTAAACCCTCGTGGTAGTGACACCATTTCCTTTAGCAATTTATTGCACTTAATTTAGTAGTAACTGTCACTGAAGCGACAAGCCCCCCGGGGGACCCCTAGGGTCATCCCTGGGTGCACGAGAAGGTGTTGGATTCGTGGGGGTAGTGGTGGTGTTGGATAGTAGATGTCTGTCTTCTTCTTTGATCTTCTTCTGTTAAGTGGGGATGGTGGTAAACCCTCGTGGTAGTGACACCATTTCCTTTAGCAATTTATTGCACTTAATTTAGTAGTAACTGTCATATAAGTACAAGACTTAAGAATATCGACAAATCCTTTATTGCTTCTCCGTCAGTGGGATAGTCATTAGATTAGATTTAAACTAGAGGAAGGGATAGTACAACCCTAGGCATTGCGCTCAACAGATCTATTGTTCAACTAAACCTCTTGAGTACTAGTTTAGCAGATTGATGCCCTCAGTAAGTTTCAACAATCCACTGACTAGCTCATTCTGCTTAAGATCCCCAGGGTCCTGAAAACCAAAAATCCCTAACCTCCTACTAGCAAGAGCCTCACAATCAAGGATTATGTGTCCTGAAGTATCCTCCTCTTTCCTGCATAATCTACACATAGTTTCTCCAAGGTTTTTTTTTGGTGTTTAACGTCCGACTATTGTGCATACTTGGGCTAATGCAAACGATGGGATGATTTATAGCGTATGAAAATGCCAAGGCCTGGCTGGGAATCAAACCCGGGTCCTCGGGGTGAAAGTCTAGTACGCTATCAACTAGGCACCGAGGCGGCTTAATTTCTCCATGGTACATACCTATCCTGTTCATACGCACAATTAGACCACAGTGCCCAATAACAAGCCCCATGATTTTTCTGAGTTATGCTCTGTCCAAGATGTCTGCTGCCCTTTTAAGACCTCCATATGGAACCATGCTTGAGAACGGCTTACAATAGGAATACCCATGAAGGTTATCCCATCTTGCCTGGTGTTGCTTATTAATCCACTTATTAATAGCAGACCTGGCCAACGACAGAGAGATTCCTAAAGCCAGGCTAGGTCCAATGAACTCAGATGCAGATCCCAGTCTCACCAGACGGTCTGAATTATAACCGAGGGCGTTATAACCAAGGTCGACTATAACCAAAACTGTTATACGGGTCATTTTTCATTACATGAATGCCGTTGTTCGATATGACCACTGTCCAGGCCTGTATTTTATTTGTAGTAATTATAGTAATTAAAAAAAATTATCTCAAAAACCAAAAAATAACTATAAAAAAATCAAAAGTGTTTACTTTATTGATGACCCTATTAATTTTTTGCTTCGAGGTTAATTGGAAAAAGTGACCCTACAAAGTCATCTCTATAATAACAATCACCTGAGGCACTGTATATCTGTAGCCATCGTACAACACACTGAGGTCAGAGTTCAGCTGTATCGTGTTGTTGAATTGTTTTATAAGCAGAGACTTGGTGCATGTTCCTACGTACGGACAGTTCTTTACCACTGTAACATAACAAAGTAACATTTAAATTAACCAAATGACTTTTTAAGTGGCAATACAATTTGAGCAGTTTTGCAGTGAAATTTTTAAAAACAACCATTTCAACTTCAAATTTAAAAGGGAATCATAATTATAAACATTAAAAAAATAATAAAAATTAAAAAAATTAATGAAATAGCTTTTTTTTAGTTATAAAATAAATATGAGTAAATACAAATTGACATATTAAAAAGGAAACGAAATAGCTATTTTATTTACAACGCTATACTGAATTTAAAAATAAATAGTTTAATAAGTTTAATGTAGAAAGTAATACATAATTAGATATAAAAAGTAAAACACTGTGAATTCCATGGGAACAACATGTAACTCCGTTGTTACCAAGAATAATTATTGATAAACAATACATAATAATTAATGATAATTTATAATTAGATTATTTTCGATGGTTTTAAATATACTTTTGTACAATGATATGATTATTACTGCAGGATTTGGCATTTTTTTACACATTTACAAATTTTAACTCACCAAGCAACCAACCAATATTAATCAACCTTAATTATAAACGGAAACTCAACATTCAAATTAAAACAGTTAACCCTTTCAGTGCCAGAAAATTTGTCTGCGTGCACTATCCAGAAGTGCCTCCCATTTTTCCACATAATGTACCCAAAAGTCCCGGACCCATTTTTAGAAATGTTGTACGGATTTCATAAAAACACTGTATTTTTGTTATTTGGTAAGGTATTTTCATAACTTTTGTTTCTGCTTCTAATAAACCAATCATTAATATCTACTAATTTAAAAAGCGTTAAATCTGTTGAAAAAAATTAACAAAAAATAACATTACATAACTTAAAATGAAAATTCTGAAAAAAATTTCAACTTGTTTCAAGAAATCAGGTAGGAAAAAATACATAACCTAAAACCTTGCACATCACTGAAAGGTAATGTGTTCACCATACTTTGGTAAAAACTTTAGGATAATATCTTATTAAATGAAAAAAATACACTATTTTTACACAAACCGAATAACCTTGAAACAGCTGACTGAATCAAAGTTAACTCTTAAGTAATTGATCTGTGCATTGATTTTATATACTGTAACATATGTGAAATGAAAAGAACATACAACTGATATTAAAGAAATATAACTATTACTTTTTCAATTTTTTTATGATTTTTTCCTCTAACGTTAATATTTCTTGCACATTTTCAAACATTCGGACATTAGCACTTGTAGCCCTTTTTAAAACGTTGCAATAAAACTGGCCGCTGCCACTGAAAGGGTTAACCATTTTTAATCAAAGCTACTATTTGTGGTTCTTTAATCAAATCAGTAACGCAGAAAATGTATGAGCGATTATGCACAGTTAGCCCTGGTTTCCCATTAGGCTCTTGTTTACACCCAGCACTCAGAATTAAATTACGCCTTTCCATCATACTAATAAAAAAAAAAAAAAAAAACAATTTATACTTTTGTTCATAAGACAAACAATATTTTTAGTATAAATATATGTGAGAAAATGGTTACGAACAATTTTGTTAACAATGTAAATACAACTTTATTAAAGAAACAATAATATTAATCATATGAAAACAAACTTTGAGTTGTTTCATTATTGTGACGAGCAATTACTTGGGTGTAAAACGAATATTACAGAAAATCAAGTTACATTTCAGCACAAATTACGCAGAAGTGAAAAAACACTTTCCAAAATTGAATAAATAAAGTGACGCTGCTTACGTATGCTCAAAAGCTGAGTAATTGATTACTTCTGTTGGTTCAGTTATTCCCAGTGGAAAATACAGTTCAGTTATTTAGACATTATGAAAAATAAAAAGAATAGTATGGGGACACAGCATCATTACGAGGAAGACAGTCAAGATGTAGCAGAAAGTTACAGGTGCCTCAGAGTTGGACACAACGTCACATTACAATCTTACCAAAAAAAGAGCTCCAGGGACATTCTGAAATACACTAAACCGACCACAGTGGGTCACAAACAATGCAGACAGATTTATTTGAAAAACAAAAAATGTTTAGGTTTATATACCTATTCTTCCCGTCAGTGGTCTATCAACTCACCTCATAAAGGCTACCGCGGTTTTGAAACTTTATAGTTTCATCTTCAGGCCATACAAATTGTTAAATCCCTCTGTCGAGGTCTTCACAAAGTCAAACAAAACATTAAAACACACATCGCAAAGATTAAGCACAATTACACATTTAAAATATTCATCATGAAATTCGGCTTGGCCAAGCTACACATGCGACTCTTACGTCATTACTTTCCAGACTGCGTTACTTTTGTGACGACCTCGACAGAGGGATTTAACAATTTGTATGGCCTGAAGATGAAACTATAAAGTTTTGAAACCGCGGTAGTCTTTATGAGGTGAGTTGATAGACCACTGACGGGAAGAATAGGTATATAATCCTAATCATTTGAATATATGGTCCGGTGGCTATGTTACAATAATGAAAAAAAAATGTTTATATGTTTAAATAATAAATTTTAATGTTTAAATGAAAATGATGTTTATGATAAAAATGATTTACATGAAAAAAACAAAAATGCCACCACAAAATATCACATTTTTGTGGTATTCGCAGTGGTGTTTTGAAGCTTCAAATTAAACAGAAAATAACAAGCTTCAAAAATGATTTGTATGAAAAAACAAAACAAAAATGCCACCACAAAATATCACGTTTTTGTTGTATTTTCAATGGTGTTTTGAAGCTTCAAAATAAACAGAAAATAATAAATACTCTTAGTAAACAAAATAAAAGAAAAAAGACTGCTACTCACACTTAATCTGCCATTGCTTGTAGACCTTGTCTTGTGCCAGTATATGATCACAAATATCATACTTATACTCTGTCCCATCAAACGTATCAAAGGTCCTTCCTGTAACATTGCATTTACCACTAGGAATCTTAAGCAGCTCACACGAGTACCTTGGGCATTCATCCTTCCTCGTCTCGACAGTTTTCAACTCATATCCATCAGAACACTTTGGTATAGGACAAAACTTATTCTCTTTAGTCGTAGGAATACACTGGTATTCTGGACATTTCTTCGGTTCTTCGACGAGTTTCATTGGTTTCCTTGTTTTGTGCGGTGGCAGACCTTTATGACCTTTCCAACCACCTTTCCGCCCACCTTTTACTCCAGGTTTGCGCCCTTTCAAGAATGTACTCCATTTTGATTTGCTGCCGAATGGTGACCATTTTGATTTCGTAGTTTCTTCTTCTTGCAATTCTAGCGCAGAACTGTTCGCTGGTGAATTTTTGATTTTTACGACGAAATCTTCTGGGCATTCGACAGGAGGGCATTTCTCCTCAACAACTGTGCAGACAACATACGATTAATCAAACTGTACGAAACAAGTAAACATTTTAAAATCAATAATTCGCCCATCTCTGAAACCAGACGTGCAAAAGTTTATAGGGTGAACCACAGAAAATAAAAGGCATGAAATGCATTTTAACACATTTAATTATTTCAAGAATTGGAATATCGGTCTAATTTCCTAAAATCAGTTATATACCATAAGTTCGTTTTTAGCAGTTACTAGACTTTGTTTTGACTAGCTAGTAGTGGTCAGTTGAGACTAGCAGCTATTACACTCATGTTTAAGGTTATGCTGTTTGTTATTATTTGAGAAACAATGAATAGGAAGTTAACTACATAACATCATGTTATTTGTTTTGCAATGTGGTGGGAACATGATCATATAATTACAGTGTTGTTGAAATATTGGTGGAACGTTTTCTAAATTACAAACTTCATCTCAACTAGGCATTC
This sequence comes from Callitettix versicolor, assembly GCA_022606455.1. Classification (NCBI taxonomy): domain Eukaryota; kingdom Metazoa; phylum Arthropoda; class Insecta; order Hemiptera; family Cercopidae; genus Callitettix; species Callitettix versicolor. The sequence goes on from CM040186.1 coordinate 3,317,902, forward strand.
ACAAACTGAATAGAAGTCTTTCATGGTTCAGGAAGGCCTAAATCGTTTACTCTAGAAGACGATCACGTTGTACTATTACCAAGTAAATCACGAAGAAATGCTTTTGATGAGTATACAACATTTAGAACAAGCCTACAAACTATAGAGAAAAAGCTAAAATTAAGACTACACAGGCCTACTTTACTTTAAGGCTTAAATGATCATAATGATTTAGATAAGGATAGATGATCGCATTTCTGTATATACGATTTGATAAGAAGTCGATACCAAATTTTACAAAAACACTTTTAAGGCGAATAGCAGAGTAAAGAAGCACAACAGGAAATCTACAAATCCCCAGGCAATGATGCATACAGATTTAAACATTCCTGGGCAGCGATTTTGGCTAATCAGATCATTATTTTTTAACAATACTGTCAATTATAAAATTACCTAGATATACATCAAGAAGTATTGATATGACTGGAAAATAGTTCACTTTTTATTACCTAAGGAAAAGTGCCATTAATATGGCAAAAAGATGGAGCATCTCACATTATGGAGTGACTGTGAAAAACTCTAAATGCAAACTTTGGTGAATGGATTGGTGGACAGGGTACTGTTGAATGGCTCCACAATCCACAGGACATTGTTTTTTTTAGATTAGGGTATACTAAGAAATATAGTTTCTACCATCAAGATTTGTGATGTCAATCACTTGAAGAAACAAATACAATCTAAATTTGAAACTATATTCCAGGAACATTTTCGACACCATTTGTGTGTCAGTGTTAAAAAGATGCATTGACTGTACATAAAAGTTTTGAAATGTTTTTGAGAATCTTTTGATAGTTCATTCATCACTACATGCATAGGATGTAATATACCTGAAATGTTGCTTTCAATTTCTGTGTTCCATAATAAATTTTTATTTTCATCTGTATTGTATTACTGAACCAAATGTATTTTTTTGACAACTGACTTATGGGCCATAATGAATTAAGATTCATAACTCAGTACACTAAAAAAACATGATAGCAATCAAAATTTATTTTAAATTATTTTGTTTATTAATCAACTATTTTTATAAATTTCTTAAATTGACTTGATCATTATACAACCAACACTAGACTATAAAATATTTTTGAAGTATACAATCTAACCCTACCTTTAGTAGTTGTAGTAGCGGGAGTTGTAGTTGTTGTGGGCGCAGGAGTGGTTGTACAGTTAACCTCATCATCTTGGCAGTCTTCAAGACCATCACACCATGAAGTCGAGTTAATACAGATATTAGACGTAGGACAAAGGACACTGTCTGGTGGACAAGGCTTGCATACGCATCCACATGATGGAGTCAGCACTCCTTGCAGGACCTGTTTATTATTATAGGTTAGGTCATACATATTAGGTCATATTGTTATAGGTTAGGTCTTATTATAGGTTGAATTATTATAATGCAACTGCATTATTATTAGTACAAGTCAAAAAGGATTATTTATAGCATATGATTATAAGAATCTAGAATACATGAGGTAGGAAATTAATAGAAATATGATATTTGGAGACTTGAGGTAAACCTAAATAAAACAGAGTACAAATGCATTGGAGGACAGAGCAGGAATCTTCTACTGGAACACAACACAAAATTCAAGGGGTGTACAATTTACAAGTATTTGGGAATGACAATTTGGGAGTGATGGACTCTTGGCCACAACAATAAAAGAACGAAACACCTTGGAAAGAAGGGCAATAGGATACTGAACAACAACATATAGGATCAACATATATCAAAAATAAATAAACATACATTATAATACAATAATAAAAAGTATAATCTCATATGAAAGCGAAGAATGATCACTGAAATAAAAAACAGAAAATTACTTGAAGCCACAGAAATAGACTATCGGTGAAGAGCCGCAGATAGATCCAAACAGGAAAAGATAAAAAATTAAAGAATCCATGAAATCATGGATGTGAAACACACCATTGTAGACATCAAGACAAAACAACTTTGATGGTTTGGTCATGTCCAATAGATGAACAAAAATCGACTTTCCAAACAGATTATAAAATGGAAACCACATGGTCGCAAAAAAGAGGAAAACTGAGACATAGTTGAAGAGAAGTAATTCATAAGGAAGTGAGAGGGAGGGGATTGGATCAATATCTATGAAATCACAGAGAAAAATAGAAGCTAGAAATCGAAAGACGTTTGAGAATGTTTTAAGCTGAAAAGAATAAAAAGGATGATAAAGCTCTTATGTGTTATATTTAGTTGGATTATAAGAATGGAAGACTAAATCAAAAGTATGGTGACCAAGGTCAAAAGACCAGTCAAAGCTCAATGACCAATATTGGAAGACCAAGGGCTTGAAAAAGAAAAAGTACTCATGAGCAATGCATTTTAAATTTTAGACCTACCTCACTATTGTAAAGGAATAGTATAGACAACAAGTATAAGAATCTCGTAATGAGTAAACAAAGAAGAATGACACTGTGAGCCTTTAGCAGGTAATTCAAGTTCAGGAATTACACAAGCTGGAATATCTTTTGGTTAGAGCAGGAAGTGAGCGAGGAGAATGGCCTAATTCTCAGACAAAAAAATACAGAAATGGAGGGAATGTGGCAGATTAGAAGAGCACACAGGATGGAAGAAACAAGATGGCTGTTGCCTGATCTGCATGTAAAGAAATAGGAAATTTGGAAAAACTAATTATTTCGTGACATTGAACAACCATGGTACACAATCCATTTCTTCATGCATAGATTTAAACTAAGGGGAAATAATAGTTGTAAATATTGTTGAGAAAAGATTATGATGATATGTTGCTTAAGTGTTCCAAATGACTATCGGATAAGGAGAAGATAGAAGTAGGAAGAACAAATAGAGATGACAAATCTAGTGGAAGTGGTTTTAAAGAGAAAACAGGACAGGAAAACTAACAGATAGCATGTTTAATTATCACTAAAGAGTAAGGGGAAAAAATTATATTAAGTGTAAAAATTGAAGTGTTTACTGTTTTCAAAGTGCTAAAAAATAGACAAAAATAAAATACATAGCTAAAACTTAAAACTAGAGACACAAAATAGATAGATGGCTTTTATATTCGTGAAAAATAGACTGGACTGAAGACCTGTGAAGAACAGTTCCAGTCAGGTCTTGAAGAAATGCACGAGGACTCTATTAGAGTGTTCTACAAATATTTTTCTAAAAAATAGTAATAACCACAACTGTCATTTCATTTAGGATACTTTATTTCTATTGCTAATTAAATTCATTTTAATTTAATATGGTGGTTGATAGGATACTTAGTGTCACACAGAGTGCCAAGTGCAATTTGTGTTAATTACAACTGCTTCAAAATAAAAAAAAATCACTAAGAGCTGGCTAATTAAACAAAACAATTTTATTTCATATTTTAAAATTTCTCAAATTTTTTTAATTTAATTTAAAAATAGTTTAATAATTTAATATATACATATTTAATGCAATGTAATCTAAGTAGATGAAAATGAACTTGGTTAACACATGCATCGATCAGGTTGACAAATATTTTTTTAAGTACAAATTTGAACAAAGTTTTAACTAAATAGTTACAAGCGTCTGAGACCTGGTTTTTAAAGTTCATGTTTTAAAGTATTATATTAATGAGTAAAACCCAAATAAAGGATTTTGCAGTTTTTCTTTTGAGACAAATACGTGAGAGTAGTTGTCAGCAATGAGCAGCCCAAAAGTGCTAAACATTAGTTAAGTGATAGTATAGTCCTAGCCCTAAAAGTTCCAAACTTTAGTTAAGGGATAGTATACCTATAAGTGTTAAACTTTAAATGATAGTATAGCCCTGAAAGTGCTAAACTGTTAGTTAAGTTATGGTATATCCCTAAAAGTGCTAAAGTTTAGTTTAGTTAGTTAAGCGATAAAAGTGCTTAACTTCATTTAAGTGATATTATAACCCTAAAAGTTTTAAACTTTAAGCGATAGTATAGCCCTAAAAGTGTTTAACTTTAGTTAAGCAGTAGTATAGCTTTAAAAGTGTTAAACTCTAGTTAAGTAAGAGTATATCCCTAAAAGTGTTTAACTTCAGTTGTGATAGCAAATTTTACATATATGTGATGGCAAAGTTGTAAATAAAATAAACGGAGTGCAAAAAGTTAATTTTGGATATGTATTAATTTCTGAAAGCAGAGACGAGAAGGGAACGTCTTACCTCGGAACAAGCACGGCAAGTTTTCAAAGTACACTGAGAGATTCCGTTCAAACCACAAATACACTGATCGCAATCTTCAGTATCATACACTGATCCAACAGCATACCTGTCACAGATTACATAAAAATAAGCTACAAATAATGTATGTACACTAGACAATTCCATTATATTTATTATTAAGTAATTTGAAAGCTAGTTGTTTATTTATGTTTACTGATGTTGGTTTACAACTGTCCCTGGATGTATCAGGCGGTCGACTGGATTAAGTTTAACTTCTTTGCTAGGGTATGCTTTTTACACCATCTTTCTGATACAATCCTAAGTCTTATCAGAATAGCTACTGAAGTCAGTGCAGGATAAAAGAAATTCATTCTAAATGTAAATAACGTTTTTGTTTAACAAGCCATACAGTTCTTCCACCACTGCTGCTGTCGTGTCATTAAACTATTCCTGCAACCCGTGTGATGCTAACAGTTTTAACTTAATCACAGTTTTTAACACCATTTTTGCTACAATTAACAGTTATATTTTAAAACTTTTGTTAATTTATAGTTTTTGAAAATTTTACAGCTAGTTTCGTACAATTGATATTTCATATTTAAATGAAAATAAAATACTGAAAACAAAACTGATCTATTTACTTTATTATATAGCCTACTATGTAACAGGGACATACCTTAGGTGTTTAGAAAAGAAATAATTTAGTCAGACTTAGAACATTGGATGTGTTTTTTTACAGTCATTTTCTTGAACTGTCATGCAACTGTCAACATGACTTACACATTAACTGTGGACTGTGAGAGTTAGTTGTACTCACATTAGTAGGTTAACACTGGTTAGCAGTTAGTTTGTGAACTACTTAATAGAAGTTATCATTTGTTTAGTTGATCAACGTTAAAAGTTGATGGATTTATTTGTCAACGGTATTGAGAATCGACTGCCAAATGTTAACTGTTACTGGACACAGCTCCAGTTAAGATAGAATGCCGCCACTGCCTCTCTTCTCAGTTTACCTCTATAAACTTTTTTTGGATGTGTTTATAATACAGGGTGTTTGAAAAAGAAAATCCCTAGTTTTAATTTATGGGAGTTTTATTTAAAACTAGTTTTATTTGAACTCCCTAGTTTGGAGTATGTAAAGAGTGACACACTATTCTAGTTTGTGTCCCAAGTTTTGCTCCCCAGCATTGGGGAGGTTTCCTAGCTTTACATTTTCTGTAATGCAAACTGTGTACAGCATCTGCAGAAGAAGTTAGTTTTTAAAAAAATACATAAAACTTCCAACACACAATGTCTGCAGAAACTCTATTGCATTCTGAATTTGCAGTACACTGCTTTTGAACACGTCAATCAATTAGGTAATGCTTGAAAAAAATGTTTAACTCAATTAGGTAGTGCTTGAAAAAAATGTTTAACACAATAAACGCTCCCACTCTACCCCTACAAGTTCTATAACACATATTTCTTTGAATTTTGAAAAGAACATAGCCTATATAGAATCATTTTATTTACAATTCTTGCTTAATATAACTTACGCCATGTGTCCAACGTAACAAGGACACTGAGTGCGTGAAGTACATTGCTCACCATCCCACCATCTCTCTAAGGAGCAAGGACATGGTGAAATAACCTGCGCACCTTCACAGACATTGCAACCCTCCGGTGGAAGTGTTTGGGGAGTCGTCGGTTCTGGTGTAGTTAGTTCAGCTGAAACAGTTAAAAGAATAATTAAATTTTTTGACGAATAAAAAAACCTTTTGCTTTAAAATTTAAACCTATTAAAAATGAGAATATAAATAACTGTCAGTCAACAGTAGGTTATTTATTTACTTTAGAAAGTGTTATTTCATCACACCTCTTATAATGTCAGACTGTAGTTGCAATGATGATTTAAGTCATAGGTTTCCCAACCTTTTTATCACTTAAATACCATCTAAATACCAGGGACTTGTGGGGTATTAAATAGCACGGGGATGTAGAGGAAAGGGGACAATGTATGACAATTTGGTGTGAGAAGATAAGATTTGAAGTTTTCAGAACAAAAGATGTATTTTTTTGTTTGGTAAATAAAGTAAATACATACAAAATTTCATTATTTTGGACTGATATAAAACATAATCCCTCCCAATTTTTGTCGTGCTTAGTCAACTTACAAGGTTGAATGTTACACTATACACAATCATTCAACAGAAAGATCACACAAAAAGTTATTTTAGTTTAGAAATACAAGAAAGTAACATTTATAAAAAGTATTACAAAGTTGTTTAATAATAATTTTACAATGGTACTCTGGTTAACGGTCTTAATTTGTTCCAGAACTAAGACTGTTATCTGAGCAGACTGCTGTGTGAGTCAGTGTTTACAATACAGACTTATGGAAAACATTTTAATTTGTTACATAGAAAAAAATAATTGAGTACTCACCAATAATATGTCAAAAATGAAAAATGAAGAAAATTCATAGAACAGAAGTCACACTTCATTTTAACTAAATCCATACAAATGTAAGTTTGTCATATATATACACACAGGACAAATCAATACTGCATATTTTTTTAGTTTATATTGTAGCTTTTTTTAGTTCAATAGTCAAAGTTTGTCTTTTACTTCCACTACTACAAGCATTTCTTTTAGGATCCATTTAATTAATATTTACAAAAAAAATTGAAAGCAGTATTTAAATAATAATTTGAAACTCACACACAAAGATGCTTAATGTTTTTTTGTTAAATTTACATATACTAAATACTGCAGTCATTAACTTTAAAATAAAATATAAACTATATATTTGCGTAAAAATGAAAATTATTGTTGAATATCACGCTAAAACTGATTAAAATTTTTTTTTTAAATGTTCTTCCAAAAATACTTTCAGTTAAATTTCTTAGTTATAAGTTAGTTTTAAGTTATAATATCCAAATTTTTCTGTCTATCCAGTCTGCGTACAGATGGTTTACCATTTCTGCAGCGGATTGTAGTGTTATACTTATGTTGCTACAATTCTGTATTACTAAACTGGTTAAATAAAAAAATAAATTTAAAAATCAAATTATGTAACATGATATTAAAGCATTATAACTGTTTACATTTTTTAAAAAGCTAACAAATTTAACACACAGTAAAAGAGTTGATGACACACTAAGTAAAATTAAGTATGATGACAGAAAAGAAAATAGGAGTGTATATTCGGAGAATAGATAACTAAGAAATATCGTGTACATTACTGCCACCCATCAATAAGGCTTGTTTGTGTTAACTCAGCACAATATTCACTTCTGTAGCACATCACAATGTTATCTCTATACTTACACATCTGCTTCATAATAATTTAACAAAATGAAAAAACTCTTATAATATGTTCAGCTTTTTATCCGAAACCTAAATTGTTATGCGCGTCATTTTTCATTTCATGAATTAGACTGTTGTTCGATATAACCTTTAGTCGGGGTATCACTGTACTTCCACTTAGTTTTATATTCTTCTGTCCTTCTGTACTTCTTGTCTATATTTAAAAAAAAAAATATTTTTGAAAACTAATTAACAGCAACATGCCTTCCATGCAGTCACATTACTCGCTGTAATGACAATGTTGTTCTCTATGCGCAGTATACTGGTAAACATATTAGTGCAAAATCACCTTGAACCACATTCTTATTTGGATTTAAACTATATTTCAAACCCATTTTAATTTAAGTAGAGATTTATACTGAGAAACCCTATTCATCACTTAATAATTCAAATAATATATATTGTACACATATTAATTCCAGAAAAAAAACAGAGAGAATCAATATTTTACATACCTATTTATCAAATTTATCCATAACTGAAATTGCATAGCTATTTTGACCAGTGATTGACGTAATCAAATGATTTAACAAATCAAATTATTAATATTCGAATAGTTCACACAGTCATACAATCATTCAAATGAGTTGCTTTAGTTCTTGACGTTCCTGTTTCTACCACTGTCTGCTATCGCTATGTGTACTGTTATTCAAATACATTTGGATATATTACAACTTTACATTACTGTTGTAACTACTTTTTAAGTGGTTAGTATTTCGTTCAGGTATTGTGTAGCGGCTTTCGTGAACGGTACTGTTTCTGTGAGTCAAGTTAATACAGTTTTTGTATTACTTAAGTCAGGCAGAAACCATGTTTTATCTCTTTATTTGTTTCACCCAACTTTGGGGCACACTAAATCAATCACTTTTTTATGTTCTGTGCCTTCCTCGTAGCCCAATATTGCTTCATTCGTTGTGATCTTGCTTTTCTTTCTTCGTCAGAGATTTGGATCGTTCGCTTGGATTTGACTTTGCCTTGGAACCGTTGCTTCTTGTCCTTGGTTATTGTTTTGGCTGTCCATGAGCATAGTGTCAGTTATTTGTAGTTCTGTTATGTAATTCTCTGTTTCTCTAAACCAAAGTAGTTTGGCTCTTCTATTGCGGAAGTAGTCAAATATTTTTTTGGTTAGTCTATTTTTGTCCGTTCGGTGGATGTGCCCATAAAAATCAATTCTCCTTTTTCATATAGTGTCTGATAGTGTTTCAGTTTTTTGGTAAAGACTGTTTTATATTAATATTCTTATTATTTTATTAATAATGATTGTTTTTTTTAATTCTGTAAAGTAGATATCTCTGTCTTTCCTAGCTTCAAACAATTTATTTTTGTTGATGCGTTTCAAAATATTTATATTTTCAAAACTTTTTTCTGTACTTTTGAAAATGAAAAAGCAGTGATACCCTGGCTAATAATCATCCTGGACAACAATCATATTGGACAATGATGTAATTCACAGAATGAAAAATCACCCGTACAACAGTTTAGGTTTCAGATAAAAGGCTGTACATTGTGCTGCGCTACAGGAAGTACAAGCACACAAGTACAAGCACAGAGTTAACACAAATAAGCCTCTGATTGATGGGTGTTTGGTTTTTGTAAAGCAATAACTTCCACGATATTTCTTAGTTATTTGTTCTCAGAATGTCCACACCTATTCCCTTTTCTGTCATCACTTGTTACGATTCATTTTAATATTTTGTGGATTTAGGCCTACAGTAGTGTAAGCAACAACACAAAACTCGATGACTCAGCGATTCGGGGGACTCGGATAGATAAATAATCGTCATGTGATGACTGATGAGTCCAATACAATCAAGATGTTCTTACAATCAAAACAATCAAATAAAACATAATCGAGCATCACTAATCATATCTAATTTTACTTAGCGTGTCATTGACTCTTTTACTGTGTGTTTCATTTGTTAGCCCATTAAAAATTTAAACAGTTATAATATTATCGTGTTACATACTTTTGATTTTTAAATTTAACAAAACATTAAGTATCTTTGTGTGCGATACTCAAATTGTTGTTTAAATACATTCGTATAAATTTAGTTAGGTAATTTGAATTTTCTTCATTCTTCATCGTTGACACATAATAGTGAGTACTCAATTATTTTATTCTATGTAACAAATTAAAATGTTTTCCATAAGTCTCCATTGTAAGCCCTGACTCGCACAGCAGTCTGCTCAGATAAGAGTCTTAGTTCTCGAACGAATTAAGACTGTTAACTGGAGTACTACTGTATTCTGAAAGGCATTAACAAAGAGATGCATTCCACAAAATTACAACATTATTAGTGAAATAAAGATTATTACATTAAGAAGTGAAGCATCAGTAACATTTTTTATTTAGAATTATAACAGCACTCTTATTTTAAGGATTACATTTATTCCTTATTTTAACTGTAATTGTTTTAAAATTATGAAAATTCTCTCTCCCCCCTCTCTCACTCTCACTCTCACTCTGTGTGTGTGTATGTGTATGTGTATGTGTATGTGTATGTGTATGTGTGTGTGTGTGTGTGTGTGTGTGTGTGTGTGTGTGTGTGTGTGTGTGTGTGTGTGTGTGTGTGTGTGTGTGTGTGTGTGTGTGTGTGTGTGTGTGTGTGTGTGTGTGTGTGTGTGTGTGTGTGTGTGTGTGTGTGTGTGTGTGTGTGTGTGTGTGTGTGTGTGTGTGTGTGTGTGTGTGTGTGTGTGTGTGTGTGTGTGTGTGTGTGTGTGTGTGTGTGTGTGTGTGTGTGTGTGTGTGTGTGTGTGTGTGTGTGTGTGTGTGTGTGTGTGTGTGTGTGTGTGTGTGTGTGTGTGTGTGTGTGTGTGTGTGTGTGTGTGTGTGTGTGTGTGTGTGTGTGTGTGTGTGTGTGTGTGTGTGTGTGTGTGTGTGTGTGTGTGTGTGTGTGTGTGTGTGTGTGTGTGTGTGTGTGTGTGTGTGTGTGTGTGTGTGTGTGTGTGTGTGTGTGTGTGTGTGTGTGTGTGTGTGTGTGTGTGTGTGTGTGTGTGTGTGTGTGTGTGTGTGTGTGTGTGTGTGTGTGTGTGTGTGTGTGTGTGTGTGTGTGTGTGTGTGTGTGTGTGTGTGTGTGTGTGTGTGTGTGTGTGTGTGTGTGTGTGTGTGTGTGTGTGTGTGTGTGTGTGTGTGTGTGTGTGTGTGTGTGTGTGTGTGTGTGTGTGTGTGTGTGTGTGTGTGTGTGTGTGTGTGTGTGTGTGTGTGTGTGTGTGTGTGTGTGTGTGTGTGTGTGTGTGTGTGTGTGTGTGTGTGTGTGTGTGTGTGTGTGTGTGTGTGTGTGTGTGTGTGTGTGTGTGTGTGTGTGTGTGTGTGTGTGTGTGTGTGTGTGTGTGTGTGTGTGTGTGTGTGTGTGTGTGTGTGTGTGTGTGTGTGTGTGTGTGTGTGTGTGTGTGTGTGTGTGTGTGTGTGTGTGTGTGTGTGTGTGTGTGTGTGTGTGTGTGTGTGTGTGTGTGTGTGTGTGTGTGTGTGTGTGTGTGTGTGTGTGTGTGTGTGTGTGTGTGTGTGTGTGTGTGTGTGTGTGTGTGTGTGTGTGTGTGTGTGTGTGTGTGTGTGTGTGTGTGAGAGAGAGAGAGAGAGAGAGAGAGAGAGAGAGAATAAATAAATGCTATTACTTAAGCATTTAAAATAAACTTAAAAACCAACATCTATCTACAATGACTTACTAAAATAATTACATAAAATTAAAATTAAATTAGAATTCATTAAAATTAGAAAATCATTTATCTTTGATTTAAAATTTGGAAATTTCACCATATTGGAAATACAGGTAGCAAGTAGGTTACTATATGGGCTGTATTAATGGTGAATATTTTTCACTTGTAATAATTCCTTAGGAAATTAAAATGCTTCTTTTTCAGGAAATGATAAATGTACAGACTCTGATGCTACTCTAAAGTTCAAGTAAGAGTGTTATGGCAGTGTGTATAAGTATGGTCAGGGATAATCGTGTTTCAGTCTTGATTCTAGCTTCGTTGTCTAAGAGTAACATAGTAGTGATCACAAATCATTCAAATGATTACCGGCATTATTCGTTCATGTTCAAATGATTTCAATAATTGAATAAATACTAATTTTCATCTGAATGATCCCATCATTAATTTTGCTGGAGAAAGTTATGCCACCACCAAGTACAAAGGTTGATACTAAACTGCATAAGCACGTGTGACCATAGCGTATCTAGGATGGTTAAATGGCGGGTTTATAAGTACCAGGGGCCTCCACTGGAAACTTTTCCAAACTTAGGTGCAATATTTAATAATGTAATAGTACAGTAATTCAGCAGTTGCTTTATCAGTGGGTTTAGGGGTTTGTTGCAAGACAAATAATGACGTAAAAACTTAACTTAAATTTAGTTGGAATATTAGAAAATGTGTTCAAAATCTTCAAGTTTTTTATCAATGGGGGTGGTTATAACCCCCTGGAGACGCCTGTGCGTGTGACTTGTTCTTGACAGAATTCAAAGGAAATTTAAAAACTTTTCTTAACCAGATTTGGTAAGGAAAATTTTACCAATACTAAGTAATTTTTTTTAGATACATAACAAATAAAAGCAAATACAGGTATTTCTTTTTCTGTCAAAGTTATGATACTTGTTACTTACGGTAAGGTTGGAAACAGCCCAGCACTTCCAGTCTCATGGCTACACTGTAGTGCCACTGTTGTGGGTATATACGCACAGTGCGGGCATGCAATGGCTTATCGAAGAAGTTTGTATGCACTGTGTCAGCATCGTAGTTGCCTATGAATACCTAACACACAAACATTGAAAATGTAAAAAAAACAATAAAGTTAGGTTTTATACCCTCTTACTAAGGTTAAATTTAAAAATAAATTTGTATAGCAGCTATCATGAAAAGACCCATATACAGGACCTTGAAATAAATTCCAGAATCTCGAAATGGATCTAAATTCATGCCATATTATTTAACACATTATATGAGCACTAAATTGATGTTTCATTTTTTCTCCTTTTCAAACTTAAGATATTTTTTATTACTTTTATAAGTTATTTTAAAAAAATATACTTCACCTTTTCAGTGCCATCATGATTGAGCATAACATTCCATTCTTTGTTGTCATGGCTGTATGTGATTTTGTATGCTTTTACCCAAGCTGCTTGAGGCAGTACAGCTGGGAACAAAATCACCTCCTTGCTGCCCTTGGTTGACAACCCTGTAATGATGCGTTCATCTAGGAAATCAAACTACAAACAAAATGAGGCAATTAAAAAATTATCATAACTTGCATAGACCAAACAACGAAGGCTATTTGGAAAATTAGTTTTGTTATTATTTAAAACAATTCATTTAGAGTTTTTCACAATATACAACTTAAAGCTATGCAACATTTTTCTACATTACCTTACATTAAGGCATTTCCTGTATTGATGAATGAGTTTTTCAATGCCTTCATTGTAGAAGCCTGTCATGTTTCCACATGACAGCGCACGTGCGCACATGTGTGTCATAATAAATGGATGAGCGTTAAGTATAAAAAATGCCAGAACATCTGATGCTTTTTGTTTTGGATGGCTCTTCTAAGCTACCCCGCAGGGAGGTGCAGACTAGCTGCACCAATTGAGAGGATTTAGATGTCGCTCGCGGTACCCAAGTCTAACACACATTTACACTTACAACACTACACTTAAGACTTTAACACATTACACTCACACTTACATATAGGGAGGTATTAATAGCCTCAATGTGCTTTTCGACTTAAAAAAACAAACAAAAAATCTTCAAACTATTTTAGGGCTTCACAGAAAACCTTAGGGTTTATTGTATGAAAATAACAGGGAGTACGCTTTCTGTTCAAAAAACAGTTTTTGTGCAGAAAATGTTTGGCACCTCTCCAAAGGTATTTTTGGTAACTTAGTGATCCCACTCCATCACTTGTTTGTTGATGGTTTGTTATTTTAAGGCAAACAGCACATTGAGGCTATTATCACCAACCTAAATATAAGTGTGAGTGTAAAGTGTTAAAGTCATAAGTGTAGTGTTGTAAATGTAATTGTGTGTTAGACTCAGGCACCGTGAGGAACATCTAAATTCTCTCAACAGGTGCAGCTAGCCTGCACCCACTGCGGTGAATTCCTTCTGGGAATTTGGGAAGGCAGATCATGTGTTGGAAAAACCTGGAGACATAGTATCGTATACAGATGGTTCCAAGACAAAGACAGGCACTGGTGCTGGAGTGTACAGCCTGAGACCAGAGTTACAGAAAGTTATTACCCTGAGACAGCACACAACAGTATTCCATGCTAAGTGTTGGCCATTAATGACTGTGTTCAGGAAAACTTAAAACGAGCCTTCAAGAAGGCCTGTATTCACATTCACACCAATAGTTAAGCAGCAATAAAAGCAAATCGGGGTCCTAAAATTCAAAAACGCAATTGGGAATCCTAAAATTCAGTTCTACCTGATGTGGGAGTATAGGGAGAAACTCAACTCTTTGTTCCTGTATAATCAGGTGACTCTTTACTGGGTTCTGGGGCATGAACGAGTTGAGGGTAATGAGGAGGCAGGCCGACTGGCTGGATATGCATCTGAGTTCATCAGACCTGAGCCAACTTTAGGGATCTCTTTGTCGTTGACCAAGTCTGCTATTAATAGGTGGATTAATAAGCAACACCAGGCAAGATGGGATAACCTTCATTGGCATTCCCATAGTAAGCATCTCTTAATCATGGTTTCATATGGAGGGCTTAAACGGACTTCTATGATTTCTGCAGTATGTGTGCTGCTCTCTAATGAATATTGTTTTGAATCAATTCTTTTACTAAAAACACTCTGTTTTTGGGAAATGAATTAAAACTTCTGTGCAGCTAATGTGACTACTTAACCTAACATTGTGTACAATTGTTTATAATCTCTGTTTCTTTTATATGTTTATAATGTTCTTATTAAATTTATTTTGTAAATATGTCATTTGAGTTATCAAAGTATGTTTATTTGATTGTATGTTTAAAAACAGTGATCCAAGTTTTGTGTCAATATTTTCTAAACCGGTTTTATTGTAAATTTAGAATATATCGAAAAAGTAATAATTTAATTATTTCCATTGTTATGGCTTATTTGTAAAATAATAGTTCTATAGTTACCTAACATGCGTTTAAGTATTTTACCACATTTATCATAACTTACTGTAACAGTTAATGAAACTGCTAAAAAAACAGGCAATGGATGACTTTATTTCGAAGTTCTACTAATACTGAAAATTGATCAGAATCTTCAAAATGTATATTTAGTTTAATTTTAAGAAAGTAAAACAATAATAATAAGTACCTCTAACAAAAATTAAATATAAAAAGTATATAAATATACATAAAAAACAAAAACAAAATTTACATACCTATAGTTCTCTAAAAGGTTTTGTATGGAAAATATGTCCAAGTTATTTGAAATAAAATTTACAAGGTGTAACTTCAGCAGTAAAAACATTTTCAGGTTAAACAAAATACAAGTGGGCAGGGCTAACAGCACTGCCAACATTGCGAGGGGAAATGATTAAGTTTTTTATGTAGGATATATTTTCAAATTTCATTAAATGGACAATAAAATTATCTAAAAAAATGTTTTAAATGAAGAACAAAAATTAAGGAAAAATGAATGAGATAGACTACGACGATTAGAAAATAAAATAAAACAAAAAATTGAAATTAACAATGAAAATGTTATAATTAATGCGCCTGAAAAGCAACATCAACTAATTAATAACAGAAACGATGAATCGAGAAAAACGTGATAAATTATATTTTTATTTCGGTAACAGAAATTGTTGTTGGCTGAAATGTTTTTCAAAACCTGATTTCATCAACTTTATCGGTGTTAAAAACTGCTTATATATAATCTTGAATTTTCAAAATTCCTATCTAATTTGATGGCGGTCATGGTTCATTTTCGTATTTCCAACTTAAAGGTTTAAAATGCAAATATATGCAGGTTGTAATGCTAGATTCAAGATTATTAGTCAATATTATTGGGTTTGACAAGCCTTCCCCAAAGCTGTATTTAAAATAGGATGTACCATTGACATATTCATTCATTTAATTTTAAAAGAAAAAATGAAATCAACGATGATAATGTTACAATTGATAAAATAATTATGAAATTGAGGTTATGTTAAAAATTCAGTTTCTAAATAAAATGGACGATAAAAATTTTTTTTTTTTTAAGTTTTTAATGAAGATCAAAGATGATGATAAAATGAACAAGAAAGACTATTAAATGTCATTAACAACAAAAAGAAAGAAATGTCATTAAATGTAAATTAAAAAATATTGTATTTTTATTTAATAATAAAAAAATAATGCAAATTTAATTTATAAAAATAAAAAAGACATGATTACTTACATTCATTACTACTTCTTATGTAGGAAAACTGTAGAAAATTGACATATTTGTGCCTTACAAACTTTTTCAGCAAATCAGTATAGTTTAACAAGAGGTAAGTGTGATGAAATTTTAAACTAACGCTCAATTTACTCTATCATATGCAAATGGATAAAATCAAGCACACCTGTATCCATTCGTTGACAGTAGAAGTGAACGGCACCCATGCAGTAGATGAAGCCAATGATGCATCTGAAGGTTTAAATTTATCAAGGACTGAAGACGTCTTGACTTGTTGATCGTTCAGTAGTCCTGCCTCCAGGCCCATTGCATCCGTGCATTCTACGGACACAAGCGAATACAATTATCACTAAAGTTAAGCATCAATTATTCTTACTTTCAAACAGTACAGATACAGTGAAATTTCAATTAAGTATACAAATAACAGATAATTCTTAAAAAAACAAGAAAGTGATTTTAAATAAAAAATAATTTCAATGCTTTAAGTGTGACTAAATGATTTTTTTTCTAAACACGCAAGATATGTCCCTGTCATGTAGTAGGCTATATACTAAACCATAAATAGGTAAATCATTTTCAATATTTTAATTTCATTTGAACACAAAATGTCAAATGTATGAAACTACCAGCTGTAAAATGTTCAAAAACTAAAAAATTAAAAGTTTAAAATATAACCGTAAACTGTACAAAAGTGGTGTTAAAACAATTAACAATAAATAAATGTTAGTCGATTGATATTAGTTGACTGAAGAACCGAAGAATGGAAACTAAATAGTAATGGTGTAACTGCAATGTAATCAATGTTAGCAGATTTCATCAAGAGTTAATCACTGTCAATGTTAGCATGTTTACTGAACTTGATCCGTTCTGTGCTACTTAACCTAACCTAACCTAACACACACCTCTGCACGTTCCAACATTTTTTAATGTTTATAAGTTTTTTTATATTTTTTATATTTTTTTTAAGTTTATATTTATATATATATATTATATTATATATATATTATATTTATATATTTTTTAAGTTTTTTATATTTTTTATTTTAATTATAAGTTACCTTTAATAAGTCTGAAAGTAAACAAATAATTTTCATCACAGAATCAACCAGTCAAAGTAAAAATTCCTTTCAGAACAAATTTCAATTTAAGATATTCTTTCAATAATACTTAACAGTCTTCTTGAATATTTTATTTATAAAGTTTACAACTTTCCATTGCTCGAAACAAACTAAACATAACACTAGGATATGACGTAAAATTTACCAGCAATTTAATTACCTGGTATGAAAGCGGACGTAGTGGGTAACAAAGTGGTCATTTCTGTTGGGGTGGTAGCTTTGCCGCAACCTAGCACTTGTACACCCAACGCTATAGCGTTAGTCCAGGCGACAGGAATAATACGCACATACCTCGCCTCTACAGGGGTGGAAAACAGCTGAGCTTTCTGTTCGAAGTTATTTAACCCTCCTCGGAACACCTTAATAAAACAACAAATCATAGCTTAGATATAATTATACCCTAATTACTCTAAGTCTTGACATTGTACAAGTATTTTTATGATTATAACTTAAAACAGTAAGTTGTATAGATTTGTTTCAGCAGATTTGCCAGTTTTGAATTTTTACTGACTGGTAATATTACATAGACTTTTACCGACCCAATTTTTCGAAGCCATAAAGTAACGATTATTACATTCAAAGGCAGTCCGGAATGTAACGACGTACGAGTCGCGTATGTAGCTTGGCCAAGCCGAATTTCATAATGAATATTTTAAATGTATAATTGTGCTTAGTGTTTGTGATTTATGTTTTAATGTTTTGTTTGACTTTGTGACGACCTTGACAGAGGGATTTAACATTTTGTATGGCCTGAAGATGAAACTATAGTTTCGAAACCGCGGTAACCTTTATGAGGTGAGTTGATAGACCACTGACGGGAAGAATAGGTATACAATCCAAATCGTAATAATCCGTTATCAACAATATGAGCTACAGTTAAACATGTAAAAAATAATATAAATTATATTGTTTTAAAATATACAACTAGGCTTATACAAGTACTATTTTTAAACTGTCACCATGTGTAAACTGTGTCAAAAATATAAAATGACATTTTTAAAAGATATTTCCAAAAATAGGCTATAGAAGTTGTTTCGTACTACTATTATGTAATAGTACTATTATGTAATAGTGTACTATCGTAGTACTATTATGTTTTGAAAGAAACTGTATAAAGTAGCATTTTTAACACTTTAAAAACATAATTTTTTGTTTTCCAACACTGGAATTAACTTTAGTATTTTTTTCCAATGGCACTGACGTACTACTTGTTTGACACATACGCTGTAAAAGGCATTGTGGCATTCAGTGACACCATAGCACAGAGTAATACATTACCGCAATAATTTATAAGGCGATATCTGATAATCACTAATACTGGTACCACACTTGAACATTTAAACAAAATGTGTTGTTCTAATCGAATGTCTTAATTATTTGCTGAAACTGCCAAGCCAGTATGCAATCAAATAATGTAAACAACACCAGACATTATAGCTTATCATCCACAATTGCCACTGAGTGATTGTTAATCATAAACGGACCAAAACATTACTGGATCATCAATAAAACAAAAATGTACTAAAGCAAGGATTGTTCTTCACGGCAATCTATCTACCCCAGTAGCACATATTGTTGGGATTTTGTCGGCAAAGTTGGGCAATGGTTAGTTAATACACCAATGAATTATCTTCAATGGGCCAACAAGCTGTTTATTTGCTAGGCCAACTGTTACATTCATGAAAACCTCTACTGTTGGCCCAACATCAATTCTTAGCAGAAAATATGAGAAATATTTTCTTAAAATAAATATCTCGTAAATTAAATACGGTACACTATACATAATGTGTACATAGGGTATCATAATGTACATTATACGGTATTGTATGTGTTGCACGAATTATATTTTACTCATTTCTTTATCCATTACTTTTATTATCTATCTAAGAGTTATATTTATGCAGTTATGCACTATAATCTATCCCACAATGTTGTTGTGCATGTTGTTGTGGGCTGGAGTGGTCTTTTCAATGCACTGCCGATTGGATCAGTTACAAAACATACTCTTAAAATTACAGAAGTTAATAAGCATTAGATATTAGATAAGTGTTTCTAGTAAATTCTATTGCTCATCAATACAATGAACTAAAAAGTGAGTTTTTACTAAATCAAATTAATACTCGGTTTAAAAGTATTGCATTGCCTAGACACTTACTTACTATTAGGCTGAGAAGCCATGTGTATTATGCCAAAAAGTATTTTAATGATTACCTAAAGAGTTAAAAAGTCTAAGTGTAAATCAAAAAGTTAAATAGTTAAATAAAAAATTAGAAACATTATTAATAATTTACTAAAAATATTAGTCTGTAACAGGGTAGACTTTTTTCTTGTATTTCATTGTTTATTGTTTATTGCTTGTTTTTATTTATAATTAAAACTGTTAAATTGAAATGAAAAATCATTTATTTTTATGTATTACTTTGATCTGTGAGGTGCAGCGCACATTTAATATTAAGTATAAATATCAATCTGAGGACCAACATATATACAGAGATGTTTTAATCAAATGTTTTGATTGTAGAAAAATCTCAATACTTTTCGATTGTACTGGACTCGTCAGTTATCACATGACGATTGTTTTTCTATCCGAATCCGCCAACTGGCTGAGCCATGTTGTTTTGTCTTGTTGCCTATACTAACATTCAAGCAGGTCTAAATCAATGACAAATCAGACGAGTGAATCGTGAACTTGCAATTGAAACGGATGTTGTCGGAAATATTTATTCATATTTCCAATTGAATGGTGGAGGTTTATACCACTTTTTTTATATGAGATATCCCTTTAATTATGTTTGACCACTCTTATTTAGTTTAAAAATGTATATTTTTTTAATTAATCATGTGTCATGGATTTCATGTCTGTTTTTTGTATATGTATTAATACACAATAGTTTCTTAAACATTAAAATTAAATTATATTTCTTTTTTGTGTTTAACGTCCGACTATTGTGCACACTTGGGCTAATGCAGACTATGGGATGATTTATAGCGTATGAAAATGCCAAGCCCTGGCCGGGAATCGAACCCGGGTCCTCAGGGTAAAAGCCTAGTACGCTATCCACTAGGCCACCGAGGCGGCAATTAAATTATAAAGTAAATAAACTGTTTCTTAATTTATTGTGAATGAGTGTTTTATTATTAGTGCACTTACTTATAAATAACTATTATTAATATTATTTGTATAGGTAACACCAAAACATTTCTTGTCAGCCCAGTTAGATAGTCTTGGATCAAGCTGAAGCAATTCATGCAATATAATTTTTTCTTAGGTTTTTTTTGTAAAGAAATTCGTTTTTTAATGATAACTTTGTAAAATTTTCAGTTTTGTTTTTGTTTTGTACATTTTTGTTAATAATAAAGCAAAACAACTGTTTTTTACTATTTAAACAACTGACAATATTTACCTCAGGATTATCGTGGAAGGTCACATAACTAAATGTCTGTCCATCGACACTAGTCAAAACATGGTAAGTGTCAACTTTCTCGTTTGTGTTTGCATCCAAGTTGCCTCTAGTGACTACTCCATATACAGGCTCAGGGTGTCCAAGGTCCATCTGTATGTACTGATTTGTATTGTGAAATTCCGGTTTCCAACTTCCTTCTACAAAAGTAAAAAAAAATCATATTTTTGTGTTTTTAATATCCATGAAGATTTACACAGGCTGTAGCATATTTGTTACTTTAGAACTAGGACAACCTGTACATTCTACTGCAAATAATATTCTGCAA
Organism: Callitettix versicolor; assembly: GCA_022606455.1. NCBI lineage: Eukaryota > Metazoa > Arthropoda > Insecta > Hemiptera > Cercopidae > Callitettix > Callitettix versicolor. The sequence continues at coordinate 3,338,639 of CM040186.1, forward strand.
TATTTTAAAAATAAGATTAATGTTTGTGTTTTTAATGTTATAAATAACTAGCTGAATAACCATGCTTTATTACAGTATTTTACCACAGAAAATGAAGGAAACACGTTTTACATGTACCGTTAATGCCAATGAGAAATTTTTAAGTTATGTTGAATCGAACAAGCAATAAATAATTTAATGTTCTATGAATACAGACCACACAAGACACTGTAAGCTCCTGCCCATATACAGTTGCACTGCAATAGCTAAGCAATTATTATTTCGATTTGGCAACTGAAACTGCAAAAACTCTGATCCAGTATGCAGTGTGTATGTGACATTTCAAGCAGTTATTTAGGCCAACATACTCAGTAATTTAGTATTACGGACCAACATACATACTTTTGGTTTCACAGACATATATTAATGAAGTCATATATTAACTTCTTCAAGCCAGCAAACACTTTTTGTACAAGGGAAGAAGTACAAACTCACAATAGCGAAATTTCATCTGTTACAAGTAATGTTACAATTCTATTTATTATACCAAATTATTAAAGAAAAACCGTATTGTGGCGGTAATTTTTATCAAAAGTAATTATTTTGATATTTAACTATACTAAGAAAATATAACTAAGTATTTTTGATACAACAATTTTAAAATGCATACAAATATGCTTAAACGGACAATGCAACATAATACGGTTTAAAGTATTTTACGAATTTTAAAAGTTTTGGATTTTTCACTGCAGGGTTTTCGTGCTCTATACAAGTATACTGTGGGTTTTAGAAATGTCCAACTCTTCAAAATCACAACTGGACAGCTTCTAATAACTTCTAATTTTATACCCTGACTTTAGTGTCCAACGAAATTACTACAATAAGTACAAAATGAAACTAAATTATAAAATCTGAAAGTAAAGAAGGAAAATTCCACTAGATATTTACGTAACAACTTAACAACATAATAACTTCATAAAAATGTTCATAAAAGTAATTTGTTTATTAATATTAAACCTTAAGAGTGATAATATATCAACTGTCAGAGTGGCAAGTTTATAAATAGCTGAATACTAGCAACAGTCACAATTACACTGAGAAGGGCATAAATGGCAGAAAGCTACCAAAGAAGGGTTATTTTAGTTATAGTGAGTACAGGGTATTACTGGGAATTACATAGTTTTCAAAAAACACAAATTTTAAATTTTGATCCAAAATTTATTTTTTTTTTAAACAATGTGTTTAACAAACTTGGAAGTTTAAGAAAAACTTACAAAAAATTAAGTAGCAAAAATAACATTGCATAGATGATGCACTTCCGATTGAACAGATGTTCCCTGAAGTTAATCATTGAATCTTGTAACAGTTGTAACATTTCTCAATGAATGGCTTGGATTTCTCTTTGGATGGCTTCCCTCAACTCTGGTAATGTGCATGGTTTTTCAACGTAAACACGTGATTTCAAAAAACTCCAAAGAAAGAAGTCTGGGACTGTCAGACCAGGGGTCCAAGGAACATCTTCAAAACGAGAGATTACTTTTCCAGGGAAAGCTTATCGGACACATTCCATCGAAATTCGAGCAGTGTGGAACCTGAAATCTTTAATCAAAATATTTCTTACTGTAGGGGCAGAAATGCTGAGGTTTGAGAGTCGCTTGCTTAGCAAACGGTTAGGACTCTCCAACATAGCGACACAAATATCCTCCACATTCTCAGGCGTATAAACGGTTTTTGCTGGCCCTTTGCATCCAAGTTGCCTCTAGTGACTACTCCATATACAGGCTCAGGGTGTCCAAGGTCCATCTGTATGTACTGATTTGTATTGTGAAATTCGGTTTCCAACTTCCTTCTACAAAAGTAAAAAAAAATCATATTTTTGTGTTTTTAATATCCATAAAGATTTACACAGGCTGTAGCATATTTGTTACTTTAGAACTAGGACAACCTGTACATTGTACTGCAAATAATATTCTGCAATATTTTAAAAATAAGATTATGTTTGTGTTTTTAATGTTATAAATAACTAACTGAATAATCATGTTATATTACAGTATTTTACCAAAGAAAATGAAGGAAACACGTTTTACATGTACCGTTAATGTCAGTGAAAAAATTTTAAGTTATGTTGAATCGAACAAGCAATAAATAATTTAATGTTCTATGAATACAAACCACACAAGACACTGTAAGCTTCTGCCCATATACAGTTGCACTGCAATAGCTAAGCAATTATTATTTCGATTTGGCAACTGAAACTGCAAAAACTCTGATCCAGTATGTAGTGTGTATGTGACATTTCAAGCAGTTATTTTGGCCAACATACTTAGTAATTTAGTATTACGGACCAACATACATACTTTTGGTTTCATAGACATATATTAATGAAGTCATATATTAACTTCTTCAAGCCAGCAAACACTTTTTGTACAAGGGAAGAAGTACAAACTCACAATAGCGAAATTTCATCTGTTACAAGTAATGTTACAATTCTATTTATTATACCAAATTATTAAAGAAAACCGTATTGTGGTGGTAATTTTTATCAAAAGTAATTATTTTGATATTTAACTATACTAAGAAAATATAACTAAGTATTTTTGATACAACAATTTTAAAATGCATACAAATATGCTTAAACGGACAATGCAACATAATACGGTTTAAAGTATTTTACGAATTTTAAAAGTTTTAGATTTTTTACTGCAGGGTTTTCGTGCTCTATACAAATATACTGTGGGTTTTAGAAATGTCCAACTCTTCAAAATCACAACTGGACAGCTTCTAATAACTTCTAATTTTATACCCTGACTTTAGTGTCCAACGAAATTACTACAATAAGTACAAAATGAAACTAAATTATAAAATCTGAAAGTAAAGAAGAAAAATTCCACTAGATATTTACGTAACAACTTAACAACATAATAACTTCATAAAAATGTTCATAAAAGTAATTTGTTTATTAATATTAAACCTTAAGAGTGATAATATATCAACTGTCAGAGTGGCAAGTTTATAAATAGCTGAATACTAGCAACAGTCACAATTACACTGAGAAGGGCATAAATGGCAGAAAGCTACCAAAGAAGGGTTATTTTAGTTATAGTGAGTACAGGGTATTACCGGGAATTACATAGTTTTCAAAAAACCACAAATTTTTAAATTTTGATCCAAAAATTTATTTTTTTTTTAAACAATGTGTTTAACAAACTTGGAAGTTTAAGAAAAACTTACAAAAAATTAAGTAGTAAAAATAACATTGCATAGATGATGCACTTCCGATTGAACAGATGTTCCCTGAAGTTAATCATTGAATCTTGTAACAGTTGTAACATTTCTCAATGAATGGCTTGGATTTCTCTTTGGATGGCTTCCTTCAACTCTGGTAATGTGCATGGTTTTTCAACGTAACACGTGATTTCAAAAAACTCCAAAGAAAGAAGTCTGGGACTGTCAGACCAGGGGTCCAAGGAACATCTTCAAAACGAGAGATTACTTTTCCAGGGAAAGCTTATCGGACACATTCCATCGAAATTCGAGCAGTGTGGAACCTGAAATCTTTAATCAAAATATTTCTTACTGTAGGGGCAGAAATGCTGAGGTTTGAGAGTCGCTTGCTTAGCAAACGGTTAGGACTCTCCAACATAGCGACACAAATATCCTCCACATTCTCAGGCGTATAAACGGTTTTTGCTGGCCCTGGAAGGGTTTTTTTCATCAATGATCCCGTTGTGTTCACATTATGCATCCACCTCAAAATTGTGTTACGATCTGGAATCAGCCCACGCGGCGGTACATTGAAGTGCTGGCAAAAAAGTCTCATTGGGTTTGAGTCATGGACTCACCGTCAGCGTAAAACTGTCTCAAAACAAAAGCGCAGTGCTCAAGATCACACACCTTAAGTATAACTGAAACTTCCAACTCCCCTCTAAACAAAAGAATCTTCCCAACTGCCATCCCCCCCTACCTGCCGTGCACTACCCAATACAAAAACATGTGGTTCCCAGTAAACACCCTGTAGTACTTTAAATGTCTATCAGAGTGAACTTAATTGTCAGTGCTGCCAGAAAATGAGATATTTCAGGTGCAGTGATGAGGGTGCTACAGCTGGAAACTAGATATCTATTTTACAGCAAATAACAGACAGTTTCAATGAGGCTACAGGTATTAAATAGAAATGTATAACAACATACTAAGTTAAGGTTGATTTTTTTAAAAGTTGATGTTTTATATTATTAAGTTTTATGAGTGATATAAAAACCTGAAGAAATCAACTATCATTGGTAAAGCGAGATGTTTAGTTAGACATAATAAGGATTATTATCACCACATTTGTTTAGTCATTATCACCACATTGGGTTTGTTTGGAGTTAGTGTGGACCATTCTCACATAACACCATCACTCCTGAAGTTTTCACCATATATTTGACTCATTCAGCGATGAATTTCTGATTATTCATGAAGAAAATGAATGACTTCGCAATTTGCACTTGGCAAGAGAATTAATAGTCGTGGCCATGTTTATTAGTCAGCAACTCAAAACAGTGTTATGGAGTTTGAAGTGGCAGTGGTTATAGTGGGGAGAGATATTCTCTACTGTCCAGTGTGCAGCTCCACCTACTACCACTCAACAGGGCACTTCACGGTAGATTCGGAGGTTGAAAAAAAGTAAATCTCATATTTAATTTTTCCAATACTTACTGTCCTCATAATTCTTTGGGTTTCCGTCACATTTCACTTCTTTTGTTGAACATTAATAAAAAACACAATATGATACATGAATCTAAACTACTTACGTGAATCAGAAGTAAGCTTAGCCTTGGATGGTTCATAGCCTACAGCACTGGAACTAGCAGTGAAAGTCCCGGCCAGTGGTGTTATACTGCAACAATTTCAATAAACTGTAAAACTTCAGATTATTTTAGTTATTAAGAGGTTAAACAAATTTTCTTAGTGACAAATAAAGACCACCACAAATTCAACTTTCTACTTCTTTAAGATACTTACACTTATTAAGTTTGTTATAAGAATACCAGTGGTTCAAAGAACTGTAGATTTCACAGTATATTCTTAAATAATTGCACTCTAAATAGAGTGCATCACACGGCACTTTAATGCGGCACATAAACTTTTGTACAAATTTAACCGGTAACCGTGATATTTAGAAAAAAATGTTACTGGACCAAATTTACTGGAAATTTTATGCTATCTCTCCTGGAAGCGGTCAAAATTATGATAGATCTTGCCATTCAGCCAGTATAATAGGAAGCCAGCAACTACGCTCTTCATCAATAAATTAGAAGCCGCCATCTTGAAATGGAAGTGAATATGAAAAATCTTACACATATATAGTTCAGACTTTATATAATGTACCTTCGTACTAAATTTCAAAACAAATGGTGAATGCATTTGACCAAAACTGCCTAACAACAAACAATCACATAAACCAAAAATGCCATAGTTGGAACAGATTTTTTTTTGTCAAAAATCACATGAAGGCTCTCACTGCCACTTTTACACGGAGAGGAAACTAAATCTATTTACTGTTAATGCTACAGTAAAACTAAAACAAAACTGTTTTAACTAAAAAATATAAACCCTAAAACTAGATAGCATTATTAAAATATATAAACTTAACCAATCAAATCAACAGGAATAAAAATGGAACAGAGACCTCGCTTTGCTCAGTCAATTATAAAATATGTTTTCTAGAATATTCATTTCTAAGTATTGTGGTTCTTTTTAAGACTGAATTTTTATGTTTTTAACATTGTTGGCACACTATAACTTAACTCTTCCCAAGCAAGTAATTTTTAATTCTTTTATTTTCTAAAGAACACAAATATTTTTTATTACAAAATTTTATTCATATTTTACTATTTGTCCATTGTTTTCGATTTTTGAATTATATTTATTTAGTTTTAAGTGTAATTTTTTCACTTTGTATCAAAAGTTTATTGAGGTAGTAACACGTGTCAAGTCACTTCCTGCTTACAGACACACATGATGCTTATAAAATGTGGTTGTGGTTGTTTTGGTATGTGGGTGTGGGTGTGGATGTGTAGGTGTGTGGGTGTGGGTATGGGTAAGTGGGTGTGTTTGTGTGTGTGTGTGTAGGTGTATGGGTGTCTGTGTTAGTATAGGTGTGGGTGTGGGTGTTTGGGTGTGTGGATGTGGGTGTGGATATGGGTATGTGTATATGTGGATGTGGGTGTGTGGGTGTGGATAAGGGTATGTGTGTATGTGGGTGTGTGTGTGAGTGGATGTGGGTATATATATATATATATTGGTGTGGGTTTCGGTGTGGGTGTTAGTGAGTATTTTTGTGTGAGTGTGGGTATGGGTTGTGAATGTGTTAGTGTGTGGGTGTATGGGTGTGTGTGTGGGTGGGTGAGTGTGGGTGCGGGACTAGTGTTGTAACAGATAATCAAACACAAGAAGAACGGAAAACCCTCAAATAACTCATTCATTAAAAATCTTAAAAAATAACTTTTTAACCTTACACTTTCACTAAATCTGATTCCAAAATTATAACATGCTTACAGACATCTATCCCTCAGTGCACAAAACTATTAATTTTGTCTGTAGATGACAACTGCTCACGAAGGGTTAAACTGCTTAATAAGTAAAAGTTTATCCATTCATTATTCTATTGTAACCAAACACTTCTTATATTCAAATCTACTACACAAGTCCTATCTCACAAATATTGCTTACTTTTCCCTGTCGCACGGAGCAGGAGGTGTCACAGTACTTGGTATGATAATCACTCCTTCTGTAGCCGACGGAGGAACTGTGACAGACACAGTCGTAACTTGCACCTCTTGTGTTGTTGTGCCAGGTGTCGTAGTTGTGGTGGTAGACACGCAAGCAGACTTGTCACAAGTGTAGTGGTTGTTAACGCACTGGCACACTTCACAGTCTGATTCGTATATGACTGTTCCTGGCTGCAATACCAAACTTATTAGTGAACAGTGACTCAATTGTGAAGGAAACTTTGTCTCCATTAAACAAGAGTAAGAAACACAGAAATATCGTACACAGAAAAAAAAACTTATCCTATTTGTAATAAGTTATAACAGTTTAATAAAATACTGAAATAACTATATTTATCAAACATTTTTTTAAGTATTTTATTATTAAAAGTACAGCAAAACTTATATTTACCACCAGCATTGGGACCAGTGTTGTAACAGATAATCAAACAGGCCTCAAATAACCCATTCATTAAAAATCTTAAAAAATTAACTTTTTAACCGTACACTTTCATTAAATCTGATTCCAAAATTACAATCAGTGTTAAAATTTGCATAAATTAACATTATTAAATTTCTACTTATCAGTGCAAATATGAAAATGAACTCTGACCATTGTCAAGTTTTCACAAAAATCAATTTTTTTGTTGTTAAAATCAAACCGGGCACTAGAGTGCTGACACATATAGGCATATTATATTTTTAACAACCTTTCACACTATGTTCTACATATGTGCACATTTCATAGGTCTTGAATACCTGTAATGGCTGCGCTAATAGTTCATTCATAGTTCCAAACAAAAGACACTAGACTCACCTTAACAACTTCACCTGTATGGGACCTACAAGTACAGTCCTCTACTCTGATACAGGAACCAAATTCTCTCCACCTGAACCCAACAGGGCAGTCTTTGGGGGAGTCCACTGGCCAGCAACCTTCAACACAAATACACAGATATTTAGAAGCTGTGTTGTATAATGCTTTCTTATTCATGAATCCAGTGAGTGTCTAGTCTTGCTTCCTATAAGTGTTCCCCAACTTTTTAAACCTTAAAAAAAATATGACACCTCAAAAAATGTTCTAGAATAATCAGTGTTAATATTATAAGTGTTCAGTCACAGGTCTGAGGTGCACCTGTAATTACATTAAAATGTAATTAAAAATGTAATGTAAAAAAGTGTAATTACATTTCAATTGAAATTCAGTAACACTTTGAAAGTTGCAACATCGCTAATAGTAACATTACGAAAAGTACATAGAATACCAGTGTTACTATTTGCGATGTTTCATACATTTTTGTGTATAATTAGTTCACTGACTGAAAAACATATATATATATATATATATATATATATATATATATATATATATATATTTTGAAAAATAGATATATTTATACATATATTACTATTATTATTTGCGTATAGACCCTGTTCGATCATGCAAAGCACTCCGACTCATGTCTTGTTCCTTCTAATCCTCCACACCTCCCTCATCCTGTCCCCATGGATCCTCCTCTGCTCCTCCATCCATTTTACCCACAAATATATATATATATATATATATATATATATATATATATATATATATATATATGTTTTCCTAAGATTTTTAGCTAAAGATTGATGTCATTTCATTACTCCTTATCAAGATTGTTTATTTCCTTGTAATCATAATGTTGACCTCCGTCTATAATTTGTATGACAGCAGCTCTTGTCATTTGTCAGGAGCTGTATTATCTTTGCAGATATGGTATAAAAATATATATTTATTTTTAGTTTTTCATGCTTTTTCTTCTTTCATCCGGATCACCCACTTTGGGGTACGCCAAATCAATTACTTTCATGTGCGTTAGCCGCCCTCCGCTGTATCTAATACTGCTTCATTCTATCCGAGGCTGCCTTCCTTCTTTCATCCGAGACTGCCCATGCAGCTTTTGTAGATGTTGGTTTTCTTGGAACCTTAGGTTTTCATTATGTAAAAGTTTTCGCAGCTTAAGTACATCGTCAATCATCTCATCCGATATCGCCAGCTCAGTTAAGTCTTCCTGGACCCGATCTCAGTACTCTTAACCCGAAGAGTTAAGTACTCTTCGTTTTCCGATCTCAGAAGAAAGCAAAGATCCGCCTAGTAAGTCTACTGCTGTTCATCCTACTAATATGGCCATAAAAACTAAGTCGTTCATGCTTTTTATAACAGAAAAAAAAAATATTTTATGAGTCAAAATTCACTTTAAACTCAGTTCTCAGTTTTAAAAAAATACTCCATCAGTGTGTAGCTATGAATAGGTCCACCAGTTTGAATAGGTCTGATTTATGAAATTTTCATTGCTATATTAGTTTTCTTTTAATTAGTACATATCTAATTAAATTTAAAAAATAATCAAGAAATAAAATTTTATTTGAAAAAAATGTAATCAGTTCTATACTTTATGTAAATTTTATTTTTGCAGCCATTTTGTTTCTACAAACATCATCCAGATGCAATTCTCACAATATTTCTGGTATCTTCATTCAAAGAAGGATGATGAATGATGAATGGAGGAATGAAAAAATAATGGAGGAACAAATGCTTAAACCTCTTCATGGGACACACAGTATGCATGCTTTTATATAACACATTTCCAAAACAACAAAACAAAATTTATTACAATTGTTTGAGTACAACATGTTTTGTCCAAATGCTTGCAAATTGAGGAAGAACTTACCAGCAATTTATGTATGACTTGGCCAAATGGTCGCGACACTCAAAAACCGCTACAGAAATATATTCTTTTTCTGAGATGTTTTTGTCAACAAAAAACAGATGTTAGATAACCGAACCCACCTGGTACACAGCGATGTACAGAAGAACACTTCCCCTCTAGCTGTAACACATAGTCATAATACAAGCACAGCTGATCACAATGAATGTTGCAAGGCCTCATTTCTTCGATATCTGCACAGACTGTAGTTCTATTTCTAGGAGGCTTCACAGTGAAAATCTCCTCCCTGCCTTCCTCATCTCCGTCTGGTTTCTTGGGTTTAACTTCTTCACCTCTACTGTCCTCTTTTTTTACTTCTACAATAAAAGGTCCAAACACACATTCACAAACTTTATGGCATTCTGTTAAATTATTTAAAACATGTTTAAATGAAACACTGAAACAACAATGTTCCAAAAAAATCCAGGTTGGAAGCTACATAACGAAGAAAATATTTAGCCTAATTTCTCAAAATCAGTTTTTTAGATTTAGTTAAATTTTAAGTGATGCGTGGAAATTCATGAGTCAAGATTGTGTATCAAATTTCAAATAAAAGACATGTTATGTTGAATATCTAATTGGAGAAAACCAGTTAACCATAAATATTTTTTATTATTACTATTTCTAAGCCTTAAATGTCTGTTAATTCAAATTTGCTACAGTGCCTTAAGTTATCAATTTTCATATTTAATCAAAATTTCTGAAAAATCTGTTTGAAAATGGTTTTAATATCTCAGTTTTTCAATTTCTTACCTAACCTCACTTTTTCATCTTCAAACCGTAATACAAAATGTCATATCCCTCTGTCGAGGTTGACACAAAGTTAACAAAACATTCAAAACACAATTACACAATTTTTATTAAAATTAAAAACGATATGGTTTGGCCAAACGCTACTGTACAACTCGTCATATATGTCATTACAGTCCAAACTCAATGTTTTATTAACCTTGTAATTACTTTGACACAAGGTTTTGACATTTTGTATTACAGCCTGAACATGAAACAGTAAGATTTCAAAACCACGGTAGCCTTCACGAGGTGAATAAAAAGGCCACAACGGAAGAAAATAAGACATAATCCTAATTATTTAAATATTTTTCAAAATAATTGTCTGTCCGAACTGTAACGATATATGAGTTGCATGGTAGTGTTTGGCTAAACCAAATTTTATCGTTTCGCATTTTAATAAATCGTGTAATTGTGTTTTGTGTTTGTGATGTGTATTTTCAATGTTTTGTTAACTTTGTGACGACCTTGACAGAGGTATTTGACATTTGTATTACGGCCTAGTGAAGTTTCAAAACCACGGTAGCCTTTACGAGGTGAGTAAAAAGACCACTAGATGGAAGAAAATATGTTATAATCTTAATTATTTAAATATGTGGTCCGCTGGATATGTTGCAATGAGTATTTTTAGACTTGTTCAAGCATAATTTAATCAATATTTTTTAAGCTACTTTTGAGAAAACTAATTTTTTTAATTAAAAATAGTTTTGAAATAAATTGGTTAAATTTTGCCAAAACTGATCAATTTACATGCATTACTTTTAACACCAATGTATATCTGTTTGAAACATTTATTTCTAAAAGAAACACTATTATCATGTTTTGCCAAAATCATATAACACCTTCATCTTCAGCAGCAAATAAACTACAGATTTGGAGTAATAACCCACCTTGCATATGCCAGGTACGATTTTGGCAAAACATGAGAACAATATTTCTTCTAAAAAAAGTTGTCAGACGATTGTACACTGGTTTATAATGTAATTCACATTCTTCCATCCAACAAAGAATACCAATCAAGAAACATAAATACGAGGTGTGTTCAGAAAGTAACAAGAATTTTAATTTTTTGCACAAAATATTTATTTATTCTTCCACATTGATGTTGTCACCTTCAAAATAGTCCCCATTGGAGATTATGCACTTGTGCCAGCACTTCTTCCAATCCTCGAAACACTTCTCAAACTCGATCTTTGAGATATCCTTTAGTTCTTTCAGCGATGTGCTTTTAATGTCACCTATGGCTATAAAATGACAGCCCTTTAAGGTTCTCTTTATTTTTGGAAATAGGAAAAAGTCACATGGAGCCATGCCTGGCGAATGTGGAGCCTGGGGCATCATTACAGTACTGTTTATGGCCAAAAATTCACGAACAAGCAATGAAATGTGAGCTGGTGCATTATCGTGGTGCAAAAGTCCATGGTTTTTCTACAGATCCGGGCATTTTTTTCGGATTGTTTCACGCAAACGGCGCTGAACTTTTAGGTAGTACTCCTTATTGACCGTTTCACCTGGTGGCAGGAATTCATTATGCACTATGCCATTAATATCGAATATTATGCACTATGCCTTTTTCGGTCTTGATGAGCCAGAATGCCTCCACTGGAATGATTGAGCCTTAGTTTCGACATCATATCCGTAAACCCATATTTCGTCACCTGTTATAATACGTTTCCATAATTCTGCATCATTGTTGACTTCCATTTAGTGACTCCTGAGCAACTTCCATTCACTGCTGTTTTTGTTCAAAATTCAACAATTTTGGAACGAATTTTGCTGCCACGCGTTTCATACACAAAACACTGGAAACAATGTCATGACATGATCCAATCGATATGCCAAAATCATCAGCGACCTCTCTGATGATTGTGATTCGGCAATTTTTCATAACCATTTCTTTCACTTTTTCCACGTTTTCATCGGTTGTTGATGTGCTGGGGAGTCTAGCGTGTTTGTCTTCACGGCCTTCTTGGTAACGCTTATACCACTCGTAAACTCTTGCTTTACTCATAGCAGACTCACCATAGGCCTTTGTTAACATTTTACACACTTTGTTACACTTTTTACGCAAAATTTGATACAAATTCCTTGATCCATTTCTTTTAACAAACGAAAATCGCCGATCTCATAAAAACATGTCTAACCTCAGTGGCTGTCACAGACAAAGTCAACAATGAAAACAGCTGAAAGTTTTATCATACTTCAAGGGCATGTATACCAACATAATAAAAAAAAATGTTTGACAATCGGACTCTCCAAGCCTGCGAAATTTAAAAATTCTCATTACTTTCTAAACACACCTCGTATGTAGGTTGTTGAAAATAAATGAAATTTTTCAGACTAGATTCATTGCCAGCATTTGCTTCCCTCTACTGTACAGATCTATGGCAAATTATAACAACCAGAAATCTTTATGAAAAAATCCTAAACTCTCAAATCAAAGACAAACTAAAAAAAATTACAGAACTGCAATTTCTTTATTAATTTGGGTATAGTAATGTTGAATAAAGAACAATTTAAATAATAATTAAAGAATTATTTGGGACATGAAAGTTAGATACCTGTCACAAGTTAACCTTGAAAACTATTTTCCACTTAGTGTAATTGTAGCAACTTTCATTGTGAACAGTAACCACAGTTATTTAATATTATACAAACCATTAATACTCACCACAAGCACACAGTACTCGTATAGCATAGTCTTCACACTGTCCATCTTCCTGTAACCCATTAACACACTCAAGCCCTACATCCTTGTTGCAAGCCATAGTGTCTCCAGACTCCGTGTAATCCAGCAGTACAGTCTTTTCTTTGCTCTTCTGTTTGCCTCCTTTCTTACCAAATTTTCTAAAACAATCATCAGTCAAGTAAAACAACTGAATTAAGTATAAAAAACAATGAACTTATGTCACCTTATATCGTTTGATACTTCAAAAAAAAATACCTAAACTAAATAATGATCCACCCTATAATCCAGTTCCTGCAGTGGTCCAGCATTTTCAGAAGGACGAGTGGCGTGAAATCACTACATTCATGTTGGTCAGTGTGACCTTGGCATGGTGGTTCAGTCTAGTAATTTGTATGCATCACTGAAGGCCTGCATGGAGGTCTTCATGCACCATGTTCTGTCTCCGTGTAAATTATTGCTGCAACACTGAGTGAAATGTCCACACAGAGAAAAAAAAAACATTTTTCTTTTTTTGATTTTTTAAACTTTAACACTTTTACTGAAACCCTATCTTTATAACATTAACCAAAACCCTGGGCCGGAGAGACCACCATATGCAAAAAAGGTTAATATAATCAGGTATTATATCTGAATCGGGGATGTGTAATAGCTTAGAGATTTATTAACTTAGAGAATCGTTTTTCCTTCGACGGTACCGTGTTATAAGTTAGAGATCGACCTGTGTAATAAGATAGAGTTTCTGTACTGTGTATTAACTTAGAGACCACAGTTCCATCAAGTGTGTTGCACCATGTGTATATGTTGCCGACGCCACTGTTTGCAGGCGCTTCAGTATCTTTACAGTTTACAGTTGAACATATTGTCAATACTATGGTCAACAACATATCCAAATGTTTATTTTTGACAATTATCTGTATAGAAAAATAGAAATATTGGTGTTTTATCGAAAAAAACAACGTAAATTTATATGAATTCATAATTAATTCATTAATTCAGGGCTGTTTTCTTAATTCAGTTCTGATATGGTTTGAATAAAGCAGCCTTCAAACAATATTATTATATTACTATTACTACTGCATATGTAAATTAGTATACATTTACAGCTTTACATATAAGCATTTAAGAACAAAACCTATCCAAATGAACTTTATATTTTAATAATATATCTTTCTTTAACTAAGCGAATTCTACTTGTTAGATAAAGATATTTAAGCGCCTGAAAGCAGCGGCGTTGGCAACATATACACACGGTGCAACACACTTGACGGAACTGTAGTCTCTAAGTTAATACATAGTACGGAATCTCTATCTTATTACACACGGAATCTCTAACATATAACACGATACTGTCGAAGGAAAACCGAATCTCTAAGTTAATATATCTCTAAGCTATTACACCTTCCCTCTGAATCACTACCTTGTCCAGTATAGATAAAGGCATTTAAGAGGTAAGATGTCTTCAAATCACACATCCACATAATTTTTATTCCATATTTCTTAGGTTTCTTTGGCATAAAAACCTTAAAACTGCAGTGTCCTCTAAATGGAACTAATATTTCATCAATTGTGACTTCAAGCAAATCTGTTTTTTTTTTTTTTTTTGGTGTTTAACGTCCAACTATTGTGCACACTTGGGCTAATGCAGACGATGGGATGATTTATAGCATATGAAAATGCCAAGCCCTGGCCAGGAATCGAACCCGGGTCCTCGTCGTGAAAGCCTAGTACGCTATCAACTAGGCCACCGAGGTGGCTAAAACTGAGTAGAGTAGACACTTTTACTGTTAGAATGCTTAGAATGTTAGAATGCTGTTAGAAATGCTTAAATATTTGTATATTTATATTTGTTTCAAGTTCAAATACAGTACAAAAATCCTCTTACTAAAAGGTGGCTTTAAATTTTATATATTATTATTATTGTTAATTCTTTATGCCAGTTACACAGGCGAGGACTAATGATTGGCGTTAATGAAAAGGGTAAAGCTTACAATAGTAATACAGTTTCCTCGGCGGAGACAGCTGAAGTGAGCAGCTGATGGGTTTAGCGATCCCACCGTACATCCAGCTCTCACCCACCTACTCAAGACACATACATTCACTACTCTACATTGTGTGGCTAATTCGAATGTGTAAAATGACCCTTACTGATGGAGTAAACAACACTGACCTAATGGTGTATCAAACGGAGCTCTGGGATACCTGGCGACCTCCCAGTGTACATGCATGCGGAACTCTGTGTGGGAGGACATAATATTCCCAGCTAGCCATGAAGTAAAAATGTAAACAGAATTAGCAGGAACTTAACGCATAACAAAAGGATGGCCAAATGTAGCACCACCTCCGTGATAAGAGTTAAAAGAGTAAGGGGGAGAAATTGAAAGGCAATTAGTAGAGCAAGCATCTACAAATACCTCAATAATGAACTGGGAAGTCACTTACTAGGAATGGGGGAGTTATTTACCTTGAATCCTCTCCAAATCCTATACTTTACAAAGAGACTAGGACTGGAGAAAGCACCATTACTGAGCATCTCAGAAATGTAGAAGAGAACAAGGTCGCAGTGCAATATTAAGTTTGCAATAGGAAGCAATTTGCCTCTAAAAATTCCGGTTTTAGAACTAGCAAAAAACTGTCAATATGGAAAATCACATGACTTTTAATTGTTGTCAACTGTAACAATTTTGAATAAATTTAACTTAGAATATATTC
Source organism: Callitettix versicolor (assembly GCA_022606455.1). Lineage (NCBI taxonomy): Eukaryota > Metazoa > Arthropoda > Insecta > Hemiptera > Cercopidae > Callitettix > Callitettix versicolor. The sequence continues at coordinate 3,354,301 of CM040186.1, forward strand.
ATTAATTAAAATCAGTGGGTCATTACTTCAAGAAGAAATATAGTTCTGGAATCGTTGACAAAATATCCACAATAAGGAAAAATTTGAAAACCTTATTTGAAAAAAAATTTCTTGAATCAAAATTCACAACTCATGTAAAAATTTTACACAACTTCAATTAAATTTAAAAAATGTTAATGCTGATTTAAATAGATTTTAATGCTGACAGAGACGGTGAAATCACATTTTTTTAAAGTGAAAATTGAAAAATAATTGTGATACTGTTACATTAAGGAAATTCGCTTCTATTATATCAGCAAGATAATTTTACAGTAATGCATGCCATGATTGCTATTAACATTAGAAGTCATAAGAGAACCACAATAAAGTAAAACAAAAGTCCATTGTTACCTTTTCTTAGTGGAATCAGGCACTGTGGCCAAGTATTTGCATTCAATGTCTTTTACATAGCCGTTGTTAGCACAGAGTTTTATCTGCTTAGTGCTCAACGTAGAGAACAGTTCAAAGTCTCCATTATCCGTATCTGGGTGAGAAACATTGAACCATTCGCTCCAAGCGTCCACACAACCTGGTTTGGCGATTTCTTCTGCAAAAAAAAATTTTAACTGCAATCTGAAAGTTATTAATTAGAAGGGAAATTTAGCTCTATGAAATTAGCACACCTGATTTTTTCTTCCTCACTCACATGAAATTCTCTTCCTCACTCACAACTAATTTCAGCCACAATTTTTAAGTGCTCTCATTCAATACTGACTGAAGAAAAGAGTTATTATTCAAGCTCAAGTCCAGACTATAAAGTGAATGTTCAAGTTCAAAAACTTCCCACTTAAACTGCAGAAGCAAGTTCTTTATCAACTCAGCAGTATGTGAATGTGAAGTTTTTTTTTTTTTTTTTTTGAATGGCACAGTGTAATCAGTCTGATTTATAGTCTGTCCTTTAGGCATGTAACCAATGAGTAAAATACCTTTCTATAGTCTCCCCTTTAGGCATGTAGCCAATGAGTAAAATACCTTTCTATAGTCTCCCCTTTAGGCATGTAACCAATGAGTAAAATACCTTTCTATAGTCTCCCCTTTAGGCATGTAGCCAATGAGTAAAATACCTTTCTATAGTCTCCCCTTTAGGCATGTAGCCAATGAGTAAAATACCTTTCTATAGTCTCCCCTTTAGGCATGTAGCCAATGAGTAAAATACCTTTCTATAGTCTCCCCTTTAGGCATGTAGCCAATGAGTAAAATACGTTTCTATAGTCTCCCCTTTAGGCATGTAGCCAATGAGTAAAATACCTTTCTATAGTCTCCCCTTTAGGCATGTAGCCAATGAGTAAAATACCTTTCTATAGTCTCCCCTTTAGGCATGTAGCCAATGAGTAAAATACCTTTCTATAGTCTCCCCTTTAGGCATGTAGCCAATGAGTAAAATACCTTTCTATAGTCTCCCCTTTAGGCATGTAGCCAATGAGTAAAATACCTTTCTATAGTCTCCCCTTTAGGCATGTAGCCAATGAGTAAAATACGTTTCTATAGTCTCCCCTTTAGGCATGTAGCCAATGAGTAAAATACCTTTCTATAGTCTCCCCTTTAGGCATGTAGCCAATGAGTAAAATACCTTTCTATAGTCTCCCTTTAGGCATGTAGCCAATGAGTAAAATACCTTTCTATAGTCTCCCCTTTAGGCATGTAGCCAATGAGTAAAATACCTTTCTATAGTCTCCCCTTTAGGCATGTAGCCAATGAGTAAAATACGTTTCTATAGTCTCCCCTTTAGGCATGTAGCCAATGAGTAAAATACCTTTCTATAGTCTCCCTTTAGGCATGTAGCCAATGAGTAAAATACCTTTCTATAGTCTCCCCTTTAGGCATGTAGCCAATGAGTAAAATACCTTTCTATAGTCTCCCCTTTAGGCATGTAGCCAATGAGTAAAATACGTTTCTATAGTCTCCCCTTTAGGCATGTAACCAATGAGTAAAATACCTTTCTATAGTCTCCCCTTTAGGCATGTAGCCAATGAGTAAAATACCTTTCTATAGTCTCCCCTTTAGGCATGTAGCCAATGAGTAAAATACCTTTCTATAGTCTCCCCTTTAGGCATGTAGCCAATGAGTAAAATACCTTTCTATAGTCTCCCCTTTAGGCATGTAGCCAATGAGTAAAATACCTTTCTATAGTCTCCCCTTTAGGCATGTAGCCAATGAGTAAAATACGTTTCTATAGTCTCCCCTTTAGGCATGTAGCCAATGAGTAAAATACCTTTCTATAGTCTCCCCTTTAGGCATGTAGCCAATGAGTAAAATACCTTTCTATAGTCTCCCTTTAGGCATGTAGCCAATGAGTAAAATACCTTTCTATAGTCTCCCTTTAGGCATGTAGCCAATGAGTAAAATACGTTTCTATAGTCTCCCCTTTAGGCATGTAACCAATGAGTAAAATACCTTTCTATAGTCTCCCCTTTAGGCATGTAGCCAATGAGTAAAATACGTTTCTATAGTCTCCCCTTTAGGCATGTAGCCAATGAGTAAAATACCTTTCTATAGTCTCCCCTTTAGGCATGTAGCCAATGAGTAAAATACCTTTCTATAGTCTCCCCTTTAGGCATGTAGCCAATGAGTAAAATACCTTTCTATAGTCTCCCCTTTTAGGCATGTAGCCAATGAGTAAAATACCTTTCTATAGTCTCCCCTTTAGGCATGTAGCCAATGAGTAAAATACGTTTCTATAGTCTCCCCTTTAGGCATGTAGCCAATGAGTAAAATACCTTTCTATAGTCTCCCCTTTAGGCATGTAGCCAATGAGTAAAATACCTTTCTATAGTCTCCCCTTTAGGCATGTAGCCAATGAGTAAAATACCTTTCTATAGTCTCCCCTTTGGGCATGTAGCCAATGAGTAAAATACCTTTCTATAGTCTCCCCTTTAGGCATGTAGCCAATGAGTAAAATACCTTTCTATAGTCTCCCCTTTAGGCATGTAGCCAATGAGTAAAATACCTTTCTATAGTCTCCCCTTTAGGCATGTAGCCAATGAGTAAAATACCTTTCTATAGTCTCCCCTTTAGGCATGTAGCCAATGAGTAAAATACCTTTCTATAGTCTCCCCTTTAGGCATGTAGCCAATGAGTAAAATACCTTTCTATAGTCTCCCCTTTAGGCATGTAGCCAATGAGTAAAATACCTTTCTATAGTCTCCCCTTTAGGCATGTAGCCAATGAGTAAAATACGTTTCTATAGTCTCCCCTTTAGGCATGTAGCCAATGAGTAAAATACCTTTCTATAGTCTCCCCTTTAGGCATGTAGCCAATGAGTAAAATACCTTTCTATAGTCTCCCCTTTAGGCATGTAGCCAATGAGTAAAATACCTTTCTATAGTCTCCCCTTTAGGCATGTAGCCAATGAGTAAAATACCTTTCTATAGTCTCCCCTTTAGGCATGTAGCCAATGAGTAAAATACCTTTCTATAGTCTCCCCTTTAGCCAATGAGTAAAATACCTTTCTATAGTCTCCCCTTTAGGCATGTAGCCAATGAGTAAAATACCTTTCTATAGTCTCCCTTTAGGCATGTAGCCAATGAGTAAAATACCTTTCTATAGTCTCCCCTTTAGGCATGTAGCCAATGAGTAAAATACAGTTTTATAATCTCACCTGAAGGCATGTAGCCAAAGAGTAAAATACCCCTTTATAGTCTCTCCTTTAGGCATATAGCCAGTGAGTTAAAATATGCTTTTATAGTCTCACCTTTAGACATGTAGCCAATGAGTAAAATATCCTGTTATAGTCTTCCCATTAGGCATGAATCCAAATTGGTATACTATAAAATACCCCTTTATAGTATCTTGTTTAGGCATGTAGTCAAAGAGTAAAATACCCTTTCATAGTCTCTTGTTTAGGTATGTAGCCAATGAGTAAAATACTCCTTTATAGTCTCACCTTTAGGCATGTAGCCAATGAGTAAAATTCCCTTTTATAATCTCGCTTTTATACATGTAACCAATGAGTAAAATTCCCTTCCACATTTTTCTTTAATTTGCATTCATCACTCACAACTGAAGCTCAGCCCGAGCATTCATCATGAATATTCATCTGTCCACCATTAAACATGATCCACCATTTTTGAACTGATGCTTCATTTATCGAATTATCATAAACTTTGATTATCCATGTAACTTTGCATTTAAAAAGCATATTACACTCAGCAGTATCATTAATTTTGTCACTCAAAAACTTGAGTGAATAAATGTGAAGGACAATGACGCGGTAGTGGTGGGAGAACTGCATTGCTCCTCGAATCAAAACTGTTCTTTCCTTTTAAAATGACCTTCATACAATAGTTCGTTTAAAATAATAATTTAATATTCAATAAAATAATTATTAAATTTATTGTTATAAATCATCTCAGAAAATAATCAATTGATTTATATTGTAATCCCACCCTAAAAGACTGAAATTGTTCCATATTCTGATTTGTCAAATATTTTTCATACAGCATTTTATGTTTACTCTTTGGTTATTGTCTTTGGCGATCTTGGCAGTTATTTATTTTTTTTTAACAGCCACAGCTAATTGAAATTTTCATATATTATTTTACTTTTCAATTTGTAATTTGACCCCCTCCTTCATTACGTACATACACAATGTTCAATACATATCGTCATGTTATCATTATGAGTAAAATAATAATGATAATATTTAGCACCTTTTATGTCGTACTTAACTGTGACTTTTTATCACTCTATGAACAAACCACTATCGCAGCCTACAATTTCCTTAAGAATTAACTTACCTGTACACTCTGGCCTGACCAGCTTAACATTATAAGGCCAATCACAAATCATTGTTTGCGGGTTGTACCAGGTACCAGGAGAGCATTCCTTCTCCAACAACTCCAGACCAAATCCTGTTTGCTCACACTGGTAATATCGAGCACAGTTGGACTCATGCGCCTGCAGCGGTTGGTTCTCATCACACACCAATAATTCGTATCCTATTAAACAAATCAAAGTAAACGTTATCAATTGACAGAATCAAATAAAATATTGTTTTTGAGGTCATGGCAGATGGTAAACTGTGAAGTCAGGTGTTAAAAATGTTAAATACCCCCCCCCCACCAAATACTACAACCCAATAAAGTTATACACATTTTTGGTTCGAATAAACAATGGAACTCCGATTAACACCAGATTTGTTCCAGAACTAAGACTGTTATCTGAGCAGACTGCTGTGTGAGTCAGAGTTTTCAGTAGATACTTTTGGAAAACATTTTAATTTGTTACATAGAAAAAAATAATTGAGTACTCACCATTAATATGTCAAAGATGAAAAATGAAAAAAATTCACAGAACAGAGGTGACACTTTATTTTAACCAAATTCATACAAATGTAAATATGTGTCTCATATATATATATATATATATATATATATATATATATATATATATATATATATATATATATATATATACACACACACACATACGTTACGCACGCACACACACACGCACGCACGCACGCACACACACACACACACATACACACACACACACACACACACACACACACACACACACACACACACACACACACACACACACACACACACACACACACACAGGCTAAATCAGTACTGTATATTTTTTTCATACTGTAACTTGTTTTAGTGCAAAAGTCTAGTTTGTTGTTTTAGTTGTTTGTTTAATTGTTTTAGTTCAACAGTCAAGTTTGTCTTTTATTTCCAATACCACAAGCACATTTTTTAGAACCCATTTAATTAATATTCAAACACAAAATTTAAAACAGGATTTTAAACAACAATTTGAAACTTGCACACTTAACGTTTTGTTAAATTTAAAAATCAAAATGTAACACAATAACACAGTATTATAACTGTTTAATCTTTTTAACGAGCTAACAAATTAGACATACAGTAAAGGAGTTGATGACACACTAAATGAAATTAATTAAGATGACATAAAAAGGAATAGGAGTGGTCATTCTGACAATAGATAACTAAGAAATATCATGGAAGTTAATGTCCTATAAAAACCAAACACACATCAATCAAGACTGTTTGTGTAACTCAGCAGCGTGTATGTACTTCCTGTAGCACAGTGTTCAGCCCTTTACCTGAACCTAAACTGTTATGCGGTTCATTTTTCATTCGGTCAATCCGTTAGCAATGGTATCACTATACTTGTTATGCCTAAACTTTTCATGTCCTGTGCAATTTTCTTTCTATATGAAGTAACTAACTGGGCAGCTATATCAGTAAACCCAAAAATAATAAACTTTAGAGAATTTTTAATAAGAACTGTGAATGATGTATGCGTTGTGAACTATTCGCAGGATACCAAGAGAATAATAAATTTTATTAATAACATGTTTGGTGAAAAGCAAGAAAATCAAACTCTCATTTAAGTATTTCCTGTAGATCTACAACATTCTTTGCGGTACAGTACAGTAAATAGCTTGCTCAGGGTACAAGTGGAAATTAAATGTATGTCTTGAACTTGTTGCTCAGTATTTATTGAATAATCAATTAACAGTTAATATTAATTAGGATTATGACCTATTACAAATCTATCTTCAGGCCGTGATACAAAATGTTAATTCGGAATGTAACGACATACGAATCGCACATATCGTTTGGCCAAACCAAATTTCAACAACAATTTTGTTTTGGGACATATGTTTTTAATGTTTTGTTTCACTTTGTGATGACCTTGACAGAGGGATTTAACATTTTGTATCAAGGTCTGAAGCTGAAACGATACAGTTTTGAAACCACAGTAGCCTTTACGAGGTGAGAAGATAGACCACTGACGGGAAGAATAGGTCATAATCCTAATTACTTAAAATATGTGGTCCGGTGGCTATGTTGCAATAATAACAGTTAATGTTCAAAAGACTGTATATGTAACTTTTGCAAATAGTGTAACTACATTACCGCAAGCACCAAGAATATTTATGAATATTCCTTTAACTAATGTTTATAACACCAAATATTTAGATGTTCTCTCTTTCATAGGTACATGAGATGCACTGATCACATAATTGATCTACGTAATAGAACCAAATATTTGACATATGTTTTTGTTAAATTTAAAAAGATTATGTCAAGTAAAACTTTATTAAAAATATATCATAGTTTTTTCAACAGTATTGCCACATATGGTGTAATAGGCTGGGAAGCAGCATATTGTAATGTTCTATTGCCATTACTTAATTTACAAAAAGGATATTAAAAATAATAAGTAATGACAATGAATTTCAAAAACACAAAACATAAATCAGAGTTATTTTTTGACATCGTTGTTAAGAAATTATTATAATTTAAGCAATGAATTTATAAATAGTAACAGTATTAAAAGGCCTATACAAATCTATAAAAGTATACAAGTCTATACAAATACCTACTGTATATAAAGAAGATGGTAAAAAAGAATATACACAGCTATTATGTATTTTAATAGACTAACAAATAACTGAAAAACTCTTACTGTAAGTAAAGACATGCTAAAAAATAAAATGAAAAATGGCTGCTCCTAAATGCACCGTTACTGTAATAAGTAATTAGAAAGAATAATATGATATATATTTGAATAATTAATTAGTTGTAGTTTCTAAGACATAGTAAGTTCTTGGAATTAGGTTCAGATTTAGTTTTTAATTTTAATATAAACAATGTATGAATCTTTTTTGTAATTAAACTAGGCTTGTGCAAAGGTAATTTATCACCTTCTATGAAAAATTTGTAGCCAGTAAATAATTTTTTTTTTAATTAAAAAATTAATGTATTTCTGAAAACTATGACGTATCAACTCAAATTAACTTTTCAATACAGCATGATTCTTCACCTTTGAAATTATAAATACTGATGTTCACTGCTTATTTCATCAACATATTAGACACAACTCATATTCATATGAATAATAATTATCGTACCAGTAATGTTAGATGTTGTAGTTCTACGTGTAGATGTTGTAGTAAAAATCTCTGTAATGGTCATTTGAGGTGAGGTTTCTGTAAAAAAAAAAACAAAGATTCACAAATATTATTTTATTAAAACAATAAACTGGTGCAAAATATTCTAAGGCGAGATGAAAAAGAAAATACTGTACAAATCTGGCATCAAATCTTGTTATTTATTATTATTTGTAATCCTAAAAGAAAGCAAATCTCACCAACACAACAGTTAGTTTTTTATACAAACTATGATTACAATTTCCATTAAAAACCTTGAATTAACTTCGTATATTTTTAAATTACCATTCAAAACATGTTCAAGTACTGCAAAAAATTCATTGTTTTTTTCCATGGCTATAATTTTTTTTTCTGGAAGCCGAAATCTTTTCTGTTAATTTTAAAGTATGCAAATTGTGTCCTTGCGAGGAGAGATTCAATGCATTCAACTTATCAAAGACATTTTATAAAGAAATAATATTATTATTTTTTACAGGAAATTTTTCCTGCCCCCCTCCCTGTAGCACATCATGAGTGCACATTTTGGGAATCACTGTTATACGGTATTAATTTAGTGTCTCAGAATATGTGTGAATAACTTAAAAACAAACTGTAAAAGATCAGGAGCATATATATCACATTAAGTGACATATTTTAATAGTTTGAGGCTGTTTAAATACAAACATGAACTTGAGTGAATTCTTCTATAATCACACATGCACAAAATACTGACAGCATTGCTGGGTACTTAAATAAATGGTATTTTTTACCTGTGGTTCTCACTGGTGTTGTAGTGGTTGTTCTAATAGTTGTTGGTGCAGGCGTAGTACCTGAAACAAAAGTTCGTTTTTAATACTCGCTTTTTAACATTCAAAATTATGTGCACACAGGAGATTGGCTATAATGTTACTGAAGGGATCAAGAAATACAATCTTAATGATGTTTTAAAAAACTCAGTTTTAAAGGTTAGTAAATAAGGTGCTATGTAAAGTTACTTTATTTCTTAATTTAGAACAGTTTAAAAATTTTAGGGTCTTTTGCTGCAAAATCACTCTGACCAATCGAAGCCAATAGCCAAGGTTATAGAGCAAGATAAAGTTAACTTCAGTGTCTGTAGTATGGTGGGAATTGCAAAATTCTGTGTTTTTTATTCACATGCAACTCCCTTTAAAACTTGAAAGCAACATGTATCTTGACCGAACGCATTGACTTCACTTGTGAACTAACTATGCGTCTCCACAGAGTTGAGGTAGTTAACTAGTCCACGCTTATGCTGACTTTCGTTCAAAAACTATCTGAATATAAGATTCCCGACTTCGTTGACTACACTTGAATCTAATACTACCTAAACCTGACTAATTAATGCGGTAATCATTACCCCTTCTTAGTACAGTAACATTCCTATTGAAACATCTGGTTTTCGGTGTGTCGGTTTGCATCAGTCAAGACACTTAAAAACCTGTATGGTATCTCCTCTAGCCAGAATCTATATGTGTAAGCAAAAAGTGAACTACATAACTCTAAATAGAAAACTTGATGGACAGTTCTTATGGGTTAAAATTCAAGTTAATAAAACTATCAAAATCCTTACTAGTAAACATTGAACTTGGTGCATAGAACATTTGTGTATAAACTGTTTGTGCTACATTGTGATACTAACTGTACAATTAATCACCAGTTATCTCCTACATCCAAGAAACAAACATGAAAGGCCTGAAAAGTATGTCTACAACTTTCTGGATTTTTTATTGTAAAATGACGTATTAACATTAGTTCTAATCAGTCGTCTGAAAATTTGTATGCTTATTTTTGTATACAGTAATAATTACAAACTTCAAAAAATTAATACAGATAACAATCAGTAGTACCTTTATCAGCAGTAGTAATTCTGATGGCATTTATCAGCTAGCAGGCTACTTCCATTCAACACAGACTTTTTCTTACTTCCACATAAGAAATTTTTGACATTAAAACAGAGTGATACAATTTTCAGTTTCGCTAAGATAGGATTTTCTTAATGTTAATTATTTGACAATTTGACTGGGAAATTTGGGGGAGGGGAATTATGGCAGTTATGACCAAGTTCAACTGAATCTCGCGAATATTTAGTTATTGAGAATAATTTGCTTTATTTTAAATTCTATATGAATCAAATAAAATAGCAAAAACTAAGGGAAAACAGAAATATTTTCCATTCTATTTAACACAAATAAAGTAATGGTAATAAAAATTTACCTTTTTCTGTATAACAGAACTACTAATAATTCAATATTACTAATTTTGGAATTACTCCATCAAATAAATAACGTCAAATAACCAACACTAGCGTAACGGGCAATGTTTCATTATGATTCCTTTACCCATACATACATAAGCTACTGATCAACCTGTCTCTAAACCCTTAGAAGGAAGAGCCAAGGTAGAACAGCATACTCCAAAGACAGCAAGGAAAAGTGACAGTACAGCTTTAAGTATGCAAATTCTGGATACAAGGCGACCTCCAATGTTAATCTAACCTTGCCTATGCATGTGGGACTCTGTTACTTGTGGACTTTTTGTATGTTAACTAACTTGTAGGGTATTAATGGCTGAAAGTAAACTATCGAAAACCGCAAAACCCTGGGTAACTAACAAAAGCAGCACTGGGAAGTGCAAACAGCATGTAGGTAGAGGAAACTGGAAGTTACGTAACTACATGGAACCCACAAGCATGAAAAACCTACCCAACCTGCAATGGAAAAAGCGAGAGATAAGTTCAAACATATAAAATAAAAACTATAAAGACATTTACAAACATTTATGTATGGGGACTCGGTGATCGATGTAGCTAAATCAGCAATTAAGGTGTGTTTCTGAACTGCACACATTAAGATTCTTATTCTAACTGTAGTTAACCCCTTTGTTTTTCCCTTACTATTAATGCTGACCCCCCATCCTCGTTAGTCTAACATTTATTAGGAGTGCAAAAGCACAAACAAGAAGAGAGGAGACAGTAGCAAAAGAGTTTCCATTAAACCTAGAAAGCAGAAGATCTGCTATGCATCACACCTTGAAATCAGAAACTCAATCCTTACAGAACTGTGATGACAGGACTTCCTGAAAACGAAATTCCAAAACTGGAGCACTGTCAGACAGTGAATCCTATAGATTCATTTAGAGGGACCCAGTGTAGAGGGGAGGAGACTCATTACGAAGCACTGTGGTTTGATGGTGTATCAGAACTTGGTAGGAATTTACCATGAAGAGACTATGTAGGAGAGGCTAAGCGGGATGGACGAGAAACGATTGTGAGGCTCTTGCCAGCAGGAGATGGAGGATGTTCAGTTTCCAGGAACCCGAGGACTGCTCAAACTTATTGAGGGAACCAATCTACTGAAATCATACCGAAGAGGTAGACTCTAGATCCTTTGATCACATAGTCTCTAACATCCAGTCTATAATCTACAACACTCACCACACTGACAGAGCACTCTTATCTCATAATCAGCACAGTCGCCTTGACAGACAAGCCCTCGCTCGAGACTACATTCTACATCTTGTGTCATCTGTTTGTAGTGGTGATGTGAGCCTACGGTACGACATTCAATGTCTACCATCATGTCCGTAGAACACTGTGATGTCCTCTCAGGTTTCTGCAACCATTCAAGTTGCATGAAAGTACTGTATACAAATTCATCTTGAAGACCTAAAATAATTTCCTCTAATATTTTATTTACATGGTAGGATAACTCTTAAAAGTATTAATCATCATTTAGTAATATTTTTACTGAAACTCTTCTCAATTTATAAATATCTTTCATTTCAAACCTGGTAAATATCTTTCAATTTCCTATTGTGATTTTTCAATTTTTAGTTGATAATTCCTGAGTCTTATGTACAATGTTAGGAATGAAAATTAAAATTTTAATTATTACTTTTAAAGAATGTAAAGAGGATACAACAAAAGAGTAAATACTATTGACAAAGACACACAAAAATTATAAAACTGCTGTCATACTGCCTGCTGATATAAACAATAAGGTATGTAGAACAGCAGTTATATAAATGCTTGGGGAAGAAGTAGGCCACAGTCAGTTGATTCCAGGGGGACTGGAGGGCCGATTGGAGCCAACTGTATGTCAGGAAGACAATTCCAGCCAGGCAGTGCTGGGGGGAGGAAATGGATCGGCAATTTACATGATAAGCAGACAATCTTGTGTACACTTTTTCACCTTTTTTTTGGTTAAATAAATTAGGGTATGACATTCCGGAAAGGATTTTCAAATATTACTTCGGGGAAACGTTTTGGATCGGGTAATACAATAGTGTTCAAGTATAGTATCAAATATAAGAAGTAGTTGAAAAAATATAAGAAGATTGTAACATAGTTATATTAAAAAACCCTTCTAAGCCACCGATAGTTTGATTCCTTAACCATTTTAAGGCCAGGAAACAAAATAATATTTTATTCTAAAAAGGCCAGTGACCTTGTACCACTTGTATGCCAAAAAGGCCAGGCTATAAATGTCAGTTTTATCATTTATACAAACTGTCATTTTTTTTATACAGTTTTGTCATTTTTACATGTTGCTTACAAACATGTAACTTAACTAAAAATGGTAACAGAAAAATACTGTTGACATTACTTTTTTCTTACGAATATGTACTGTACTTATAAAATAAAAACAAATAACATAAAAAATGTTTAACATTTTTTTTGTCATATATATATATATATATATATATATATATATATATATATATAATATAATTTGAATTTTTGAATTTTGAATTATAATAAGTATATTTGAAGTATAATAAGTATTATTATTATATATAATAAGTAGTACTGATTGAACATATAATTATTACACATAATTATTTACATATTATAAGTATATAATAAGTAAATTGAAAAATATTTTGAAGTTAATTTAGTTAAATTTCAAATATAATAATGTATTTTGCACAAAGTCTGAAAATTTCAAGAAGATTGGCTGATAAATATATTGTCTAGACCACTTAAACAAAAGTTACATTTAGGTGTAATTTGTCCCCAAAGTTGTACAAGTTTAAAAATTACTCTACAACTCACAGCTGTCAAACCGAGCTAAAAACAAATACTGAAACTAATAAAAATTATACAAACAAAAATTAACACACTATAAATACAATAACATCACCACACACGCTTATTCAAGGACGTAAACTATAAGCGACTGACTAAAATGATTCAACTTACAGCTGTCAAACCAAACATTACTTGGCTTCGTTGAAGTTACAACAATTTTACTTCAATATAAAAACTTTTTTTTTGTGTATTAAAAACATAATCTGTGATGATTTATCTTTCATTGCAAGTAAATTTTAATTAAATAAAATAAAGAATAATCTTGGTATTTATCAAAAAAATAACAAGCCGATATATCAGCTCTTGGCCGTTTTAGCATTGTAATCTCAAGGCTGATATATCGACTCTTGACTGTTTTCAGTCATTTTCATAAGCTGATATATCGGCTCATGGCTGTCTAAGGGTTAAAGAACCCCAGTTATGATAAATTCCAAATTCCCAATAATGGTTTTGAATTTGAATCATTAAATTAAAACCAAATGTATTCAACATTATTACTACTTTTTACATTTTTTTTTGCAGGTACATCAAATTTTGAATGAGGTCTATAAAATGAAAATGTCTGAAATGCATGTGAAAAGAATTCAGAAAATTAAGTAAGATGCTCATAAAACACAAAATCTTTTGAAATTTTCACAGTGCATTTTTCAATAAAAACCATTCTTTTATAGATTTCAGAAAACCTTAAAGTAATTTCACAAGCAATTTTTATCAAAACAGAATAGCTTTTTTATAGTGCAAAAGAAATGATTAACTAAACCTGATCACTTATAAAGTATCAATATAAGAATTTGCAAAATCAACCTTTTTGCCCTTGGCGCGTTTCACCTTCACAGCACCGGTGAAGTAGTTTGCCCCAGGCAAAGGTTCTATATCAGTATCCTTCTTATCTGGTATTGGCTGGTCATTGCTCATCCATTCTGTCCAGCCTGGAATACATGTCAACGACTCGTCTTCAGGCTCTGTAACAGTTGGGGTTGTAGGTCGAGGTGTCGTACAAGGCTGCCCCACACATGTCTTCTTATGACGGGAACAGAAGCTGTGAAAAATGTAATTATTTTTAAACAAAAATTAAACATCAATCTTAACATATACTGTCACTGTCATATGAACATGTGGTGCACATTATCATTGGATTTAATACTGAATCTTTAAATATTATAAAATATAATTTTTAAAATTCTTTCAAGTTAATATTTATGTATACTAGGAAAATGATTATCTAGATTTATCCAAAGTTCTGGCTCATTGGAAACAATTTTTAAACAAGAAAAAGAATTATTTTGTCATTACCATGATGGCCTATTATACTGAATTTATTGCTTTTATAACATAAGAATATTACAAAATAGTAAAAGAATCATTTTTAGAATATATTTCTTGACTAAAATCGCATCATAAAAGTCTCAACAAAACTTACCAAATGTCAAACAAATCAGCTCTTGACTAATATCTATGTATCATCATAAAAGTGTGAAAAACAAATTACTTCAAAAGTACTGACCAACTAATAAAATTGTTGTTAAACTTCTACAACTATTGTACAAATAATGAAGTGTGTGATGTTGTACAGCTATTGACCAATTAATGAAGCTGTTGGAGTTACACAGCTATTGTGCAACTAATAAAGTTTGTGAAGTTGTACAGCTGTTGTACAACTAATGAAGTTTTTGAAGTTGTACAGTTATTGTACAACTAATGAAGTTTGGGAAGTTGTACACCTATTGTACAACTAATGAAGTTGTACAGCTATTGTACAACTAACGGAGTTGTACAACTAATGAAGTTGTTGAAGTTGTATAGCTATTGTATAACTAATGAAGTTTGTGAAGCTGTACAGCTGTTGTACAACTAATGAAGTTTTTGAAGTTGTACAGTTATTGTACAACTAATGAAGTTTGGGAAGTTGTACACCTATTGTACAACTAATGAAGTTGTACAGCTATTGTACAACTAACGGAGTTGTACAGCTATTGTATAACTAATGAAGTTTTTGAAGCTGTACAGCTGTTGTACAACTAATGAAGTTTGAGAAGTTGTACAGCTATTGTACCAATAATGAAGTTGTACAGCTATTGTACAACTAATGAAGTTTGTGAAGTTGTACAGTTATTGTACAACTAATGAAGTTGTTGAAGTTGTACTGCTATTCACCAACTAATGAAGTTGTAAAAGTTGTACTGCTATTGTACAACTAATGAAGTTGTTGAAGTTGTATGGCTAATGTACAACTAATGAAGTTGTACATCTATTGTACAACTAATGACATTTGTGAAGTTGTACAGCTATTGTACAACTAATGAAGTTGTTGAAGTTGAATGACTATTGTATAACTAATGAAATTTGTGAAGCTGTACAGCTATTGTACAACTAATGAAGTTTGTGAAGTTGTACAGCTATTGTACAACTAATGAAGTTGTGTAGCTATTGGACAAATAATGAAGTTGTTGAAGTTGTACATCTATTGTACAACTAATGACATTACAATAAAAAACAACACCTAAATATTTATAATATTCAACTTTTTTATAAAATTGTCTTTAATTTTGATCTCAACCTCTTCCGGAACACTATCTTTATACTTGCCAAAAGTAGTAAAAAGTGTTTAACATTAAGAGAAAATCTATTAAGAGCTAGCCAGCACTCATTGTACTGATAGTATCCTTCCAAGTATCTTCAGATGAAATTGTTGCTGTATCATCAGTATAAGAAATAATACAGCCTTCTTGAATATCATTTTAAAGGTCATTAAATTAAAATACAAACACCAAAGGTCCAAGAATAAAAAAACATTAAATTATCATTAAAACCATGGACATTTTCAGTGTCATTATTGATAAACATTGTTAAATTTTATTTAGGAAATATTTGATTTTTAATTTTCTTTTGTTTTATTGCTGTGAGTAGAGTTTTGATTATTATGTATTTTAATCACAGTGTGCTTCAATACATAATATTAAAAGATTCTAGTAACATTAAATAACTCCGTTCCAGAGTCCTCATTCTTGGTGTAACCTGTTATACCAGTAACCCTGTTATTTTCATAACAGTGTATTACATTACAACAGTGAATAGAATATCATTACAAGGAATCACATTACCATGTATCTCATTGTTTTTCAATGGATCAATACTGGAATCCGGTTATTTTAACATGGTCATGGAACTGTTATCGTGGAACTTGTTATTGATAAATAACACTGTGTGGTTCAATTCTTTTCAAATAACATAATTATTAGCCAACTTATATAAGTCAGAATGTAATTAAATCCAACTGACAAAAAACGATTTTACAGAAAGTGATATAGCTGTCAAATCACTCTCTAAACATTTCTGCCAATAATAATAAACTGTGAAACCAGTTAATTAGTTTCTGTATCTGTACATAAGATTGTTTATACCCAAAAATAGTCATAAATAGTGGCGTGTTGAGTACAGATAATTCACAAGAACTCTTGTGAGTTACCAGATGACTAGTAACTCTTTAGATACTATATGCCACAGCTTTACAGAAACTAATATAGAGTTACAATCATAACAACATCAACAATTGGTTTATTAAAAAATGACTGGTTATTTCTAATAAACTATATTCTCAAACAATAACGTGTAACAATCACAATGTCAAACATAAACCAATAATGGAAATATTCTCTTCTCTTGTAATAAATACTACTTCACCAACTGTAACAGTTGTCTCCTTCTATCAGATCACCTTCAAAATACTCCTTGTCCCCTATCTTCATGCAGACAGGCTTACACTCAGCTTTAGGAACACACTTCAGGTCAGTCAGGTTGTGGTACACTTGGCCTTCGGGACATTTCTTCAGTTGACAACCTAACAAAACAGTTTTAGTTTTACTTTACTGTAGTCATATATATAGTACTAGCTGTAATATCTGCAGGGGGGATAATAAAGTTATATTTTAAGTACATTTATTGCTATTTTGACCTTCACTTTATAAATATCAGAATGTAAATAAATTCAATTATCCAAAACAACAGCGCTACCTATTTTTTCTTTTCTTTTTTTTATAGTTTACGCCCTTATTGGAGCACTTTAATCAGTCCATACACCTCCAAGTCCAACATCGCTACTGAGAAACTAGCGTTTCAGCCTTTTCTTCCGTTCCCAAAATTTCATCATCCTGTCTGACCTGGCTGCCCTTTCTTCATCAGTTATGGTATAGGTCTTTCGTTCAAATGTTGTTAGCTTGAATCACAGATATTTATTCCTTAGAATCCTCTTCTCTGCTCTACCTTCAAATTGAGGCACCGTCAAATTTAACTTCTAAATTATTCTGCGTTTTAATCTTCCAGAAATAGCTAAATAGCTGTTTCACCAGTCGGGTTTCTGGAAGGCATGCTATATGGCACTGATTTTATTTAATTCAAACCACTTTCTAAGCACAGTAGTCGATTGAAAATAATTTTTTACCTTTTCAGTACATGTATTTTTTATCTATTAATGGGTATTTTTCATTGTATAGGCAACCACCAGGGGATTTTTTTAGTAAAAATAAAATATATTACAATTTGAACTTATCTTTGATGCTAGTAGTTTGTGGAGAAATTATGTCTCTTGCCTTAACTTTGTAAGTCAGAATGTATTTAAATCCAAGTGTCAAAACAACAACACTACATATCAGATTTAAATCATTCTCTAAAAACAGTGATCGGTGAAAAATAACTTTTTAGGGAAAGAGACATGGTGGTGAAATCATTTCCATAACACTCCTGCAAATATTCAGAATAAACTGTGAAATTTTCAGTAAAATCAGTTCAGTACAGGACAGAAATAACAACATTGTTTTATATATTTACATATTAAATTAACAGGGCTTAGCAAATATAATAACTTATATTAGATCTTTGTAACTGGTAATTATTATAGTATGTTGTCAAAGTTTCATTCATGCCAATTTAAGTTAATCTTTGTTGGTGAAATACCATAGCATGTCACATACGAAAAGACATGTCTGTTTAATAAATTCTTACTTTGTTTCTGATGATAGAGTGACTGGACAAACTCAAATCATTAGGTTGGCTACACTTCTAATATTCAAACGGACCAATGAGGTTTTACCCCACTGAGTCTCTTTCCAGTGTGTGGACTAGAAACCTACAAACTATTAGTCTCACACACACACACACACACACACACACACACACACACACACACACACACACACACATGCACATGCACACGCACACACACACACACACACACACACACACACACACACACACACACACACACACACACTTTTCTCTAGATCGCACTACAAAAATGCTTTGTTCAGGATCC
The DNA here is from genome assembly GCA_022606455.1 of Callitettix versicolor. Lineage (NCBI taxonomy): Eukaryota > Metazoa > Arthropoda > Insecta > Hemiptera > Cercopidae > Callitettix > Callitettix versicolor. The sequence continues at coordinate 3,372,670 of CM040186.1, forward strand.
AAACATTCATTCAAAATAGTTTACCACTTTCAATTTGTTTCGTAATTGTTTCAGGCAGCAAACAAAATTACCGCTAAATTAAACCACTAAAACATAACACAACACAATTTTTAAACAACAGTACAGAAAAGTGTACTATTGTATAAAAATTATACTGTTTTATATTTGTAATTAACTCTATGGAGACCTCAATAGATGGAACTAACTGTATGGCCTAATGAAGAAAGTGTGCGTGTTTTGAAATGTGATATCCTCGACAAGGTGACAATAAAAGTAGGATTAAACCTTAATATATACGAACAATCATACTTACCTTCAATACATGTATCCTGTTGGCACAGCTTGGTCAATGACTTGATTACGTGTGTGTTATCACACGTCTCCTGCGGACACGTCTCAATACAAGGACTGTACTCGGAGCAGGTCTCATCACACTGTATAGCTGTAAAGTAAACATTACTTTTAATACTATGTATACTTAAACTATAAACTTAGTTTTGTAGATTAGAAACAAAAGAACAAAGATGCCATATATACAGCAATAACAATGACTTCTACATAGTTCACAATAACTCTTGGTATACAGCACTTTATAAAAATTAATGTAAGACTAGTATTAGTAGTAAAAACTTGTAAAATTTAGTTTAAAAAATGGATTTATGTTAAAATTATACAACAAAGCTTTTAATTGTTAGTTAATGAAATTTTTAGTTTTAAACCATTTGCATTAGCAATACTTCATTTAAAACACCCATAATACATACATTAAAAATAATTTATTAAATAAAATTCAAAACAGAACTGTAGATCAGTGTGTATATGTAAAAGCAAACCATTTTTTAAGAACTTAAATTATGAATCAAATCTAAATTAAACAAGAAATTTTACAGAACATATTTCATATTATACTCTTTGTAGAAGTACTATTTGCCTTTCAAAAACTAAAAAAGGTACAATTTTAATAACATTCGGTACAATATTTGGATTCTGCGAAGAATTTCCTAATTATCTGATACACCACATGACCTATTCAGATTCAAACAAAAAACTTCAAAATTTAAAGGTTTTAACCCTTTAAAAACCTTAAATTTTAAAAAGTGTACAATTAAAGTGACAGATTTGGATTCGGCAAAAAAACTTGCAATATGTTTGGTACACTAAACAGTCTATTCAGATTTAAGCCAAATTCCAAAATGTACAGTTGCGTTTGCCCTTTAATGGCTCAAAACCCAAGTTAACAAATCCAATGGCATTTTTGGATTCAGCACAAAACTTCCTTTAAATCTGTTATCTTACTTGAAATAACCAACATTTTACCCTCCTATAATTTTCCTCTAGTCATTGCGATTTTTTATCAACAATTCTGCAAAACGGTAAGGTACTGTGGAATATTAAACCAAAATTCCACGCAGTTTTGGTTTAATATTATAAATTTTATGTCAATCATACTTTCTCTTGATATTGTACTTACAAATTTCCTGATGCAAAAACAGATGAACAATTTTGAAAGTTTTTTTTTGTAACAATCTTGAACATATGTATACAAAAAATTTCATTTTGAGACATTTTTAACGATTTTAGAATTATGGCTAGTAAAACAACACATTCAACTATGTAATATATAATTAAGATAGAAATTGTGCATATTTCATTTCAATAATTTTAAGTTTTACAAATATGACTTCTTTATTACTAAGAATGTAATAAAACAGAAACTATTCCACTATTCCTAAGCTATATACGTAGAGCTTATCATTTCATTTCTTCGCATAAAAGTGAAATAAAAAATCTATAAATCAATGACAAACTGTCTTGCTTTGGTATACTCACGACAGAATTCTTGACTGCGCCACTTGATGTGGACACCATGAGCGTTGCATTCCTGAGCGTACTCAGCGACAGCCGTACAAACACATTCACAGTCTCCACCTTGGTCGCAGCCACAAGCATCAAAAACACACCTAAACACAATCACATCAACTGTGAAATTACCTTAGCTATTCCTCCCCTTACGTCTAGAGCTACTCTTTTATATTCACACTTTGCACAGTTACACTGTACAAGGGCCGTTCAGAAAGTAACCTCCATTGTTTCCTAGCGCAAGAAGAAGTAAGGAGAGCACCACCATTGTTATGTCAGCATGCACAGTGGCTCAGTCAACTTCTAGCTGTGTAAGGCTTCATACTGCAGAGCTGTTAGTTTAAGAGATATGAAGTACTAAACTTCGCTCAGTCAACTTCTAGCTGTGTAAGGCTTCATACTGCAGAGCTGTTAGTTTAAGAGATATGAAGTACTAAACTTCGCTCAGTCAACTTCTAGCTGTGTAAGGCTTCATACTGCAGAGCTATTAGTTTAAGAGATATGAAGTACTAAACTTCGCTCAGTCAACTTCTAGCTGTGTAAGGCTTCATACTGCAGAGCTGTTAGTTTAAGAGATATGAAGTACTAAACTTCGCTCAGTCAACTTCTAGCTGTGTAAGGCTTCATACTGTAGAGCTGTTAGTTTAAGAGATATGAAGTACTAAACTTCGCTCAGTCAACTTCTAGCTGTGTAAGGCTTCATACTGCAGAGCTATTAGTTTAAGAGATATGAAGTACTAAACTCGCTCAGTCAACTTCTAGCTGTGTAAGGCTTCATACTGCAGAGCTGTTAGTTTAAGAGATATGAAGTACTAAACTTCGCTCAGTCAACTTCTAGCTGTGTAAGGCTTCATACTGTAGAGCTGTTAGTTTAAGAGATATGAAGTACTAAACTTCGCTCAGTCAACTTCTAGCTGTGTAAGGCTTCATACTGCAGAGCTGTTAGTTTAAGAGATATGAAGTACTAAACTTCGCTCAGTCAACTTCTAGCTGTGTAAGGCTTCATACTGTAGAGCTGTTAGTTTAAGAGATATGAAGTACTAAACTTCGCTCAGTCAACTTCTAGCTGTGTAAGGCTTCATACTGTAGAGCTGTTAGTTTAAGAGATATGAAGTACTAAACTTCGCTCAGTCAACTTCTAGCTGTGTAAGGCTTCATACTGCAGAGCTGTTAGTTTAAGAGATATGAAGTACTAAACTTCGCTCAGTCAACTTCTAGCTGTGTAAGGCTTCATACTGCAGAGCTGTTAGTTTAAGAGATATGAAGTACTAAACTTCGCTCAGTCAACTTCTAGCTGTGTAAGGCTTCATACTGCAGAGCTGTTAGTTTAAGAGATATGAAGTACTAAACTTCGCTCAGTCAACTTCTAGCTGTGTAAGGCTTCATACTGTAGAGCTGTTAGTTTAAGAGATATGAAGTACTAAACTTCGCTCAGTCAACTTCTAGCTGTGTAAGGCTTCATACTGTAGAGCTGTTAGTTTAAGAGATATGAAGTACTAAACTTCGCTCAGTCAACTTCTAGCTGTGTAAGGCTTCATACTGACTTCTAGCTGTGTAAGGCTTCATACTGCAGAGCTGTTAGTTTAAGAGATATGAAGTACTAAACTTCGCTCAGTCAACTTCTAGCTGTGTAAGGCTTCATACTGCAGAGCTGCTAGTTTAAGAGATATGAAGTACTAAACTTCGCTCAGTCAACTTCTAGCTGTGTAAGGCTTCATACTGCAGAGCTGCTAGTTTAAGAGATATGAAGTACTAAACTTCATTGAGTACAAGATATTTCAGGACTCTATAAACATAACTGCATCTAATGCTTCACAAAGTCTTCCAATATGGATTGTCGCTTCAAGATTTTAATAAATGTCATTCATGTTTTTTAAACTGATTATGCAAATGACAGTAGTTTTCTGCAGGCAATTATGCTGAAAAATGATGATGGACTGTAACAACTGATTTTAATTTTTATACTATAAATAAAACACTACACTTTCTATCATGCACTCACCACACACAGGGAAAAGACTGATACCGTATTTTATGAATTATAAGACGTACTTTTTCAAAAAATTGTCTCCAAAATTCAGGTGCGTCTTATATTCGAAATTAATATAAAAATGTCCAGTGTTTTATTTGAAATTCCCACCCGTCTTCAAAGTAGCCATATATCCAATGCCGCAGGGAACTTATCTCTCTGGCAACTTTGGATTCAACAGTCAGCAGCAGTGCATCGAAGCGACGAACATGAGTTGTGGGGATTCACAAGCTTGCTAACACCGTCTCCCTCCTGCCCCACCATCACAAACCAAGAACACTGCCTCTTATACACATCTTGTGATGCGTCACTGCAGTCTGTGATGTTAGTGAACTTAATTTGAAAGTGATTTGTGTTATCGGTAACAGTACAATATTTTGTTAGAAGGTAGTTTTGTAATGGAAAAAAAATTAAAATAAACTAAGAATTTTTTTTTAAACTGTCTTTGCAATCTAATAATAAAAATGGTAAAGTTTGTTTTTTTTAATCGCTTAAAAATTAAGATGCACCTATAGATGCACAACTTATAGTTTAATGTTCTTGCATCTATAAAGTCTTGCATCTTCTTTTAAGGACAATAAGATGCTTCCATACAGTAAGAAATTTCAACAACTGAAATTTAATGAGACTTAATGTGCAAGATTTGTTCAAAAGATGTTTCTGTATGGATCACTTACTGATCTCACGAAGGCCTGGATAGAGGGAAGCTGTGATGTTGTACAACTGAAATCTTGGGACAACTGAAATCTTGGGACACCTTTTGTGATGACCTATACAGTTCATCCAGTTGAATACACATTAATTTATAAAGTAAAATTTTGTTGATTATTTTAATTTTGGTTAAAAAATTTCTTAATAAAGCAGTTTTTCTTACATCTGTCTAAAATTCTATCTATCTATTATTCTATAATAGGTATACTCTATAGATAGGTATACTCTATCTAAAATTCTAATGTATGTAATAATTTTATCATTTTTTTTTTTATTATACACATTTTATTAAGAAATAATTTATTCCATACTTTGAAATTAAGATAATGTTCATCAGAAATTAGTGTAAACAGTAATAGTTACAAAAAGTAATGCTGTCCCTCATTTACCTGTCTATATAAGGATCAATTGGCACTTCTGAATGGCAAGGACGGAACACAGCTGACTTAAGGATGCTACACCTCTGAGTCGCCCAGTTCTTGCGTAGTGGATGTTGCTTACAAGTGTCCTGTCACAAGCATACTTGTATTAGTTCTTTTTATTTAAAAATCTTCTGCCTTAATAATGAAAATAAAGATACAGGTATACAGAGGAAAAAACATTTAACCAGCTTATTGAGACTTATACAAATATAATTCACTTTAAATCAATACGCAACAGTAAAGATCCATCTTGTTTCATAAAAAAGTAACAAAAATCTTCTTTGTAAATATAATAGTGATATTCTATGAAAATCTTCTACAATAATACTGAAAATAAAGATACAGGTAAACAGAAGAAAAAACAATTAACCAGCTTATTGAGACTTATACAAATCTAACTCACTTTATATCATGTAGGATGGATGTAAAGATCCGTTTTGTTTAAGAAAAATGTAACAACACAATGATGATATTCACAATTCTTCAGTATATTTTAAATATTATATACTTATGATCAATACGTTTATGTATGTTTTACCTCTGCTGCCGTTGCTTCTGGGCAGTAAGGTTGCAACCGCCACGAGTCACCAAACAGCTGCGCCGATACTTCACTGATTCCACCTGATGGTGTTTGGAAGTCGTCTTTTTCATCACCATTATAGTTTCCGCATAACCCTTTCAACTAAAAACAGTATCATATTACAGATCAAAAACTCTGTACAAATTATTAAAAGGATGTAAATCATACAAAAATACAGTTTATGTAAGAAATATTTGTTTTTAATATTAAAAAAAAAAACTGAAGTTATACAAATGTATGAGCAACAACACAGTAGTGAACGTTACAGTCCTACCAACTTTGATTCAAAATTTTATGAATTATGAATAATTATATGATCAAACTAAATTCAAAACATTTATTTTTAAACAATATATCAATGTAGCCCTTCTCCTCTAATATTATTTTGTTAACAAATTCCAGTATGTTTTGTTCAATTTTTTTTAAGGGCTGCAAGAAATCAAATTTAATTAAAATCTTCGGAACATTTTGTTATGAAAGGTATATTTTTTTAAATTTTGGCTTTTTCTCAACAAAAAAATGTTGAAATACACCTACATAACTTTACACATAATCAAACCGCTATTCTCTAGTAACGTAACACTCACCCTGTCTTTCCACTTAGGGTCAGCCCTGACCTTAACCCTGGTGCCTCGATCCCACTGCAACACAATCCCCAGGTCATACACTTCGGCAAACACGAACATTCCTGCTTCTCGCACTGTTATCCTTAACACACAATCATATATATTATTTCTCAAGTCAAAATCACTTTTTCTCAGCACATACTATTCGTACAGGCATAAATTAGGTATCTTTAGAAAGTTTTTTAACTGGCTTCTGACACAGTAAAACAGTTTTGAACACAAAACTTACTGTTTGTGGAAAATTTTAACATAAAAGAAACTTTTAACTGTCTTAGGCAAAATGGCATCATGGATGCGCAGCTTGCGTGTGAATGCGCGTCAACACAAATTAGGCAATATTTTGTATATTTTACGAAGCTAACTTATTAATAACGAATAAACAATTCCATTACAAATATCACATTTTTGCATAAGGTGCCTAGAACAATTTCAATATTTAAAAGTAATTAATTAAACTTATATGTTATGTGGCCCTACTGACAGTCCAATATTCCTCCCTGTCATAAAAGCCAGGACAAGAATTTCAAATACCAAACACATGTTATGGACACTATTTTTACACAAATATATTTGTGATTTCTCCTTCCATCGTGCATTTATCTATTGTTAATCGATCACCTTTCGATTTTTTTTTTAACATATTTTCCCTTCCTTCCAACTACCGCCCTCACACCAACTACTCTTATTTAAAAGGCTGTGTTTACTTAAAACATTTATAGTGCAAAATTTTGCACATGCCCCCTTGTATAAATAAATGCTAAACAAAGCTTTACAAAAGCCATTTACACTACATACAATTATTTTATCAACATTTACACTTTTTGTGACAGTTGTCAAAAAAACAAATAAGATTAAAATTTTAAAAAATTAATTTTGCCACGTAACAGTTTCTACTTACCTTGCCAAACCAGATGAACTAGGGATAGGTTTTGCAAAGGAGAACGTGATGGTCTCATGCTGCTCTCCTGAGCCCACAGACAGAGTGACCGACTTGGGACAGCTAACCCCTGTGGAACCACAAGGTACCACCTACAACAAACAGAAGTAAATATAATGCATAATTACTACTTGTAAATAAAACAATGATGGTCGAATGGTGTGTAGTAGATGTATTGATTAGGCCAAACACCATCTGGGATAGCCATGCAAATAAATAAACACTTTTCTCTGTAAAACAGTTTAGATAAATGTTTACTATCCAATATGCATAAGCAATTTTTCCTGTATTGAGATATGTTGTTTGTTTTCACTTGATAACAACAGGCTGGTATGTTTAAAAAAATTGGAAAAACAAGAAAAATGGAAAACTCACTTTATTTCATAGGTTTGCTAGTATTAATAACCTAATTAAATATAAACATGGTATACATGGAAATAAGGTAGGTTTGTCACCTTTTCTTGTTTTTTCCAAATTTTTGTTAATAAGCAAAAGACAAGTTCAGCCAGGTGACCTTTGAAAAGATGGTTCAGTTGCTGAACCTGGATACTACACTACACACTTCATGTCATCCATTCAATTTTTTGGGTACAAGATAAATGAATGACTGAGTTTGTAGAGTTACAATTGCACTGTGACCTTTATAGATCTATTGTACCACCTTTCTGTACTTCTAAGATGCTCAGTTACAGTGCCTTTTCCAGTCGAACTTCTTATTAACATCTATGATATAGAGGAGATTCATGATAACTCCTAATAGGTGATTTCCCACTTCCTTATTAACATGCTTGCTCTGCTAATTCCCTTTCAATTTTTCTTTCTCTTCACCTATATTACAGAGATTCTGCTTCATTTGGCATATCTTTTTTGTTGTGCAGTGAGATCCCACTGAATCTAATTTACATTCTTACTTATGCAAACACCCACAAGTGTAGCCAGGGAAATACAGGTCTGCACATACAGAGCCCTGCACAGGTAAGGCTAAGGTACACTGGGAGGTCACCAGGTTTCCCAGGGCTCAGTTTGCCACACCATTAGGCCGTTGTCCATACTATTAAAAAAAGGAGGGAAAAGAAAAATAATTGGAAGTATCATCTGACAGACTAATAGTTAATTTTCTAGGGAATTCATACAATGCTTTAGCCATGTCCTAGGAAAAATACATTTTCCACTGCACAAGTTACACAATGAACAGGAGAAAAGTTATTTCCAGACTTACCTGCAAAGCAATGTTAAAAGCATCCGATTCACTCAATGATCCTTTAGCAAGCATATATTCGCAAGCTCCTTGGAAGTCATAGATTCTACCATCAAATGTACGGAAGTGCGACTCGCCCCAAGCGCTACACAAGCCTGGACAGACATGTCCAGTACAGTTCCACTTCCCAGACAAGCAAGAGCTGTTACAAAACATTAACTTTTTTTATTTATGGACAAAACAGAAGATCAGTTAATTACTAAGTTTATTTTGAAATTATAGATATGTTTTTATAAGAACCAACAGTCATTAACCGGTAACATACTAAGAGAACATAATAACATCAAAATATTATGTTTATAATCACGTTTACATAACCTCTTCAATTAATCAACTTACCAATATTACATACTGTGGTACAAAAGGTTAACGGTCTTAATTTGTTCCAGAACTAGGATTGTTTTCTGAGTAGACTGTTGTGTGAGTCAGCATTTACAAGAGTCAAAATATGGAAAATATTTTAATTTGTTATATAGAAAGAAATAATAAAGTGACAAAAATGAAGAATGAAGAAAATTCACAGAACAGAAATCAGACTTTATTTTAACTAAATCCATACAAATAAAATTATGTCATATATGTACACACAGGACAAATCAATACTGTATATTTTTTTAGCTCATACTGTAGCTTTTTTTAGTTCAATAGTCAAAGTTTGTTTTTTATTTCCACCACCAAAAGCACTTCATTTAGGACCATTTAATTCAAATTCATGAAAACAGGATTTAAACAATTTGAAACTTGCACATAAAGGCTCTTAACATTTTGTTAAATTTAAAAATCACAAGTATATAACACGATAATATTACAACTGTTTATTTTTTTTAAGGAGCTAACAAATTAAACACACAGTAAAAGAGTTGATGATATACTAAGCAAAATTAGTTACAATTACAGAAAAGGGAATAGGAATAGGCATTCTGAGAACAGATAACTAAGAAATATCGTGTAAGGTATTGCCCTACAAAAACCAAACACCTAGCAATCAAAGGCTTTTTTTAACTCAGCAGCTTGTACTTTCTGTAGCACAGCACAATGTCATTTCTATATTTACACATCTGCTTAGAAATAATTTAAACAAAATGTAAACACTCAGCTCTTTATACGAAACCTACACTATTATGCGAGTCATTTTTTATTCCGTGCATTAGACCGTTAACCAGGGTATCGCTGTAATATAATTATATTATCAACTAACATTATATTAACCAACTTACCAAGTATTGCAGTCTTCCTGGATCTTGTGTCCGTCAGAATAGCTTTTACCTCCGTGATGACATGGGCACTGATCAGGCCGTACACACTCCTTGGTGAGAGAGTCCAACACATAACCTCGCTTGCAAACACATCCTGACCTGCAGATTGTAGGCGAGAACTGAGGGCGATCGTGCATGTTCTACAAAAATGTACAATACTTAGTAATGGTAAGTCTCTGATATTTAAACATAATACTGAACAACTATATTTAAACACATTTAAATCGTAGAACACCTTTATGGATTCATGTGAAGTTCAACATTGCTCCAAATACTGTAAACAGAGATTTCCGTAACGTCACATTTTAAAGTACTGTGTAAAATGACCGATTTTGTAAGTTTTGAAGGTCGTATTAACCCTTTAAGGAGTGCAATAAAAATACAACAATCAGTAAGGACGCCATTCACATATATATAACTGGAATGAGTAAGGACATCATATGACATCTTCATTATTTTTTATATTTACATACAGAATAAGAGAAGATAATATGAAGTTATTTTATAAAGTCGTCTCACATTGGTACATTTTCCCGCAAAATAAAATAAAAGTAATATACTCATTGGTGGATGACAACTGGGCATTCCCAGAAAATGGAATGGTCTTGCAGTGTCAGTATAGTTTCACGAGTGAAATACTGGCAGTAGCTATTATCCTTTTGTCGATATTAGAAGTGAGACGTGTATTAGTAAGAAAATTAATTATTACAATGTTGTATTGGTTATTTTTTTAAAGTTTTTACTATTTATGTTTTTTTGCAGTTTGTTATTATTACTTTCTGTTACAATTTACATTTACTTGATATTGTTGTGTTGACTGCGTATCGCATGTTCAATTTACGTACTGGTAAAAAAAAGCTAATAGATTAGGTTAAAGCCTTAACCTGATTAGGCATATTGTAGAAGTACACTACATGCGTAAAGAAGAACAAGTTCCTCGATACACAGTCCACACCCGATTACCAATAGACATCCATTGCGGCTCACAGGACGTCATTTCATCCGACCTCTACCAACAAGTAGTGAACGGGAAAGAAAAATTCGAATCAAATGTTATGTTTATCAAGAAAACAAAGGATAAAAAAAAAACACTTCCTTTGAATGTTCACATTGTAGCGTTGCACTGTGTGTGTAGCCTATAGCCATGTTTAAAGGATTTTCACATACACAAATATACTAAAACAATCATTTTTCATTTTATGTATTTTTACAATAAAATAAATAAGTTTTAATTTTTTTTTAAATTTTTTACTCTTCTGTGACCGTTTTGATGTTAATATACTACTCACTCTGATCACAGCTTTAAAGACGTCATATGACGTCTTAACTCACCTAAGGGTTAAATAAATACGTGTTATCTTAATGAAAACCCAAACGTGTTTTAATTTGAAGTATTGCATCGTATTTTACCATGCCGATATACCGGAAACTATCTGAGTGACAAAATTTGGGTGAGCTACAAATGATCGTTGGATTAAACAAATTTTGGAATGGATACATTCAAGAAGAAGAAGAAGAGTGGCCTAGGTGAAATTGTAGGGTTGAAGTGCTGGAGGCCATAGTGCACAGGAACCTGAGATATAGACTGGGACGATAGACGAGACTAGGATGATAGACGAGACTGAAAGTTAGGATGCGAGAAATGGTGACAACCGTAACCCAAACTCGCAATACATACATAAATAATTTTAAATATTTAATATAAAAAAGTAAATGGTTATGTTTTTAATACCATTTATTAAATTTTGCACACGGGCTGAGTTATTTTCAGTCAACCAATTATTCACCAGAAAATTCCATTCTAAATGCCTATGTTTTAAAAATGTTTAACATCCAGCTTCCAATTTATTTTACACGTTCCTCTTGTACACTCTTGTTTCAGTTTTCCTCCCACAGGACTTTCGGGGCAATTGTAATTGATTATGGCAGAAATTTAAGCTTTCATTATCTAATTAAACATTTCAAAAATAACAAAATTTGTTGACTTACTTTACAGGTTACAGGTTCGGGGGGCTCGCAATGAGTAAACTCCTGATGTCGGGTAGCACTGCAACCTGCCTTCAGCTCCATCGATTCGTTGGGATATTCTTTAATCTGTTCCGGTGTTGCAGGGCTGCAAGTCCAAGCTCCATTCTTACACGTGCTGCAACATTGGTCATTCATAAAGAATTATTAGAACGAACAAATATTGTTTGAGGTTTAGTATATTTGTTCCAGCTGGGCTAATGTAGGCGAGATCTAGCGCACAGAAACAGTAACTGAACTTGAACCTGCATTAGGTCAGAGTTGTAACAAACTTATATTAAACATGTAAACCACACCTCTACTCCATATATATAAACCTCACACGTTACAATACTTTCGATACTACTGGGTAAAGATAGCTTGTTTACAATACTGTAGTTATCGCTATCGGTCTTACAATATTACTGTGGTACTGGAAGAAAACCTGCAGTATCGGCATCAGTATTGAATTATATCCTCTAAATGATGCTTGAGAAATGATTGCCAGGTAAGAGTAAACACTAAACTTGTTCTATAGCTACACTACTACTTACTCTTAAAAGGTGCATGTTGTGCTCTCATATGTGTTACTTGAATACTTGTCAAAAGTATGATTTTTTTTTTAACGTCCGACTATTGTGCACACTTGGGTTAATGCAGACGATGGGATGATTTATAGCGTATGAAAATGCCAAGCACAGGCCGAGAATCAAACCCAGGTTCTCAGGGTGAAAGCCCAGTACGCTATCAACTAGGCCACCGAGGTGGCTAAAAAGTATGAATAATTTACTGTATTACAATCCTATGTACTTTTATTAAATATATATATATATATATATATATATATATATATATATATATATAATATTAGGAAATTTAACAGACTGACTACATTTTCCAAAATAATAACAACAAAACATTCTGTGTTATAAACAGAGTGTAGTATGTTATTTTTATTGATCGCCAAAATTATGGGTGGTCTATTTTTGTTATCCCTCATCCTAACGGTCCCAAGAATTATGGTTAATCTAGACTACTACTGTATTTTTATAAAGACCTTACAGATTTTTTTAAGCTACCAAAGCTATAGAACAACTAAACATAATATTGTGATATAGAATATGTTCAAATAATTAGGATTACGACCTATTTTCTTTCGTCTATTTTTCTTTAGCTCACCTCATACAGGTTACCGAAACTTTAGTTTTACCTTCACAGTTTTGTTAAATCTGTGATGACCTCACTAGAGGGATTTGACTATTTGTACTACAGCCTGTTTCAAAACCGCAAAGCCTTTACAAGGTGAGTTAAAGACCACTAGACGGAAGAAAATAGGTCATAATCCTAATTTAGATAATACATTATATTAATTTGACAGTTAACAACATCATAAAAAGGAACAGTACACAAAAACCCAAATAATTAATTATATTAAGTTGAAAAACGTACCTATCATTTAACAGCTTACAAAACCAAAAGACACTCGACACGCTCAAAATGTCATTACTTAATGTAAATTGGATCAATGAAGGCAGTAAATCAATGTAGCATACGGAAAGAGCCAACAGTAGAAATTACGAGATTTGAACCTGTGTTTCATTTGGAACAACCTACCTGCTGAAACAAACTTGAGGAACATCAGGCTAGGTAAATACAATAATTGTAAGCTAACTTACCAGAACTTAAGTCCTTTACTGCTAGGCCTGATCTCCTTGTGACCGGCAGGATACTCCATGCCATTACGCACACAACTGCAGGTAGCTAAAGGCACGCACTCCCCTTTGTTATCCAATGCTCGCCCTGCTGGGCAGTAACATCCTTCAACGCATTCGGTTGTCTTTGAACATGTCTTGTCGCGACTTAGGTCTTCACAGCTGCGTGTGCATGAGTTGCCACACACACTGTATTGCATACCGATCGGACAATGGATTCCTTTAAGAAGAACATTAATGGAGCAAAAATAATAAAAACTTAACTCAATTATGAGTCTGTGGACTCTGTCAGTCATATTGTATCTATTCCCTATAACAGCGTTTCCTAAACTTTATTGTCATGAGACCCATCTTCAGCATGAAATTTTGTTTTGTGAACCAAATAAAATATACATATATATATATATATATATATATATATATATATATATATATATATATATATATATTTTACTCAACTCATGAATTTAATTCAATCTGGATGTCATTTTGTCAGTTAAAAATTTCGTTAAGTTAAGGCGCATTTTACATGTAAATTGCCTAATTCATTCCACCACCCCCAAAACTCCCACCTACAATGAAAAAAAAAAAATATATATTTATGTCAAATATGAAAGAAATATGCATTAATAAAACACAGATAAAACCTGAAATAAAAAATGTATTAATTACACATAATACATACTACATTACACATACATAATACTAATAATAATAATAATTAATTTAGTGTAATAAATAATAAAGAAACCAGTTATAATATTCACCAACCTATGTATCGATAACTTGTACCTTAAAAACCTACTTGTCAAAGTACTTGAAAGTGTTTACCCGAAATATTTTGCTTTATAAATAATTTTTACTTCAGTTGCATTACAATCCAACAAATGTTGAATGTTATGTTAGGTTAACAAATTATAATTTGGAGGATTTTTGGACTTAAGGAAGTTGGTAGATAATGTCAGAAGATTAATAAAAAAAAATTCGACAGATTGAACAAATTTGGTGATTAGGATGTATCCAAAGAGTGAAGGAAAGTATGAGTGCCAAAGATAATGCAAATTTATTGTTATGAAAATAGTTTTGACAAGTTTGTTATCCAACAAAACCAATCAACTATTTCAAAATGACAGTCTTCCTTAATTTTAATAAATTCATTTATTTTTTTACTGTTTTAATAAAAAATATAAATATTTTTTTTGAATATTGAAATGTTTCTTACTTTTTGGTGTTATTGGTATCGTCCAATATTGTTAATTTTGGGGAATTTGCTTCCATCACATCAGCTAGACAGCTGTTTGGCACTTCATTTTTAATTTTTAAACAGAAACCCTTTCAAAAAATATGTTTTCCCACAAAAAACACTCACAATAACACACTATTCTCACATCTTATTTCAAGTAAGATAATACCACCATAGATTCAAGTGATGTTAAATAACAATCACCACTTACCACAACCCTTGACAGAAGCCCTCCAATCTACAACAGCACCTTGATGCGAACACTCCTTGGCATATGCTGCGACTATTGGACACAGACAGTCAGACATTTTGCCATGGCAAGAACACACGTCATACAAGCAGTCATCAAAGTACGGCGCAGGATCCACAAAGAAGTGGCAATCTGCAGAAGAAACAGTTTGCACAGTAAATCTGACAAAAAGTTCTTCTTAGAACTAACAAATGAAGGTAACACTTTTAATAAGTAAAACATTTTAAACTCTGTGTGTGTTCATTTGGAATTACTTATCTGCTAACATCAATTCTTCATTCTCACTAGTTGAGATGAAGTATGATCTCATGTTAAGTAAAAATCAAATAGATTTCTAATCCGATTTAACTAAAAGGACCTACAATTTGTATTTTGATGCAGAATCATTTCATATACATGACTGTCATGTGTACAGTATTAAGTTAGTATCAGCCGCCTCGGTAGCCTAGTTGATAGCGTACTGGGCTTTAACCCCGAGGACCCAGGTTCGACTCCTGGCCAGGACTTGGCATTTCCATACGCTATAAATCATCCCATCGTCTACATTAGCCCAAGTGTGCAAAATAGTCGGACATTAAACACCAAAAAAAAAAAGTATTAAGTTAGACTAGCAAATTATTTTCTTTCTTTTTTTTAAGAAAATACTTGAAATATTTGAATACTTTCATTATTCACTGTGAAAATATTATACTGTTTATTATTATTTACTTATAGTAGTATAAATGTACAGAAAAACTTTTGATTCAACAGGGTGGTATAATAAAAAAGACCAAATAAGCTTATAATTAGGATTTTTATCTTTTCGCACAAATATTTCACCATTTCTTCCTGAAAACTGGGTTCAGATGCAATGGGTCTCAAGAACATTTATTTTAGTGTTTATTTTAAACCACTATCTTAACACACAGAGCGATTCCAGTGGTTCTAATCATCTCTAGAATTTTGAACAGAATGTTTAGACATCTTTACTATAGCAACCGATATTAAAATTAATTATTTAAATCTTAACTGTCAATTATTAGTAAATTATTATTAAAATCTGTTACCATAGAAACCTTAAAATTTAATTGTTTAAATCTGTTAACATAGCAAATCAATAATACAAATTAGTATCTTTACCACAGTTTCACTTAATAACAAAACAAAGGCAACATCTTTTATGTTTCCTAATTAACCTAAACTAAACACTTTGTCTACATAAACAAAATATCTATTAACTCTAGATCTACGCAGTCAGGTTTCTCCAGAGTGGCAACTTAATTGGAGCTGTATTGTAGTATTTTAAAACAATTATTTTAATCTCGAAATTTAAATTTAATTACAAATACATAAACATTCTATTATTTATTGTAAAATGACCAGTGTATTCAGCATAAATTATAGGAATAACATAGGTAACTATAGCAATAACATTATTACAAATAAGTTATAATGAAACAATGAAAACAATTATATTATTACTTTTCAAAAATAGGCTGTAACCTAAATTTACAGCACAAAACAGTATATTCAATAAAATAAATACATTTTCATAACTAAAACAATACATTTACAAAAGAAATAAACTAGAAACATTAGGTTGCATGGTTACAGGGGATGCATGTAACCTTGATTTAATTTTCCAAAATATATACTGCGTTTAGTGGAGAACGGTTTCAAAACAATATTCACTAGAAAGCATCACATACTAGAAAAGTTATAGAAGTGCTTACAAGACTGAAAGATATACTAAGTAAAATAAACAAAGCACTGAGTGATGTCAGATGCAGTATGACTTTTAACTCTTAAGTACTATGGATACTTAGGGTAACATAAATATTATGGAGTCTGTGAGACCACTTTAAACATTTTAAAGTTTGTTAAAAAGAAATTATTTTTCAAACTTCCTCTTAGTATGGTTTGATTTCTGCATATTTAAATTTAAAGTTACATTAATTAGTTTTCCCTTAAAGTTACAGTTTTGTATGTAATTCCCCTTAAAAAGTTAATCTCAAGACATTAAAAAAAGTGCAGAGTTTTGGTTTTTAATTTTTTCAGGGTAGTTAATAATTTGTTTGCAAGTTTTTACTTGCACAAACTTTTATAAGCGTTTCAAAAACTATAAAAATTATCTATATTGTTTTTTTTTTTTAGTGTTTAACGTCCGACTATTGTGCACACTTGCGCTAATGCAGACGATGGAATGATTTATAGCATATGAAAATGCTAAGCCCTGGCCAGGAATCGAACCCGGGTCCTCGGGGTGAAAGCCCAGTACGCTATCAACTAGGCTATCGAGGCAGCTCTATAAATATTGTACAACACTTTCCAACCTTATTTCAAAAGCATAAAATTTCATAAAAAAAAAGTTCAATGAATAGGATTTCAAAAATGACACAAGTACTATGGAAAGGGTCTGTCAGACCGCAAAAATATATATTTAGTCACAAACCTTCAATTACAAGACAAACTTTAAAAGAAATTGTTGAAAAATGTTATAACAACATATATCTTCCATCTTCATACAAAAAAGGGCACTCATTTAAATATAAATAATTGAAATTTACGTTAAATAAAAATAAATTCTGCAACACTAGGCCTTCTTAAAATTTGTAATAAAAACTACTACATACAAAGCTATTACATACAAAAACTATCTAAAGAAAGAAGTATACAAAAAGTTCTTCAGCAAAGTATTTACAAAATACTTTGAAATAACTGCAGCAAAGTTATTACAAAAATAAAGCCAACAGTAAGGTCCATCACAGAAACCATATAAAGAAAACAAATGTCACTTCAGTACTATGGTACGTCACTGAGACTGCTCCGTGCAGTTTTAAAAATCACGTAGCTACTATGGACCATCTTCCGGACTGCAAATTGCTTATAACTCACGAACAAACAAACAAAACTTTCTTTCACAAGTCATTGTCAAGGCTAAGACTAAAAGCTACAAAGAGTGGCTGACATGTGGTGGTTAGGAATGGAAGGGGGAGGCCGACAAATTTAGACGCAGTCCCACAGACATTCCATAATACTTTAAGGTTAACAGTTAACGTAGATTTCTGATGTTGGAATATGTCTGACATGCAAGGGGAGAAGGTACATATATTTAGTTATATTAACTTACTTAATAACACAAGGTGGTTTTCACATTTATTTCCACGAATTGCCATAAGATTTGCATGAATCTGAATTTTTAAAGTAGTCTAACTTAAAACAAAGCAAATATCAATCTGACATTACCCGCAAACAGCCTGCCAGTAATGTTGGCGCAGAAGTTCTCAGCAATAATTTTATTCTGTATGTTGACTTCGCAAGGATGTCCGACATCTTTCTTCGCATAACTGTTGTCACACTTCTCACGGGTTTTCCATTTATTTGCGAACGAGACTGTGTCCTGTTCCACGTCCCCTTCAGGAGTCAAAAAGTCATCTTTCTGGTTGCTGTTGAACGTACCACACAAACCCTGAAAAAACAATATTTTCAAAATCAAACATCAATTTATTGAATAGTGAATATTATTAGAATGTATTTTAAAAATAGGCAAATTATTAAAAATGGTATTATAGGTACACATACCTCTACGAAAAATGTGTAATTTGTTTGTTTTTTTATTTTAATTTACAATATGAGCATAATAATTTTACAATAGAATGGGAAAATAATGGAGGATCAAATGCGTAAACCTCTTCATGGGACACATTGTGTACATATATATATATATATATATATATATATATATATATTTTGTGTTTAACATCCGACTATTGTGCACACTTGGGCTAATGCAGATGATGGGATGATCTATAGCGTATGAAAATGTCAAGCCCTCACCAGGAATCAAAACCGGGTCCTCGGGTGAAAACCTAGTACGATATTCACTAGACCACCGAGGCGGCTATATATATATATATATATATATATATATATATATATATATATATATATATATATATATATACATCCTACCTAACTGTTCATTTTAGTTCAATTTATATTACAATTTAGTTTTTATTTTGTATTTATGTACAAAGAGCCTGAGTAAAATTGTGAATATTTTACGACAACATCTAACTAAACTGTCAATAAGATAAATAAGATAATTAGACGAGAGATTCACCTTAGTTTTTCCTTTAAGAGAAGCAGGAGCGTGTATGTACACTCTTGTCTGGCCATCCGATAACTATAGAAATAACATTATTACAAATAAGTTATAATGAAACAATGAAAATAATTATATTATTACTTTTCAAAAGTAGGCTGTAACCTAAATTTACAGCACAAAACAGTATATTCAATAAAATATATATATTTTCATAACTAAAACAATACATTTACAAAAGAAATAAACTAAAAACATTAGGTTACATGGTTACAGGTGATGCATGTAACCTTGATTTAATTTTCCAAAATATATACTGCGTTTAGTGGAGGACGGTTTCAAAACAATAATCACTAGAAAGCATCACATACTAGAAAAGTTATAGAAGTGCTTACAAGACTGAAAGATATACTAAGTAAAACAAACAAAGTTGCTATGCACTGTTGTTTCTTTTTTTTTGTGTGTTTTAACGTCCAACTATTGTGCACGCTTGGGCTAAAGCAGACGATGGGATGATTTATAGTGTATGAAAATGCCAAGCCCTTGCCAGTAATCGAACCTGGGTCCTCAGGGTAAAAGCCCAGTATGCTATAAACTAGGCCACTGAGGCGGCTATGCAACAGTGATGTCAGATGGAGTATTAATTTTTTACTCTTAAGTACTATGGATACTTAAGAGTAACGTAAATATTATGGAGTCTGTGAGACCGCTTTAAAAATTTAAAAGTTTGCTAAAAAAAAATTATTTTTAAAACTTCCTCTTAGTTTGGTTTGATTTCTGCATATTTAAATTTAAAGCTACATTAATTAGTTTTCAGTTTTTTACATATTTCACCTTAAAAAAAGTTAATCTCAAGACATTAAAAAAAGTGCAGAGTTTTGGTTTTCAATTTTTTCAGGCTAGTTAATAAATTGTTTGCAAGTTTTTAATTGCACACTTTTGTAAGAGTTTCAAAAACTATAAAAATTATCTATAAATATTGTACAACAATTACCAACCTTATTTTGAAAGCACAAAATTTCATAAAAAAAAGAGTTCAATGAATAGGATTTAAAAATGACACAAGTACTATGGAAGGGGTCTGTCAGACCGCAAAAATATATTTAGTCACAAACCTTCAATTACAAGACAAACTTTAAAAGAAATTGTTGAAAAATGTTATAACAACATATATCTTCCATCTTCATACAAAAATGGGCACTCATTTAAATATAAATAATTGAAATTTAAGTTAAATAAAAATATATTCTGCGACACTAGGCCTTCTTAAAATTTGCAATAAAAACTACTACATACAAAGCTATTACATACAAAAACTATCTAAAGAAAGAAGTATACAAAAAGTTCTTCAGCAAAGTATTTACAAAATACTTTGAAATAACTGCAACAAAGTTATTACAAAAATAAAGCCAACAGTAAAGTCCGTCACAGAAACCATATAAAGAAAACAAATGTCACTTCAGTACTATGGTACGTCACTGAGACTGCTCCGTGCAGTTTTAAAAATCACGTACCTACTATGGACCGTCTTCCGGACTGCAAATTGCTTATAACTCACGAACAAACAAACAAAACTTTCTTTCACAAGTCATTGTCAAGGCTAAGACTAAAAGCTACAAAGAGTGGCTGACATGTGGTGGTTAGGAATGGAAGGGGGAGGCCGACAAATTTAGACGCGGTCCCACAGACGTTCCATAATACTTAAGGGTTAACAGTTAACGTAGATTTCTGATGTTGGAATATGTCTGAAATGCAAGGGGAGAAGGTGCAAATATTAAGTTATATTAACTTACACAGGGTAATGTTCACATTTATTTCCACAAATTGCCATAAGATTTGCACGAATCTGAATTTTTTAAGTAGTCTAACTTAAAACAAAGCAAATATCAATCTGACATTACCCGCAAACAGCCTGCCAGTAATGTTGGCGCAGAAGTTCTCAGCAATAATTTTATTCTGTATGTAGACTTCGCAAGGATGTCCGACGTCTTTCTTCGCATAACTGTTGTCACACTTCTCACGGGTTTTCCATTTATTTGCGAACGAGACTGTGTCCTGTTCCACGTCCCCTTCAGGAGTGAAAAAGTCATCTTTCTGGTTGCTGTTGAACGTACCACACAAACCCTGAAAAAACAATACTTTCAAAATCAAAAATCAATTTATTGAATAGTGAATATTAGAAGAATATATTTTAAAATTTGGCAAATTATTAAAAATGATATTATAGGTACTCATACCTCTAAAAAAATTTGTAATTTGTTTGTTGTTTTTTTTTTAATTTACAATATGAGCATAATAATTTTACAATAGAATGGGAAAATAATGGAGGATCAAATGCGTAAACCTCTTCGTGGGACACAATGTATATATACATCCTACCTAACTGTTCATTTTAGTTCAATTTATATTACAATTTAGTTTTTATTTTGTATTTATGTGCAAAGAGCCAGAGTAAAATTGTGAATATTTTACGACAACATCTAACTAAACTGTCAATAAGATAAATAAGATAATTAGACGAGAGATTCACCTTAGTTTTTCCTTTAAGAGAAGCAGGAGCGTGTATGTACACTCTTGTCTGGCCGTCCCACCACACTTCGACTCCATCTGGTAATTCCACTATTCAAAATATAAATTACATTACATTTATATGAAATATAAATTACATATTTAGATTACACAAAAAACTGGTATTGAAGTGATAAGTTTTTGATGTGTATTTGTACTGACCTTGTATAAAGATGGACGAAGCAACTCGGATATAAGTATCACCCAGATACAATGGCAGTTTCTCGACCACTTCGTTGTTCACTGTGATCTCCTTGCCCTGTTTCAGCTTCAGGGTTTTATCCTTACCCAACTGCAGGGTCACTGCTTTGGTGCATGAAGGTGTTGTCCACAGGGAAGTTACCGAAAAACCCATTGTCTGAAATAAATACAAACTTTAGAATTATGAAAATAATTTGTTGGCTTCAAACAAGTATTGACTAAACATTTTTAATTAGTATTTTCAATGGTAAACAAAAGATAATGGTTGTTCCGTCATAAATTAACAGATTGCAACTTGAGTAATGCAAGTCTTTAATAATAATTTCACCATTTGAAAAAACGTTCATTGATAAATTCTTTGGTATTTAAAACTTGAATACAAATTTGAAGTTTATAGGGTTTGTAGGCAAACTCAAGGACTCTTATAAGTTTGTGCCATCTATCTGTAAGTAAAACACCTGCCTTTATGACCAATCGCTATAGATTTTGGTAAAAATGGTCTTTGCAGCAGCCTGAAACCAGGAAAAAACTGGAGTTGACAAAAACAAATATTTAGGGGTAGTTAGAAGATACAATTTTAAGAGTATTTTTAAAATTTTTATTTATCTAGTACGAGTATTATTTAAAACGAGATAATTTTTGTATTTAAAGAATTTATATAATGGTGAAAGTTTTATGTCTCCCTTCCACTTATTTTCTAGTTAGGTCAGAAAAATCTTTAAAAAACTTTAAATCTAGTTTGGTTCAAAATAAAAAAAAACTGATTTTATAAAATTTTACATAATTTTTCTTTTTTTCAAGATGAGGGTCTTTGATTTAACCATGGCAAAGGTACTTCCTGTAATACTAGCTGAACAGCAATGCCTACCACAATTTTGAACCGCTTCATAGAGAAAGAGCATAAAATTTCCAATAAAGTTGGTCCAGTAACATTTTTGTAAATATTCTGATTACCAAATTGGCAGAAATGGTTGCCAACACATCAGTGCAGTTCTGGAGCGATGGTCAGGCAAGCGGTTTATAAAAGGCGTATGCAACAATTAAGTAATTTTCTCAGTGTTAAACTTGCAACTCACCCTAGACAATTTTTGTATGACTAATGAATGACGTAATGAATGTTCGGTACCCATAGTAACAATGCTTTTAATTTACAATATAACGTATTGGCTAATCCTTGTAATTATACTACAAACATTAATTAAGAATATACTACGAGGTCTGCTTACTATACGTTCAGTAAAATAATCTGCCTTCCCTAGCTTCGTCAATTCTTCTTTCCTTAGCGCTTTTTGGAGAACCTCCATCTTCAAAAACTATTTCTATACTCATATATAGTATAGAAATAGTTTTTGAAGATGGACGTTCTCCGAAATGCGTCAACAAAAAAAGAATTGACGAAGCTAGGGAAGGCAGATTATTATACTGAACATAGTGACAATAATCTTAGCAGAAAAGAAGAAGAATATAAAAAGAATTTCTGCTTACTAAACCTTGAACTAATAATTTAGTACTGATTAACTAATTATTAATATTTAAATATCCATTTGCACCATAATTCATTCATATCTGAATATTATTTCATTATTGTATCATAACTGGACCACATTTTAAATAATTAGGATTATAACATATTTTCTTCCATCTAGTGGTCTTATTACTCACCTCGTAAAGGCTACCGTGGTTTCAAAACCTTACTGTTTCATCTTCAGGTTGTAATACAAAACGTCAAATCCCTCTGTTGAGGTCATCAATAAAACATTGAAAACACATATCACAATCACTAAACACAATTGCATGATTTTTATTAAAATGCACAACAATAAAATTTAGAATGGCCAAACACTACCATGCAACTTGTATGCCGGGCTGTAACAATACACAAGTTGCACGGTAGTATCGTTGTGCATTTTAATAAAAATCATGCACTTGTGTTTAGTGTTTGTGACATATGTTTTCAATGTTTTGTTAACTTGGTGATGACCTCAACAGAGGGAATTTGACATTTTGTATTACGGCCTGAAGATGAAACAGTGAGGTTTCAAAACCGCAGTAGCCTTTACAAGTTGAGTAAAAAGACCACTAGACAAAAGAAAATAAGCCATAATCCTACTTATTTGAATATTATTATATCACACCAAGAGATTTTTAATGACACTGAACACTGTTACCAACCTCGGAAATCTTTCCATCGCAAGCAACATTTTCAGCTTCGACTGTGTAGTTGTCTGTCTGCAGTAGGTAGTAGGAACATTTACCCATAAAGTCAAATCTCCTGCCATCGAATGTCATGTAGTGAGGATCTCCAATAGCCTCGCACCTGGCGTCACACTCCAGAGATGAGCACTGCCACTGGCCTCCCACACATTCGCTGCACATAGAAACCATTGGCAATATTGTAGCTGATTCAAAAAGTACACAATTTTCCAAAAATACATAATACATATAGTGTTGTTTGATTGCATTCTCAAACTGTATCGAGTGATTAATGTTTCCTACAAAGAAAATGTCCTCTACAAACAAATGTCAAAAAGTGCCAAGTTTTTAGTCCATACAAAGTTTTCTTTTAAAGAATAAAAAACCAATCTGGATACTGAAGTTCAGATCTGATAAACACATATTTATGTTACATTCCAAGAGTATACAGTATAATGACAGTTTCGCCAAAATGTTCAATCATCATGTTTCTATTATTCAACTGCAGTTTAGGATATCGGTTTCATATAAGTTTTAGCTAAGTTGGTGTCTTGTTTACAAGCCTCTTAGCCCGTTTTACAATTTTTAAGTATGTTGGCCTATTTGAAAGTGGTACATATTTTTCACAGAAAATTAAAATTCATTTACTAATACTAAAGCTTCCATTTTTTAATCTTTGTTTCAAATGATTTTAAAATGGCTACAGTAAGAACACCACAAAAGTAATGTGAACGTTAAATGACAGTGTATTTATAATACTATGGGCTAACACATTAGGTTAAACCTTTTACTGTGAAACTGAATTTAGGCCCAGACTATTTATTTTACAAATGTTACTCATCCTTATTTAGTCATTATTTCAGTCATTGGGATTTAGTAATTTTACAGATTATCAAATATGTATATTTTTTCTATTACATTTGTAAACAAAAATTTTAAAACAATGAAAGTACTAAAACTAATCCCCTTTCACAGATGTCTGTAGGATTATAACGTTAAAAAGGCAAATATATACATCTTCACCGGACTCTGCACTTAAAAATATTTCACACTCCACTCAGCTTACACAAATATGTCCATATATCATGAAGAAATAAATCCTAGTGACTGTGGACAGGCCATGTTTACTAACAGCTCAACATAACCTAGTTTAGGATGGGGATGTGTAATAGCTTAGAGATTTATTAACTTAGAGATTCGGTTTTCCTCGGATGGTACCGTGTTATAAGTTAGAGATCGACCTGTGTAATAAGATAGAGGTTCTGTACTATGTATTAACTTAGAGACTACATTTCCGTGTATATGTTGCTGACGCCTCTGCTTGCAGGCGCTTCAGTATCTTTACAGTTTACAGTTGAATATATTGTCAATACTATGGTTAACATAACTAAATGTTTATTTTTGACAATTATCTGTATAGAAAAATAGAAATATTGGTGTTTTATTGAAAAAAAACCCAACTTAAGTTTATATTAATTCATTAATTTAGGGCTGTTTTTTTTAATTCAATGGTTTGAATAAAACAGCCTTCAAACAATATTTTTATATTATTATTTCTATTACTATTACTACTACATATGTAAATTAGTATACATTTACAGCTTTGCACATAAGCCTTTAAGAATAAAACCTATCCAAATAAACTTTATATTTTAATAATATATCTTTCTTTAACTAAGCGAATTTTACTTGTTAGATAAAAGATACTGAAGCACCTGCAAGCAGCGGCGATGGCAACACATACACACCGTGCAACACACTTGACGGAACTGTAGTCTCTATGTTAATACACAGTACGGAACCTCTATCGTATTACACAGGTCGATCTCTAATTTATAACACGATACTGTCGAAAGAAAAACAAATCTCTAAGTTAATATATCTCTAAGCTATTACACCTTCCCTTTAGGATCACTGGTAACATGAATCTATTTTCATGTGTTAGATAAAACTTATTAATACTGTAAATACTTCATTTTAAAGCCAACAGAGTGCTACACTTATATATGAAACAATCATATTGGTCACATTAATGTGATGATAATTCTCAAAAACTACAATTTGAAAACAAGTTTACTCAACGGTAGCTTGTGCAGGCATTTTACTGTTGGATGCACACCAGTTCTGAAAAGGTTAAATTAAAATGTTTCCTATATTAATGTCTAAGAACACAAAGAACTAACCAAGAGTTGCAATCCTTTTGAACCTTATTGCCTGGCTGGAATGCTTTGCCTCGCAACAAGCAAGGACACTGCTCCGGAGATACACACTCATTACCGAGCAGCCTCGTGCCATCTGGACAGAAGCAACCTTCCTCGCAAACATCTGAAGCCTCGATACTCTGCTCGGTGGATGTGCAGCTGGCTATCGTTGAAGGCCCACAAGCTTTGTATACTCTGCCTCCACTGCAAGATACAGCTGTAAAAGTTAGGTTAGGTAAGCTAATGCATGTACCAGCCATAAATCCAATAGATAGACAACACTTATCTTAAAAATATCTAGTAGCTCACCACCTATTCAACAATTAATGTAAACTCATGTTTCTCATGTGTGCATTTATATAAATTACTTTCATCAGAATTAAGAGGAAAGTTTATTAAGTATACCAATTAGGTACTGAAGATTATCATTAGAGCAACCAATTATATTCACGCATCCTAACTGATTTATCTGAATTGTGACTGATCACGTTACAACAACAAACTTCAGAAGTATTCAAACGAACAGCACATGTTTTTGAGAAACCTAACCTAAAACTACAATTGTATCAGCAAAAATGTACAAATGCATTTTATAATATTAGAAGTACTCTACTTGTGACTACTAAATTAACCCATTGGTAATGAAAGACGTATATTGCCCGTCCTTCTCTCTCAATGGCTTAAGTACTAAAGACGGGCAATGTCCGTCCTCTACTTCCCTGATCTCTTTGCCGTATGTTTCTAGCCTAAAAGTCGAACATAGAAATATAAATCTATTTTCAATCTATGAGATATTTTTCCTTCGTTTATTTCCGTTGTTACTCGTTGATTTCCACCAGTTTCTTTGTGAAGTTGTGTACGAATTTGACAGTTGTAGAAACATGGCTTCTCGTAAGGAATTGTTTATTTCTTCGAGTGCATTTAGTGAGTTTGTTGGGGATATTTTAAATGAAAGTAGTTGTGAGATTAGTGATAATGAAGAGCAAGAAGGTATTGTTGAAAATGACAGTAGTGATAGTGATAACAGTGATGATGAGATCTGTGAAAATATGCCTAATTGCAGACAATACTACACATAACCTACAAGTAAATGATTGGCAGTGGACTTCTAATCCAAATATAACTAAAATTCTGGTGACATTTTATAGGAAAATCCCCAACAAGCAAAAGCAAGGCCATCTAGAAAGTGTAGAGTATGTACTGCAAAAGGAAAAAGGTCTGAAACAATTTACCAGTGCAAAAAATGTAGTGTTCCTTTGCATTTGGAAAATTGTTTTGAAATTTATCATAGTCGGACAAATTTTAAAAAAAGGAAACAAAATGTACATAGTGTAAATATATAAACATAAAAAAATGTTAATATAGTGTTAAAAGTGTTGGCTAAATATGTGTTAACAATTACAACAACATTATGTAGGATAAAATTGGTAGGTTAGTTGCTTTTATTATTGCACATAATCTTAGTGTAAACTACTGAAAAAATTCAGTACTGAAGGCCAATAGCATGTTAGTAAAATCCAGTTTCCAATGGGTTAATGACATTACAATTCGGCTAACATATTAGCAGTGCACTAATGTTCAAAAATGCACGAACACTTCAAAAATTAAGGAGAAATATAGTGTTTCAATGGATCCCTTCTCATGTAGGTGTGCCAGGAAATGAGGCTGCAGATGATCTGGCAAAGAAAAGTT
Organism: Callitettix versicolor; assembly: GCA_022606455.1. Taxonomy (NCBI): domain Eukaryota; kingdom Metazoa; phylum Arthropoda; class Insecta; order Hemiptera; family Cercopidae; genus Callitettix; species Callitettix versicolor. Next base: position 3,400,497 of record CM040186.1, read on the forward strand.
CACTCCTACCCCAACACAAACATTTTCCTAATCCAAATAAGGCAAAAGCCATGCTCAGAAGTACAATGAAGAAACAGCAGATGGAAAAAATGAAGAGCATAGCAAAAGGCAAATGCTGGGAAAATATAGACGAGGAATGGGACGGATTGAAGGAAAACCAAGGAGACAGTCAGTGGCACAGTTCTGTCTTGACACAGGTCAAGACTGCCTCGCCGCCCACCTGAAGCACATTCTAGTATACTCCTCTGAAATGTGCCCTCTGTGCCAAGAGACAAACTCAAATATGAACAAGGAACACCTGTTGACATGCCCTGGATTGAATGCTGATTCGAGACGACAGAAGAGCTTCACTTGACTGTATTGGGAGGCAAGGATGCTGATGGACTGGAGTCCGGGCTAGCCATAGGAAACAACAACAACAACATATTAGAAGTACAGATTTTTGCACAAATTATGGATGTCAAAACTAATAAACTTCTCTTTCAGTACCATGACATTTTTTTACATTGTCAAAAATATTTGTTTAACTTTTGTACATATTTTAATCTAACAATCAACTTTTTTGATGAAAATTATATTTTCAAGTGTATACACACAGTATATAGTAAGAAAAACGTAACAAAGCTCTTGGTCATGTACGCAACTCACAAAGAATTTACCTGTCCCTCTCAGCTTTCACCCAGACTGTCCACTGTTTATTTATGGTGGGCCTCACCTCTCCTTCTATGACAGACAGGCAAAATCTAAGTGAATTCAACAGAAAAATCAAAGATCAATGCGAGGCGAGAACCCACTCCTGCCTAACCCACTATACTGTCCAGATACAGCGCTCAGACCACTCGGCCATTTGACCAATCTGAAATTGTCTAATTTAACAAGTCTTATAACCCATCGGTTACTGCATTATTACTACTTGGTTATGTCAAACTACTTATTGTTTTCTGTTTCATATTTTTTTAATTTATTTTTGTAAAAACATTGTCAGAGCTAAAGACTGCTGTGTATAGAGTTATATAAAATGAATTTTCATCAATTTTGACAATGACACTAAAAGATTTTATATATAAATAAATAGTACAAAAATTTTGCAATATTTTCTTACATTAAATAAAGATATTTTAATCTTCTGCCTAAATATGCTCAAACAAAACTTACAGGGTTGCTATTTTTCAGAAAACAAAATCTAGTGCTTTAAAAAAAATTCAGAATCTAAATCGGTCCAAATTGACATATAACTTAGTGTACCAAATACATAGATAAAAACCTATAAAAGTGGTTATACCCAAAAAAACCAACAAGAAAAACGTTCAGGGGAAAATCAATCAGTAGTATATAACCATAACATTACACAAGACTTTCAAAATCCTTTTGAAATAATTACACTGAATCTATTACTTACGACAAGTAGACTCGTCTCTCCACAAAGTCACAGAATTCTCGCCCTTATGTATACAATCGCGTACAAACATAGTGAAAGTATCACAAGCGCATGTAGTCTTATCTCTAGCATGGCAAGAGCAGAAGTCCCAGCGGCATGCTTCGTAATATTCCCTAGTTGGTAAAATCTGAAACATGAACATAATAAACATGATTAAGGATAAAATCAATAGCATAGAAATAACATTGCTAAACTAAATTACTAATCTTTACGTAATGACGAGTGAGACGAATGAACGACTATGTAGGGTTACTATTGTACTGCGACCTTTGTAGATTTATTGTGCACCCTTTCTATATCCTGGGATGCTCAGTTACAAAGCTTTCTGCAGCCCTAATATCTTCATAACCATCGAGGATTTGAAGGGGATTTCAGGTGGGTACGTCTTCTAGATCTAATTGGTGATTGTTCCCAGTGCCTTATTGAGGCGCTTGCAGATTTTTGTACTCGACTCTTATTACGGACATTTCAATCCACTTGACCAACCTTTTTGTTGTGCAGTGAGATCTCGCTCATTCTATTTTAAATTCTTACTTATAGGAACACCCCCCCCAATTATCTAAGGAAATAAGGTCCATGCATGCAGAGCCCTGTAAGGCTAAGGTACACTGGAGGATGCTAGGACTCCCAAAGTTCTATTTCACACACCATTAGGCCAATGTCATTCACTCCATCAGCATGGGTCACTTTACACTTTACTTAGCCAAGCTGTTTATAGTAGTGGCTTGAGTAGATAAGTGAGAATAGTATGAGGTAAAGGTATGATGGTTATATATTAAGCCTTGTTATATATAAAGGCCGTTGTAACACTGTTTACTTCTCATTTGCACAGGACATATTGTGACATCAACATTACTTAGTGCTACAAACATGTACTAAATAAGCAGTATAAGAAGTAATAGTATATATAGCAATAATTTATGTGCATTAATGATTTTATGTACTTAGATCAGAAATAAACATCTACGAACATTATTACAATTTGCAGTTTAAATTCTAGCATAACTACTACTAAGTTAAAAAATAATTATTATTTTTAACACAATACTGTGTATTAAAATATTGTCAGGTAACAAGTAAAATAAATAAATATCAGTGGCAGCTCACGAGTTATTGGAGAGGGCCAAAAAAAGTAAAATCTCTCTATAGCAGCATTGAAGGAACATTAGTTTTCACTGCTAAAAATAGATTTCAACTATAGAGAGAGCTCAACCAAAAGTATATAAAATATGTTTCCATATGTAAATTGTGTTGTACACTATTTTTAATTAGAAGTATTTAGTGCAAAGTTTATTGAAATAAAACTATATGATATACAGCCTTTAGATATATTTTATTAAATATTGCTGTATGAACTGTATACTGTAATTGTGAGAAAAAGTATTATTTTGCCAAAACTGCGGCAGAACCACTTCATCAACTCCTTCAAATTGTGACTTTCAAATTTTCTTGACGCTATTCCCTACATTACAAGCCTTCTTTATTTTATTTTTATTTTTCAACTAGCTGTTACCCGTTGCGGCTTTGCCTGCAATTATAATGTAGGCTATAAAATTTATAGTCGATTTTCAAAATCAGAATAGATCATTTCATTTTAATATATTTCTATTTACAATATTATACGATTTATGGTTTTCGGCCAAGAAATATACATTTTTCTACTCGATACTCTAAAACAGGGTCCTGTCATATTTTAATAAAATATAGTATTATTAAAAAATCACTATTATTCAATTAAACTGGAATAGTATTGTGTTTATCTCAGGTACCTAAACCGTGTTCATACCAAATTTAATCTCAATTGGTCCAGTAGTTAAAGTGTGATTGAATAACAAACAAATAAAAAAAAAAAAAAACTTTAAGAAATATAATATGATTACCTGTTACCCGTCACGGCTTTTCCCGCAATCGTAATATACATTAAAGATCACGCATCACCATGTTAGGACCAACAACCGTGTTAGTTAGGTTATGGTGTATTTCTTTTTTAAAATAAAGGTTTTTTTAACGCACCACCGTGTTAGTTAAGTTATGGAGTACTCTTTAAAAAAAATTAAGGTTTTTTTCCTGCATCACCGTATTAGGCCCAACAACCGTGTCAGTTAGGTTTTGGAGTACTATTTTTAAAAAAATAAATTAAAGTGTTTTTTAATGCATCAACGCGTTAGGCTTAACAACCATGTTAGTTAACTTACGCAGTATTCTTTAAAAAAAATATAAAGATTTCTCACGCATCACCATGGCCTAACAAACGTGTCAGTTAAGGTTTGGAGTACTCTTTAAAAAAAATAACGGTTTTTTTCACGCATCACTATGTTACACTTAACAACCGTGTCAGTTAAGGTTGAAGTACTCTTTAAAAAAAATAACAGTTTTTTCACACATCGCCATAATAGGCCCAACAACCATGTCAGTTAGGATATGTGGTATTCTTTAAAAAAATATAAAGTTTTTTTTACGCACCACCGTGTCAGTTAGGATATGTAGCCTAGTATTCTTTAAAAAAATATAAAGGTTTTTTCACGCATCACCGTGTTAGGCCTAACAACCGTGTCAGTTAGGATATGTAGAATTCTTAAAAAAAATATAAAGGTTTTTTCACACATCATCGTGTAGGCCCAACAACCGTGTCAGGATATGTCGTATTCTTTAAAAAAATATAAAGGTTTTTTCACGCATCACTGTGTTAGACCTAACAACCGTGTTAGTTAAGTTACTCTTTAAAAAAAATATAACGGTTTTTTTCATGCATCACCTTATTAGGCCCAACAACCGTGTCAGTTAGGTTATAAGTACTGTTTAAAAAAAATTAATAAAGGTTTTTTTAATGGATCACCGTGTTAGGCATAACAACCATGTTAGTTAGCTTATGGAGTATTCTTTTAAAAAACTATAAAGTATTTTTCACGCATTACCATGGTAGACCTAACAACCGTGTCAGTTAAGGTTTTCAGTACTATTTAAAAAAATAAAGATTTTTTTTCACACATTACCATGATAGGCCCAACAACCGTGTCAGTTAGGATATGTAGTATTCTTTAAAAAAAATATAAAGGTTTTTCACGCATCACCGTGTTAGGCCTAACAGCCGTGTCAATTAGGTTATATAATATTCTTTAAAAAGTAAAGGTTTTTTTTACACATCACCGTGATAGGCCTAACAATCGTATCAGTTAGGATATGTAGTATTCTTTAAAAAAATATAAAGGTTTTTCACACATCACCGTGATAGGCTCATAATCCGTATCAGTTATGTTATGTAGTATTCTTTAAAACATTATACAGGTTTTTTCACGCATCACCGTGTTAGGCCTAACAACCATGTCATTTAGGATATGTAGTATTCTTTAAAAAATATAAAGGTTTTTCACACATCACAGTGTTAGGCCTAACAACCGTGTCAATTAGGTTATGTAGTATTCTAAAAAAATAAAGGTTTTTTCACCATCACCATGATAGGCCCAACAACCGTGTCAGTTGGCATATGTAGTAGTCTTTAAAAAAAATATAAAGGTTTTTTCACGCATCACCGTGTTAGGCCTAACAACCATGTCAGTTAGGATATGTAGTATTCTTAAAAAAATATAAAGGTTTTTCACGCATCACCGTTTTAGGCCTAACAACCGTGTCAGGATATATAGTAGGCTATTTTAAAAAAAATATATAAAAGGTTTTTCATGAATCACCTTGTTAGGCCTAACAACCGTGTTAGTTTGGTTATGCAGAATTCTTTTAAAAATTGGTTTCTTATCACCCAAAACCCTTGTTAGTCGTATTTTTATTGTTTTACCGATTTACAACACGTTACTGATTTTCGCCTGGTACCAATTTTGAGGTTATGTTGGTCACTTTTATTTTAGATTTTATCATTACTTCTCGTGCTTTCATATTTTAGATTCTTGCTCTTGGGCACATAATAAAACATTTTAGTAACAAAAATATCGAAAAATATAGGTTATGCTACACTGCATATTTACTATTTTTTCATGTAATGTAATTACACAAATATATATACTACCGTACAATTGGCACTCTGTGTAGGGATTTTTACATTTAATATTGAAAATTCAACACAAAGTAACAAATTAAAGTCAGTTTTGAAAAAAAATTTCAACTAAAATATGAAAATGTTACATTAAAAATAATAATTTTGCAATAAATAAAACACAGATTAAGATTATTAAAATAGGATTGAATCTATGTTTATCTCAGGTAACTAAATCACATGTCCAGTAAATAACTACAATTAACACATGACACAAAACTAAAAACTGATAATTATTTTGGGCTGGGTAAGTAGTATAATGACGTTTTGTAAAACGGGAATAGGCCTATATGTATCTCTGATACTTAAACCATATTCGTACCAAATTTCATCTCAATTGGTCAAGTGGTTAAAGCGTGATTGAATAACAAACAAACAAACAAACAAACACAAACTTTCAGAAATATAATATGAATTAGATATCATGCTAACAGAAGAACTAGCCAAATTAAAATTTCGGCAAACATCTACTTGCTTCACACCTTTCTATAACTCAAGCAAAATTCTAAAGTTTATATCTAATCAAAAAATGTTCCATTTAGACACCATTACACAGTACTGCCAAAGGATAAACAAATAATGAACTACTTGTAAATGTACTAATCACTGCACACAGTGACACAGGATTCAGTTGACGCACTATGCACTGCTTTTAACACTCGAATGACATGTCGCCATATTGAAAAATATTGTAGAAGTAGTAGTATACGTGTTTCGCTGCTACAGAGAGATTCCTGGAATTTTATTGACTTCAATAGAGAAAGTTACAGTTACAAAATTTTAATACACGAATGGGGAAGGGACCAACACTTTTTGCCGTTTTAGAGACTTTCGTTATAACAAGATCTGCAATGGAAATATTTTACTGTATTTACTTTACAAAACATTTTTTTTTTTTTTTTAAGCTAAAAGCACATTGAGGCTATTATCGCCTCCCTATATGTAAGTGTGAGTGTAATGTGTTAGTCATAAGTGTATGTTAGACTCGGGTACCATGAGGGACGTCTAAATCCTCTCAATAGGTGCAGCTAGTCTGCACCCCCCCCCTGTGGGGCTTTATAAAAGAAAATTGTATATGTTGATCCTTACATTTTATTTTATGTATCAAAGATATTTCCTTATCAAAGAAAAGCTTTTTTTAATACTTGGTCTGAAAAACATTACCAGTTTACAATTCCCTCATGGTACAAAGCATGAAAATGATACTAACCTTCCTACAAGGTTCGAAACGTTGGTCCGTCATCAACCTATTGCAGAACTCATGGGCTTGCTGTTGTTCTTCTGCAGTGTTGCAAGTATTCTCTTCCTGTATATTTCCGTTACAAGTATCTGGTAAACATACAATATCCATATCTTATACTTCATGACTCTGACACTTATCTTATACTTCATGACCTTGGTAAATCACACAAAATATTGTTTTGACACATAAAATCCACTTGGAACATAATAATCACTGAAAGTGTAATCTGTCCTTAACCCTAAAAATCTACAAGTCTGCCAGATATTGCTCCTCCTCCTTCTGTAGTATGGTTACAGTATGGTTGTAGTATGGTTGCTCTGGTAGTATAGTAAACAAATCTATCTAATTAGTGCCTTCAGTAGCTTTCGAGAAGAGACTAACAGAGAAACAGATCTGTGCCGCCTGTTACAGAGTCAATTTATGTTGTTAGGCTTTTGGTGTAAATCCAGCCATGCCAAAGAAAGCTATTAGTTTTAACCCACAAGAAAGCTATTAGGATCACAGTTGGAATAAACAGACTGGAACACTGTTGACATATTTTTCAGCAGCTAAGGATATTTATGCAATCTTTCTTATTCGTTTCCTGCTAAACCACTGCCATAAATTTCTTTCATTTTAAATTTGATCATCAACATTATTAATTATGTATCTTCATATTATGCACGAAATCTGTTAAATTAAACTACTTTTTCAATTGTTTGTAGTTTTGAGAAAATATGATTTTTAAGATTTTTGACTACAACACCTGAAATTAATAAAAATGATCCAAAAATATGGGCAGGCAAATCAAGGCTATGTGCTGAAATTCACCAAAATCACATTTGCAGTGATGTGCATGCATGCGTCACACAAACACACACACACAAACACAAACACAAACACACACAAACACACACAAACACATACACAAACACACACACACACACACACACACACACACACACACACACACACACACACACACACACACACACACACACACACACACACACACACACACACACACACACACACATACAAATACACACACAAACACACACACACACACACACACACACACACACACACACAAACACACACACATAAATACACACACACACACATGCACGCACGCACGCACGCACACACACACACACACACACACACACACACACACACACACACACACACACACACACATCCAAGTCAAAATAACTTTTCACAACTCAGGAGAATTGATAATGGATTTATTCATAAAAATAACAGGATCAATTTTTCCATGTCACCTAAAAAAAAGCATAAAAATTTAGGATGCCACATTTTTGTATGTTTTAACGGTAGTAAGAAATTGAAACATTATTTAAAAAAACTTACCTAAAAGACTGTTGACCTGCCACTTGTTTGCATAACCAGTGACACTATCATGTTCAGACTGTAAGTCGTTGCTGGCATGCCCATCCAGACCTCCACAAAGTCCCCCTGTACGATTCCACAATGCTTCTGTCACTTTTACTTCAATTACATCCTGTCAACACAGAAAAAATGTATTGATAAATAAACACTTGAAAAAGTATAATCAAAAATTGTTTACATGTTGCGAGTGTATACTTTTTCCTTAAAATATATTTAGTAAGTTTTTTAATATTAGTAAGATATTGGAATTTTAAACTGCAGAATATATTATTTTCCCTGTGTATTAAAATAATCTAAAATCAATAAATAGTACACATAAAAAAATACCACAGTGGAATTTCGCAAATCAAGATCAACAGGTATCAGTTCAACAATTTGGATTAATTTAAACTTATATATAAGTACAGGAGGTGACAAGTAGCAGTGTTATTAAATAATCATTGAAAACAATAAAATTTGCTGTGCTCTATAGAGTGGAGTGCCTGAAATGCGTATAATTGATCACTGATATAAAAACCGCTGATGTTTATTATGAATGGCAACATCGTTAATATTCATAAAAGTCATTAAAACATCTATCAAAATACATCAGTGTTCTGTTGTGCGAAGTATCAATGTTTTAGAAAAATAAAAGTTTTGTTGGTAGGATATGGGGTGAAAGTCATGTCAACATTGATGATTCCTGAAAAATAAGGGGAAAACTGCAACAAACGAAGTTTTGTGTGAATGAATCTAAAAAATGTGTGTATAAACTAGTAGTGGGGCGGAAAACACCAAACTGTTAAAAAACTGTTCTTCTATAAGCGACAAACAAACTGCTTTTTCAAACAGAAACAAGCAGTTGGATTTGGACTGGTTTATGATTTGTTAAACAAGGAAAGGCTTTCCGCACTATCACACCTACTTTCTACTCGAACGTTGCTGCAAGCGCTAAAACTGTTTTCCTGCTAACTGTTTGCCAGCTAACTGCTTTTCTTCTACCTGCATTTATGCTTTTTCCCTTTATTTCAAAGTTGCTTGTTGCTTGTAGTGAAGTAAAAACTGTTTGGTCAATGTTTTATCTCTATGTTTATCTCTATTTTGTTGTGAGTTGTAGTTGAACCTCTCACATTTTGTAAACACAGAGCCTAATTTTATTTAACCATATTTTTTATATTTATTATCAATTATCAATATTTTTTAATCAACTAAAAATATTCTAAATCGTTTGAATTTTGGTAAATATGCAAAGGCTATTTAATTTTTAAGTAAAAAAAATAATGCTTCTATTAGAAATTCATTGCATTTTGTACATAAAATGGCTTACATAATTATTACGTTTTGATAATGTAATTTAATTATTACTACACTTGTAAGGATTATTTTTATCATTTCTAAATGCTTTATACCCAAAAACAGTTAAGGACATGGTGGTAATGGAAATGAAAAAGTAGTCTTAGAAAACTGAACGTATGTGCTTTATGTTTTAGCTGCTAATACAACTTTGAGTTTCAGTTTTCTAAACTTGTTTTTTAACTGTTTTAAAAAGCAGCTTTTTTTCTTCAACAAACAGTTTGTTGACGTTTTGTAAAAATAGCAGAAATGCCCATCTCTAGTATAAACATTAGTCAAACATCAAGCTAATAGAGAGCTCACCTCCATCAGCCTCTGTTAGTCGTGTCAGACTACTGACCTCAACAATGTTCTCTCTGCATGCACTAAGTTTTTGTTTACAAACTAATCACTTGTGTACAGTTAAGTGTTTCTGTATATATTTGTTGATTTTTGTAACAAAGGTAATTACTTTTAATAACTTACTGTATTTTTCCGTAAACATAAATTTAATGTATATAAAATAAGACAGACTGTACATACAGTACATCTTTTTTCTGTTAAAATACATACATACATACTTACATTAACTAACTTACTGATTTTATTCATTGACCCTACTTCACCACTTCACTATGTTCAATCAATTATGAACAATTTTAGTATTTATTTTTTTTTACTTTGAAGACATTTACTAACATATTTGTTGGTTTAATTTAATAGCTCGGATAATTTCATAATCCATATTGGGTCCAGTTTCAATTACAGTAATACCCTGGCTAACAGCTGACCTGGACAATGGTCATATCAGAAAAAGGTCTAATTCACATAATGAAAAATGACCCGCATAACAGTTTAGGTTTCAGATAAAGGGCTGAACATATTATAAGTGTTTTCATTTTGTTAAATTATTTCCAAGCAGATGCGTAAATATAGAGATAACATTGTGTTGTGCTACAGAAAGTACAAGCTGCTGAGTTAACACAAACAAGCCTCTGATTGATGGGTGTATTATTTTTGCAGGGCAATAACTCCCACGATATTTCTTACTTATCTGTTCTCAGAATACCAACTCTTATTCTCTTTTCTGTCATCATACCTAATTTTATTTAGTGTGTCATCAACTCTTTTGTGTGTTAAATTTGTTAGTCCGTTAAAAAATTTAAACATCTATAACATTATCGTGTTACATACTTTTGATTTTTAAATTTCACAAAATATTAAGTGTCTTTTTGTGCGAGTTTCAAATTGTTTAAATCCTGTTAAATCAATTTTTTTGTGAATATTAATTAAATGGGTCCTAAATGAAGTGCTTGTTTGTTGGTAATGGAAGCAAAAGATAAACTTGCTTGAACTATTGAACTAACTTGAAATTACAAAGTCAAGGAAGACATAAAGAACAAGCCTTATGAGAATGAATTCTACTTGTATGCGAAGGTCAAGGACCTCCAGAGGAGGACATCTGTCGCGGCTGACAACTGGACACGACTGTCTGAATGAACACCTGAAGAAAATTAAGATATTAAACTATGACAACTGCACATTGTGTGAATGCCCAGACACCATCATGAACAAGGACCATCTCCTGGTCTGCAGAAAATTAGATGAAGAGAAGCAGAGAAGAAGAGACCTCCCTGGCCTCTACTGGGAAGCAAGATCAAAGATGGTGTGAGTCAGCAGAAGCCATTGGAAAACAACAACTATTGAACTAAAAAAAGCTACAGTATGAACTAAAAAAATATATATTGATTTGTCTTGAACTTTCTTCATTCTTCATTTTTGACATATTAATGGTGAGTACTCAATTATTTTTCCTATGTAACAAATTAAAATGTTTTCATTAAGTCTCTACTGTAAACACTCGCACAGCAGTCTGCTCAGATAACATTCTTAGTTCTGGAACGAATTAAGACCATTAACTGGAGTACCAGTGTAATTTGAATTACCAACTCTCTACTATATTACTAAAATCAATTTTTTGTGTCAAGTTTCAATGTCATTATTTGAAATGTTTCTTCATATCAATGTTTTTAGTGTTTGAAGATTTCTTCACATCACGTTAACAATACAGCTGCGCGCCACAATTATTACGAATACGCATTTATTTCTTACAAAATTCTAACTTTGATTTTGAGACGTTACCTGCAAGTTCCAGCGTAGACTGACGCCCAGATTTTGTAACTTTGCAATCACAGAAAAACCTCCAATTTCAACTCTCAAATCTGGTAACTGAGTAGGAACATTAAGTGTCTTTTTGTCTGAGATCAGGATAGGCAGACCTTCCTCTACACATAAAGAGAACTTATCAAGAACATGAAGAACTTAAAGAATTTAAAACCAGATGCAAAATGACCCAATTAGTTTAAGAAACCTGAATATTTTTTACATGAACGAAAATGAGATATTTTTTATTAATGGACATATTGTAAAATAATTTTATTTTATAACTTACTTTTATCTATAAATACAAAATTTTATCCAATAAGCAATTTGGCTTTATGAAAAAAATGAGTACCAAAGATGCCTTAAACTATGTATCTAATTTGATTTTTGAAAAACTTGATAAAAGTATTCCAATTGCAGTTACATTTTTGGACTTAGCTAAAGCATTCGATATTGTGAGCCATAAAATATTACTGGATAAATTATATTATATTGGTATAAGAGGTCAAGCTTATTAATTAATTAAAAGTTATCTTTGTAATAGGAGACAGTGTGTCAGAATTAATTACCATTCAAATGACTATCTCGTTTTGAATACTGGAGTCTCTCAAGGTACTGTCTTGGGGCCTTTGTTTTTTACATTATACATTAATGATTTGTTATTGAATATACCAAATGATGATATAGTGTCATTTGCTGATGACACAGTGGTATTATACATAGGTGAAAGTTGGGAGGAGGTTGAAGTTAAGATGAATAATTATTTAAATATATAGACCGCCTTGGTGGCCTAGTTGATAGTGTACTAGGCTTTCACCCCGAGGACCCGGGTTCGATTCCCAGCCAGGGCTTGGCATTTTCATTCGCATTAAAATATAATCATCCCATCGTCTGCATTAGCCCAAGTGTGCACAATAGTCGAAAGTTAAACACCAAAAAAAAAAAAATATATTTAAATATATGTGAGTGGTTGGCATTGAATGAATTATCATTGAATGTTGATAAAACTGTTTTTATAACTTTTGGTAGCTATTGTAACAGTGTACCACAAAATCTTAACATCTCTATAAAAGGTAAACATTTAAGAAGAGTAGAGAGCTGTATATATTTGGGGGTTATTTTTGACTACAGAATGATTTAGAATGAACATATTCAATATATCTTGGATAAAACCAAATATTTTGGTTTTGTTTTCTATAAAATGTCAAAATTTATGTCAAACAAATCACTAATGATGTTATAAACCTTTTTTCAAAATATTATAAGTTATGGAATAATAGCCTGGAGGTGCATATATGAGTAGTACTAAATTACTTCATTCACTTCAAAATAAAATTATACACAGAAATAATTCTCAATACCTGAAACACACACTAAGTATTGAACAGCTCTTTTGCTTGAGGCTCTAAAATTTCATTATAACGACTTAAAACGTACGTTCATTAACTCAACAAGTTAAACCAGATGTAAGAGTATTCAACTGCCAATAAGATTTAAGACAGTAAGTAATAAAAATAGTATTGTAAAGGCCCTTGGTTTGTTTAATGAACTTCCAAATGAGTTAAAAACCTTGAATAAGAAATTTGTGATTAAATCAAAACTGAAAAAAATGGATTTTTGAAAATGCATATATATGGACTTTTATAGCACGTTTATATGGACATTTACAGCAACGTATCATTGTTACATGTTATATTGCTATATTAAGTGTTAATAGAAATTTTTCTATTTATCCTACAATTTTATATGCTTGTATTGTGAATTCTGCTTTTGTTATAGGATGATGCATACTTTCTTTTGTGCAATTGTTCTCTTTCTGTATTAGTTTTTGTATTTTTTTTTTGTACCACCCCACAAACAGGTTTTTTATATATATGTGAGTTACTAACCTTCGTAAATTTTATATATATATATATATATATATATATATATATATATATATATATATATATAATGTACTCGTTTAAATAAATTAATTAATTATTTTACGCAACACACTTAGTATATAAAAAAATGTGGCAGTCAGGCAGGAGCTTTATTTACATTAATTATCATAGAAAGATATATATATATATATATATATATATATATATATATATAATCATTGAAATGATACATAAATATAATTCATATTTTAACACCTAATTATGAGTTTACAGATATTAATAGTACAACAAATATTGTACTATTAGGCAACAAGTATTACTATTTTGGCTCGACTACAGATGACATACAATCTGCGAGAGAAAAAAATAACAAAATAAAGACCTTTTTATTAATTTTTAACTGTTAAATTTAGAAAATACGAGCTTATAAACATTAACTTTGCAAGAAACAGTATGTGTATTTGGTTTTTAACTGGTATTTAACTGTTAGATTAATTGTAGTATCAAAAATAAAATTTGATAATTTGTAAATCAATAACACTAAATTGTAAATTTAAAATCAATAACACTAGCATAGTTTTAATATCTATCGGCACTTATAACCTCCAAAAATGATTATTAAAGTAAAGTTAAATTGTCATATGCAAATCTTTTCTTATAATGTTATAATCTACATCAACATATTTTCTATTTATATAAACTGCTATAAATGATGGTTCACCATATACAACTCGAATATGATGCAAAGTCAATCTTATCATTATTTATCTATATCATTTTTTATAGTATATCATAATATATTGATACAATCATGATATAACTATGATAATATCACGATACATCATTTTTTATCTTGTCTTTACAATCACTAATTTTATTATTCCATAATTCTGATGAATTATGACAATTATCAATAAACAAGGTAATTTTTTTCAATATTCATCTTCATGATGAGTAATACAAGCCGCTCCCATCCACTGACTATTGGATGTCATTGTTCAACAAGTTGACTCATACATCCCAGCAGCAACAATCAATATGAAGTACATAGCAAAGATAATTGTGTCTTATCTGATTGAAAGACCGTCTAATTGTTGCCTAAGTGAAATTGTGCCTTAAAGCTAGAGATCCACTGGGCTCTGCTTACCGTTAGTTGCAAGCTGATACTGCTTCTCCGCCACAAATATGATAATTTTCTGTTTGCAATGTATTGACATGGAGTCACAACTCTCAGCCGATGTTTGGATGTGGAACGTATTGTCCACAATGTCGCTGGCCAATGTGTACAAGCACTTGCTCTTAAAACTGTTAACAAGAAATATATAAACAATTTAGTTACGGAAGCCCAAACAGCTTAGATAATTTATTAATCATGAAAATAATAAAATGTTTTAAATAAAACGTTTTACAAAACAAAAGAAATACTGCTAAAACATTACATAACCATATTTCATTCAAGTTTTTCTCACAAAACCTAGATTTAGAACACATTGACAAAAACAAATGGAAAAAATGGCTTAATTTCTAAAAAACTCTTCCTCAAAAAATTCTTCAAGTAATTGTAATAAATTTTAAACTACCACCACTTGCGAGATTTTACTTGCAATTTGTTTTCTGAAGACTTTAGTAAAGAACACTAAGCCAGCGACATTCGTCGACAGACCTGCCAGGTTTACAGATAGTCAGCGGGGATGACATTTGAGTCGCTTACACTTTAGGACAGATGCAGCATTCTATTGGTGGATTTTTAACTGCAAAGTGAAACAATCAGTGCAAGTATTTACTGTAAGACACTTAGGCAATTATGACAAGCAATACCAAATAAGCTCTGAGGACTGCTTACAAATGATACTGCTCTCATTCTCGACAATGCCTACAAAGAACTTAACACAACAACTTTTACAGAATTTTGGTTTAGACAGTTTGACCACCCTCCCACAGCCCTGACCTCCTCCCTAGCGACTTCCATCTGTTTTTACACATGATATAATTTCTTGATGTTCAAAAACTTCAATAATGATGACGGGTTCAAAGAACATGTTACAACATGATTGACAGTACAAGCAACGTTTTAAGAATGTATACAAAAATTTTGGCCGTGCTGTGCGAAGTGTTAACAAAATGGTGGTAGCTATGGAGAAAAATAGTTCAAGGTCTGCAGTTTTGTTTGCAATAAATAATTTTATCTGTACAGTAGATTCACAGTAATCCGGAATATATATCGGACATTGCTATTGTCAGATTACTGAAAATGATGGATTATTGGAAAGGAATGATATTAAGTTAGTATGTGAATTGAGAAAAGTAATAATAATAAAGCACAAAAATAATACAAAAGAAGAAGAAACGCTGAACAGACAGATTTTTAAAAAGAGGATATTGAGTATGGAGGGATTCCAAGGAAGATTGCAGAAGAAACCTGGTGTGAAGTGGTCCGAAGACAGAAAGAAGCTGCATAGTGAAAGGATGAGGGAATATTGGAGGAAACGGAAGAATTGAAGTGAAGTATGAAAATTGTCACATTGTTTTCTAAGTGTGAAGAATTGAAATTGTCACATGGTTCCTAGCAGGCCTCATCGAAAGAAGAAGAAGAAAGAACAAAAACTTTTATTTTAATAAACTGAGTTTAAAATGGAATTGTTATTGAAAAAAACATCAAAACAGACAGAAAAACTCTTAAAATTTCCATTAAAAAACATTAAAACTTCTCTATGTACATTACAGTGCACAGTACGTAAGAACAAGACTTTTTTAGTGGAAGCATTCACCAAAATAAACCGTTTTTAACCGCACTGTAAAGTTGATTCAAACCTTAACCAAAATTACTTTTTTATAACCTTCTTTATGAACGGAGCAACATCATTAACATCGCATGATAGTTTTTTACCAGAAATAGACAAAGAACAGATTTCATACTTTTTTCTTAAATTATTGAGCCACATGTCACTGGCTTTAAAGTCACATTTGTTCATAATTTTTTTTATAAAAAACCTTTGCTTTCTCACACATTATTTTCCCAGAAATTGGTGTATGTCTGTCTCTTTCTAGTAAAAATCAGAAAAAAGCGCTTACTGGACGCGACAGGTAAAAAGTGTGCTAGTTTTGTTTTTACTGCCAAATGGAACTTACTTTCTGGATGTACCTCATATAAACACTTGAGTACAAAATACAAAACACCATGCACTTACCTTATTATTCTTCCATCGAACGTCCTGTAATGATCACCTCCCCACGAGTAACAAACACCCGGTACAGGTGTTTTCTGTTCCAATACGAACAGAGTGTCCAACAAATCAGAAAATCCAACATTCAGTCCAGTTTTACCTTTTGAGATTGTATGAAACCTGGACTTCATTTCAGACTTGGTAAGGTACTCGCCTGAAAAATTGTAGTGTGAAACTGCACTTTCAGCTGAAACACAAACAAAGCAATTTTAAAGTGCACAAACTTTCTTACAGCCTATCTATCAATTGATAATTATTTTGTTAATAAAAGATTTATGGAACACTTGCCCGGAAGAAATTTATCCACAAACTTGGCTTTCACAGAACACTCAGAAAAAACCATACATTCAAAACAGCCATACCACCATGGTGATATTACATTTATGTAATAAAAGCCATTACATAAATGTGATCGATCCCCATAACATCCTCAATGAAAAACTTTCCTTTAAATCAAATTTAATATATGACATGGTTTTAAAGATAACATTCAAATATACAACAAAAACATACCAAACGCTCAGCAACTGACGGGTGTACGCTGGTACCAGTGAAGACTCCACAATCTAGTAGACTGAATCGACATGAGTCGAGTAGTGATGTTTGGCCAAACTAAATTTTGTCTTTTTATATCTTAATACAATCGTTTAATTGTGTAGTGTTGTGATGAGTGTTTCAATGTTTTGTTAACTTTATGCCTCGCCAATAGGGATATGATTTATTGTACGGCCTGAATATGAAACTAACATTTTGAAACTGCATTAGCCTATAAAAGGTGAGTTAATGACCACTAGACAGTGAAAGGTCATAACCCTAATTAACGAATGTTCATCACTAACTCACCTGAAACTATAATTTTCACCAAAACAAAAAGTTTGCAAGCTTTGATAAAAAAGAAAGGAGTAAACTATGCTAGAAGTAAAAATTAAAAGACAAAGAGACCATTGAGGAACAAGAAGTTCTTCTGTGTTAGAAGTAAGTACTCACCAAAGAGACACTGAGGTACTGTGCTGGGTACAAACATGCCCACAGAATAGTCGCATGAGTACAGTGATGCAGGAGGTGACTGGAACGCCATGCCTACAGGACACGTCATAATACAGGAATACACACCTCCAGCTTCTGAACAGTTGTAGTTGCCGTTGAAGTTAAGCTTGCGTGTATCACAGACATCAATAGCTGAACAGGAGAAAGGTTAGATCAACATCCACAATAAGTAGTTAATTTTTCACAAATATAATTTCATATTAGCAAATTAGATTATGTATTCAGTTTTTAAAATTGTTACTTAAAGATGAAATATTTATATTATTTTGTAGTCGCAGAACATCGTGGTATTGTTTCCATACAATGACTAAATAAGCAATAATAATAAACTATGAATCCGTTAAATAATAGTACTGATTTTACAGGGTGTAGCAGTCAATCCTGCAGTTTTGAAAAGGCTGTGGAAGGCTAGAAAATAGGCTGGGTTAGTTGTCGAGGTTACCGTTGTGTTCCCCACCTCAAAGCGTTTCAGTCGCCATGAAACAGTGGTCAAAGCTACAACGGTTGTTTGTTGTGAAAGCGTTTTACCAAAACAGTAGCTATGCAGCATACCCAACCTTACACCATTAGATTTTTTTCTTGTGGGGGTACCTAAAGAGTACAGTGTATGAAGATCAACCTCATACAGTTGAAGAACTCAAGGCAAGAATCTGCCTGGAAATTCAGAAAATTCCTCACTTATGTCCCATGATGTGATGAACAACTTTAGAAATCGCCTGCAAGAATGCATTAATCAGGAAGGACACCATCTTACTGATGTTATTTTTAGACAATGAATAATTATGTTTATGTTTCTTAAATGCTTTTAATGTATAACAAGATGGTTGCAATAAAATTTTGAATATGCATCCGTTTATTTTTCAGTCTTTTCAAAAATGCAGGATTGACTGTCACACTCTGTATAATACTTTATAATTTTGTATTAATTTCCATTCCAGAAAACACTGTAAGCTTGCAAAGTATTGTAAGTTTTACAATTCTTTAAGTGTAAAAGTAAATTAAAACGGCTAAAGCAAATTTTAAAATGTTCATTGTAAATTTATCCTTATTATCCTGCACCTTCTCGCACTTCCATATTTTTTTAAGATATTTTTTTAAACAGATAGATTTAGATCCAAGTTATCCATAGATCAAAGGAAGCTGTTTTGATGAAGTCATAGGGTCCATATAAAATGTATCGGTCACTACCTTACCAAAACTTCTCGTTTGAAATGTAATACAAAAAAAACTTTGATCATAATGACCGATGATTACGACCACCGATGAAAATTTACAGTTGTAAACATTTTCAATTTCTCAAACTCAGCCTTCCATATTTCGATCAATTTTATTTTAGTTATAAGATATTGTACTCACAGTATTGGCACTGAGGCCCTCTGAACTGCGTTGGACAATTGCAAGTGTTAAAGCCTATACAAGTCCCTCCATGCAGACAAGCAGGTATGCAAATAACTGAAAGAAAAACAATTTATAAGAGACTTTACTACTCCTTATTATCTACAAAATATGTGTGTAATCATTTTTAAATTTCATATCAAAATTTGAAAATTTGTTACACCAACCATTAATTAAATAAAATCACGTCAGTTGGATAAGTTTACACATTACATCAAAAAATTTAAAGTAATATATTATTTGAGTATTACAAACACATATAACAATGTATTACAATTTGTGATGAGGTTCGTCAGAAGAGACTTATTTGTAACCTGAAGACGTTATCCTTGGGGTTGCAGTTTGTAGGCTTACAAGTTGAGTTTATGAAGAAATTTGTGTCTACTAACTCATGAAAAACTTGTCATAGGGAATATACAAAGTAATAAAATCCATTCGAAGCTCAATTGCACAAGCTGAAAGACTGGCAAACTTGCCAGGAAGATATATAATTGGAGTTCGCATATTGTAAGAGATAGAAAGGGAAGGAATGAAGTGAACCAAGAGACCCATCATTGAATCAACGGTATTTTTTTAAATTATATTAGGATTTATTACAATCGCAACAAAAAGGTGTTTCACTGATGTTATGGAAGCCAATTTCCAAAAAGTAACAATAACACATCACATAAACAAGTATTTTACAATGTAAATATTTGTATATTTTACAAAGAAACAAAATTAAACATGACTTTAGGATATCACTTTAAATTTTCAAATTTAATGAACACATGTAAAATACGATTTTCAGAAACAATGAACAAAAAAAATGTTTGATTTTTCATGCTCTGAAATAGCTGCTATTTTTTAAAATATTTTAACAGATTTTGTTGGCTAATGTACTTGTCCAAGGTATTATCAAATGCAATTTTTGTACGAAGCATGAAACAAATTGAACCAAAACTGTGAATGCTAGAGTGCTAACACTCTATATAGAATTTTATACAATATAAAGTCTGCAAAGTGCTCATTTCAGAGCCCCAGGTTCCATGAAGAATGAAGACCACTCCGTAGCTGTTATTCCCATTGAAATTTGCTAAAAAAATAAAAAAAGAATTTATATTTAATACATTACCTTTACAGTCAGGTATAGTGGACCAATCAGGCCTGGCTGGTTTCCATTCTCCCTCCTTACAGAATATATTGGCAACGGCAGAACCATCAGGAAACTCATGGTTCTCCATACACTCAATGGTACATTTTCTGTAAAACAAAAATATTATTTTTTTTTTAGCATCTGACTATTGTGCACACTTGGGCTAATGCAGACGATGGGTTGAATTATAGCGTATGAAAATGCCAAGCCCTGGTCGGGAATCGAATCCGGGTCTTTGGTGTGAAAGCCCAGTACGCTATCGAGTAGGCCACCGAGGCGGCTCACAACAAAAATATTAAGTCAGAGCATTAAGTTTTCTCTGTAATAAAAGTCAAGAAAAAATATTGGAAGGGAATTAGTAGATCAGCACTTCAAAAGGAATTGGAAAGCCTCCAGTTAGAAATGAGAGAGCTACTCAATGGATTCCCTGCAAATCCTAGACGTTATGAAGAGACTAGGATGGGAAAAAAGCGGTGTATCTGAGAGTCTCAGGAATATAGAAAGAGGACACAACAGATCGACAAAGATCACAGTACAATAGTAACCCTACAAAATCATTCATTCAAGGAATTACTATTCAAAATGTAGTGTTTTAGCAAATAAACAGTGTTAATTTATATATAACAGTGTTAATCTATATAAAAACAAACAAAATTACTGTTCTTTTATGTATATGCAGATATTTAAATTTGATTTTACAATTAAAAAATGAAAAACTATGTATATAGTTTTGTGAGGGGTGTACAGACTAGCTGCACCTATTAAGAGGATTTAGACGTCCCTCATGGTACCCGAGTCTAAGACACACACTTACAACACTACACTTATGACTTAAGAAAAAATATGTAAACATATTTTTTATAACACAAGTGTTAAACTTTACACACACATTTACATTTAAGGAGGCGATAATAGCCTCAATGTGCTTTTCGCCTTAAAATAACAATAACAAAAAACAAAAAATATTTAGCGTTACTAAAATATTCCAAAGTTTTTAGCTTTAAAAAACAAAGCATCAAGTAAACCAAAACGGTTCATGAAACACAGCTTAACAGTTTAGTACATGACCAATAATTTCAAATCAATATACTTACTCAGAGTCGCATACTTTGCGAGAATTATAAGGTGTAGGTGGATAACCCACGCAGCGTTTCCTCTCGTACTGACAGTAAGGTCCAGAGAAATTCTCCTGACAATTGCAGGTGTTTGGTGATACACAAGTCCCTCCATGCTGGCAAGGAGGAATGCATGTGGCTAGCATACAAACAAAATTATTAAAATTTGAACAATAATCTTAATTTTAATCATATTATAACACAGAAATTTTGTGTGTTTGTTATTCAATCACGCTTTAACTACTGGACCAAATGAGGAAATTTGGTATGAACATGGTTCAGGTACCTGAGATAAACATAGGCCCATTCTTGTTTTCAAAAAAAAACAACATTATACTACTTACCCAGCCCAACTTAATTATTTAGTATTTAGGTTTTTTGACTTGTGTTAACTGTACAACAGTGATGTTTAATACATTTACTATATATTGTTAGTTGTGAATAATAATGTTTCAATTATTTTTAATGCCATCATACTACTTACCCAGTTCAACTTAATTATTTAATTTTAGTTTTGTGACAAGTGTAAACTATTCTTATTTTGAAAATCAACTATAAATTTTATTACCGATATATTATAATTGCGGGCAAAGCCACAATGTGCAACAGCTAATTATAGAATAAAAGCAAATATGAAACTCTGACCATGAGAAACAATATTTTTGAAGCAATCTGCAGACTTTTAAACTATAATTGATTGCCTTAATTTGTTCTACCACCTTTCACTTCTGTCTTTCTTCTTCAAAAATGATCACCTTTTTTCTTTCCATTTTCTCTGTTATTAAATTTTTTACCCCTGCTATTTTTTCTTTCCTGAACTAGTCATTGTTACCCATGGATCTAAGTCTCTGTCTTCCATTTCTTCCTCCTTATAAGCATTGGTGTACTTCCATTAACAAAGAAAGGTGGTATTTGTACCTTTCTGTTTTCCTGATAATTATACTTTCTTTGCTGGTTTTAGTTCACTCTTTTTATGTATCCAAAGAAGGTCAACCTTTTTTTTCTCAATGTGTGTTCATATTTTTTCATAGTCCCCTTGTATTTGTCATCCATGGATCTAAGTCTCTGTCATCCATTTCTTCTTCTGCTACCCTGATTTCTTCTAAGCCTCAGCATATTTCCATTAACCATGGTATTTGTATCTTTCTGTTTTCCTTGTAACTGTACTTTCTTTGCTGGTTCAAGTTCACTTTTATTGTGTGTCAAAGGAAGGTAAAACGTTTCTTTATTTAAAGTTGTTACTATGTGTTTGTATTTTTGCATAGAGTCTCCTTGTATTTGTGTGTTTTGTCTGTCTTGGACTAAGGATTTTCTCTGTTATTTGAACTCTTTTTTCTCAATTACTGTTAGAGCCTTCCTTGCAATCCAAAAAATATTGTTTTTATCGTTCCCAACAAAACTAATATTTTTCTAATTCTGACAATATTACAGTTTCTTTTCAGACTCAGTATTTCTTCATGTTCTCACTTTTTTCTATCTTTCTTTATGTAATGTAGTCTCATTTTCTCGAATGTTTCGTTCATCAGAATCATAACCTCTGCACA
Organism: Callitettix versicolor; assembly: GCA_022606455.1. Classification (NCBI taxonomy): domain Eukaryota; kingdom Metazoa; phylum Arthropoda; class Insecta; order Hemiptera; family Cercopidae; genus Callitettix; species Callitettix versicolor. The sequence continues at coordinate 3,423,435 of CM040186.1, forward strand.
TCTTTTTCTTGTACCAGTCTCTGTCCTGTTTTTTAACTCTCTAGTCGTCATTTTTCCAAGTCTTTACATACCTCTCTAACATGAAATGTTACCCTGCTTTGAAATATTCTCAAATAATCCTAATCTAAATAATTCACGTTCATAGATTATCGGAAATTCTTAGAGTATTCATAGACATTTTCTTGTGTCTTAGGATTTTTACGCGGGAATTTTCTTTTTTCTTTTCTATTTAACTTACAGTTTTTGGTACGATTCTGTTATGTAAATGAGCTACAGGTTCTATATTTTACCGGGTTTAAAGTGTTCCTGTTTAGTTTAATCATAGTGTATATTTTTTATAGACAAAACTATGTTTCTATCAGTGTGTGTAATTTTAAAAATAAAAAATAAAGGAATGCATAGTAGTGCATAAAATAACTAACATGCTGAAGGGTTCAGAATATGTCTTAAAATAATATATAAAACTTCTATTAAAAATACTAAATTAAAAACAAATGTAACTCATAATTAAACAACATAAATCAGCAGTCAAACAATAACAAACATCTGTTGCCAAGGTTATTTGACAATATACTCTAAACATTTGAGAGCTGAAATAGTTCACATAAACGCCAACAGAATGCAGGATCATGTTTTTCATGGCAAGTAAATTTACGTGTATGCATATGCAACACTACAGCAATGGAAACTGCAGCATGTAATGTGTATGAGCTAACAAGTTTCCAATTTTTTAACTCTTTCTTTTGTTGCTTGTTTTTTCATTGATGTTATTTTGTTTTAATAAATTTCTTCCATGATTATCTGTAAGAAAAATAATGCAGTTTGCCGTACCATTTATTATCTACGAATGTAAAAAAAAATCAAACTGCAAAAAAATATTATAACACTACAGTGATACAAAATAACAGACACATATAGGACAGCACAGCTAATTAAACATATGCTACCAAATGGATTGTGTGTTATAAAATGAAGGTAAATTTTGATTAACTTTTTAGAAAATCTATGATTTGGTTGATTGAAAAAGAATGTCTAACAATAAAAGCACATGAGAAAGTATATTTAAAATGTTATCGTGACCTCATCGAGTTACTTACGATAACACTGAGGTATGGTATCATTGTTGCTGCCCTTCACTTTCCACTTTCCTTCATCACAAACAAAGAATATCTGCTTTTCTCCACTGGGGAACAAATAGTCTCGCATGCACGTAGCTTGGCATCCACTGTACACACAAAAATAATTTACATTTTTTTATAAAATTTTATATGACTTGGTACACTTGATATACCCACTCAATTTTTAACCAGTTGTATTTTTTATTTTGTTGACGAATTGTACTTTATACTGGTTTACTTAGTTATAATTGTACAAGACAAATAATTTTTTTCTTTTTTTTTAGTTTGTGTTTACAGATTGCACTGCAGCATTATGTACAACTCTTCAACAATTTTACTTTTGCAAAGAGTTAAGCTAATAATACTATATAGGTTATTCGTTTTATAATAACACTGATGTAGAAGTGGGTAGGGGAAATGTGGTGGAGAAGTGTGTGTGTGTGTGTGTGTGTGTGTGTGTGTGTGTGTGTGTGTGTGTGTGTGTGTGTGTGTGTGTGTGTGTGTGTGTGTGTGTGTGTGTGTGTGTGTGTGTGTGTGTGTGTGTGTGTGTGTGTGTGTGTGTGTGTGTGTGTGTGTGTGTGTGTGTTGGTGTGTTAACGGCATGATAGCCTAAATTTTGCTAATGTTTTCTTCTACCGCTACTACCAATAAAACCTGTTTGATCGCCAGAAGTCAAGCACCATAATGTAATAAAATGCCTTATTTCAGGCTAAGACAATCTAACTATAACAAAAACTCTAACAATATCTGGTTTTGTTAAAGGAAAGAAAATCAATCCTTTTAAATTTTTATTTAACAAATTCCTAAAAAAAAAAAACAACTTGGCCTGGAAACTTCAACAACATGGAAAAATGTGTTAGCTTCAGCGAAATCAATTCAATTTTTTTCAAAACAGAAGCCATTTCAAGAATTTAAATAAAAATAATTACTTAAAAAAACAATACTGCTAAAACACAAAATACAAAAAATAATTGTACACAAAAATTATGTTGTTCATAATTAAACAAAATGAAAATCTGAAATGTAATTGATTTTTAAAAAATGACAAAATTTGTATGCATTTTTTGTCTATTATTTCATTTTTCTGATTTAAACATTTTTAGTGCAAAATGTCTCTAAGGCAGATTAAAATCAGTTGAACAGTTAAGAAGTCTTGGAGTAATATACATGTACATGTATCAATCGCCTAAACATAAATGCAACTAATTTACTCAAAATTTTTATCCCATTTTGTGTGATTTGGATGAAAGTTATGTAGCCTATGACACTTCTGGCGAAGTGAGGAATCCAATGAGCTAAGGTTGGTCAAAATTGGATGAGCCGTTAAGAAGTTATGATAGAACAAACATACATAAATATATACTTACCCAGTCACTAAAAATGTAACACTCCTTTTTTTTGGAAGTCGTGTTAAAAAATCATTTTTTAATTATAAACTTTTTTAAAATATTATTTCACTATCATAATTCATTAAAACCTGTGTATGTTAGATTTTTTTTAATTTTAAATTACATTGAAAATACGAAAATGAACCCAGACCACCATCAGGTTCATTTTCAAAATTTCAACAGAAATTGAAAACTTCACATGGTATTTCAAACAGATTATAACGACAAAATCGGATTTTATCAAAACAGTTCAAGGTAAAAATAATTTACTGTTGAAAATTCGCTTATATCATAACAACGAGAAAGCTCCGTTTTGCAGTTATTTTACATTTTTGACAAAACAAGTTATCTGTTATCACTTCTTTATGTACACATTGTTTACTTACCTATAACTGGAACACTTCAAAGCAGAGTTCATTGGCGCCGTCAGCCGAGTCTCACAGTTGCCTGCAACATGAATTAATTGGGCAATTTGATTATTACTGAAACTTGTAAAAGTATAACAAAAGTAGAATGAATCATATACAGTGATAACCCAGCTTACAGTTAACCTGGACAACGGTCATATCACATAGGACAACAGTCTAATTCCAAGGATGAAAAATGACCCGCATAACAGTTTACGTTTCGGATAAAGGGCTGAACATGTTGTTGTTGTTTCCTATGGCTAGCCCGGACTCCAGTCCATCAGCCTCCTTGCCTCCCAGTACAGCCGAGCGAAGCTCTTCTGTCATCTCGACTCAGCATTCAATCCAGGGCATGTCAGCAGGTGTTCCTTGTTCATATTTGAGTTTGTCTCTTGGCACAGAGGGCACATTTCAGAGGAGTAGACTCCAATGTGCTTCAAGTGGGCGGTGAGGCAGTCATGACCCATGTTAAGATGTAACTGTGTCACTGACTGTCTCCTTGGTTTTTCCTTCAGTCCGTCCCATTCCTCGTCTATATTTCCCCAGTGTTTGTCTTTTGCTATGCTCTTCATTTTTTCCATCTGCTGTTTCTTCATTGTACTTTTGAGCATGGCTTTTGCCTTATTTGGATTGGGCAAATGTTTGTGTTGGGGTAGGAGTGAACCTTTCTTTGCCAGCTCATCTGCAGCCTCATTTCCTGGCACACCTACATGAGAAGGGATCCATTGGAACACTATATTTCTGCTTAATTTTTGAAGCGTTCGTAACATTTGATGTTTTTTTTTTTAAGATTGTTGCCCGCTGATGATGATAGGGCCTGCACTGCTGCCTTGGAATATGTCAGTATTACACAGTTTTGGTGTTTATGCGAAGTGTTCAGCAGAAGAAGAGCCTCCATCTGGGCGTCAAAATCCGACCTGTTCAGCCCAACCGGGTAGTGGAGGGAGAAATGGGGTGTGTACACTCCTGCTCCAGTGCTTCCGTCCTCATACTTGGATCCATCTGTGTAGATTCTCAACCATTGGTTGGAGGGATATCTTTCTTCTATTGTGGAGATGGCCAGTTGTCGGAGAAGCGATGGGGGGCATTATTGGTTTTCATAGGACAATAATTTCCATGATATTTCTTAGTTATCTGTTCTCAGAATGCCCACTCCTATTCCCTTTTTGTAATCATACTAAAACTTACTTAGTGTGTGACCAACTCTTTTAGCCTGTGTTTAATTTGTTAGCCTCTTAAAAATTAAAAATTGTAATTATTAAAAATTTAAACAGTTATAATATTATCATGTTACATACTTTAATTTAACAAAATATTGAGTGTCTTAGTGTGCGAGTTTCAAATTGTAGTTTAAATTCTGTTTTCAATTTTTTTTGTGAATATTAATTAAATTATTCCTAAAAGAAGTGCTTGTGGTAATGGAAGTAATAGATTTATCTTTTAGAATTTACTCTGACTATTGAACCAAAAAAGCTACAGTATGAGCTAAAAAATTATACAGTATTGATTTGTCCTGTGTGTATATATGTATGTATACATTCGTATATTATTCAATTATTTAAAAGTGGCTTTATTTTTTTTTTTTTTTTTTTTTAACGTCCGACTATTGTGCACACTTGGGCTAATGCAAACGATGGAATGATTTATAGCGTATGAAATGCCAAGCCCTGGCCGGGAATCGAACCCGGGTCCTCGGGGTGAAAGCCTAGTACGCTATCAACTAGGCCACCAAGGCAGCTAAAAGTAGCTTAAGTAATCCCAGTATTTAAATTATTTGCATGACTTTATTTTAATGAAACCTTAAAAATGAAAATAATTCAACTGCATTTCACAAGCATATTTTTCAAATGCAAAGGAATTTCACATGCATATTTTTATATACAAAAATATACATAAAACAACACAAACGCCCCTTTCAATCGCACACACTTTCATCACAATTTCCAAATGCCATTTTTAAATGAAATATTTTGGGATCCTGGACACAAAATATAAATACTATTATATATATTAACTTAAATCAGTCTTTGCAGTGCAATATTTTTTGATAAAATTAAAGTTTATTTCTCAGCAGCAGCCAGCTATCAAGTCGTCGTTTTATCAAAATCTAAGTAACAAAACATTGAAACAAATTCTCACCCAATTCCCCATATCTGAGGAAGTGAGAAAGGCCTACATGATAACACTGATATTCCACACTTGTTTTGGCCAACTACGCCTACAACTTTTAATTTTTTTACTCCTTGATAACAATTGGCCACTTCCCACGTGATAAGGCGTTTGCAACTCCTAGAATATTTTGTGAAATGCATTTTTGTCGTTTGGAAATAATTATGCATAGTTTTCCTATAAAAATATTCAGCTTTTAATGGTGACAAACGTAAACTTTTTCACACAATTATTAAACGTTACGTATTAAACTAGTAGGTGCAGAACAAGTTTTTAGAAAGCTTTGTTAAAAAAAATACAATACAACAAATAACTGTTCGGCAAATTGCACATTTGTGTTTTATTTTATAGTTCAGTCAGAATAAAAGAAGCCAAAGATGAAAAGATCACAGAAAAATCTAATTGTTCAAGATTCAAAATTAGATGTTTTGTTTTGCATTTTAACCCTCAGTTATAACTAATGAAGAAAAACAATGAGATTATGAGAAATAAGTTACACACAAACTTAGAGAAGTAAAAAAATTAAATTTACTTACAGAAACAAAAAGCCTTATCTAAAGACTAAACACTATCGAAAGAAAGTATGAACTGTTAACAGTAATGCATAGACACCACTAACGTGTGCCAGTGTGACTTCCCATACCACGGTTAACATGGATACATGTCCCCTGACACGCACAGTACAAGGGATGCATAAGCTTTAAACAGGTGTACAACATACTGGTATCAGCAGGCATGATGGATTACGCAATATATTTATAATATTTGTACACAATTACATTAGATTTTACTTTAATTTATCCAAATAAAATTCAAATTACAAACAATTTTTACATTGTATTTATACAAATATCAAGGAGTTAACTGAAACATTCAAATTACACCTACAATTTCGAATAAAAAACATTTTATTTTTTCGATTTAATTTGAACAGTCAATTTTTTTATTTCAGATTTGGTATGACTTCAGTAATGAATACAAATATATGATCAAAATCCAAGCAAAACTGGCAAACTGATTTTAAGAAATTAGGCGAAATTTGAGCGAGAGGATGCTGGTTTTAGCAGAGGGAACTCGGTGGTCGATGTGTATAAATTACCAGTCGGCCTGCTGCGTCTCTGAACTGCACACCTTAAGGTTCTTAGTTCCAGCCGCGGTTACTTCCGTTGCTTTTCCCTTACCGTTAACGCTGATTCCTTGTCCTCATTTAATAACTGGCACAAAGTATGGACATTAAGGGGAAAAATATACTGTATACGCCAATTCTATCTTACAGCACTAAGTGACCTATTAAAAGACCAAAGAGGAGCTTGAAATACAACGCTGACCAGAGCAGTGTAACACTTCCTGACAGAAGAAGAAGAAAAATAAAATAGCAGCTGTGATTCGGAATACAGTAAATTACCAGCAAACATTGCAGTGTTTTTTTTTTTTTTTTTTTAACTGGATTCAGACATTTAAACAGATGGATTGTTAACTGAACCTTACTCTTTGGGTTAATCTTAAGCTAAATTACCTTTTTCTCATGCACACAAACCAGTTCATAAACAACTTTCTTCTTCCTCAAATATACTGTTTATTCCTGCTTCCTATTAAAAGATCTGACTATTTAAGGAAAAACAAGAAACGGTAAAAAACTTACTTTATTTCCACACATATCATGTTAATTTAGTTAGATTAAGCTGAACTAAAAACGAAACTTAAGTAATATGGTATGCATGGAAATACATATACAGAAGGTGCTACTTCATTTTTGCTTGCTAAAAATAGATTAATATGTTTAAAACGTTCAAAAAAGAAGAAAAATTGAAATACAAACTTTATTTCCTCACATATTATCTTCGTTAGGTTAGTCAATAACTACCACGGTATATACAGAAATAAAGAGGTTTGCAACACTTTTTCTTGTTTTTCTGCCTTTTAAACATATCAGTCTGTTGTTTGTAAACAGAAATTAATGATAAATTCAGCCACGCGATCTACAAATCAATGTTTTCAGTTGCCATTGTAGAACACCATAACACGCACTTCATGCGTTCGTTTGTTCGGTTTTGTGAGATAAGATACTCTCCTAATACTTGTTATTTCATTACCTTGTTTGAACAATAAACAAAAATCTATGATAAATCCGTTTCATCCTAAAAGATCGTACCATCTTTGCAGTCGGCACTTTTTTTATTGTTGATCATACAAGAAAAATTGTTAAAATATTCGTTTTCAGAAAGATCTCAAATTTACTTTTCGTAAACTTACAATTAATGATTACAACAAAATGTTTGCTATGAACTACTGCATAGTCCCACTGCAACTAGTCAATCCTATTTTGTACAATAAGATAATCTGCTTATACTAAAAGGTCTACCAGTATCTTTTCTTTCATTTTCTTGTTGATCAGACTCTTTTTTTAATTTGACTATTTTAACATGTTAATCAACCAGAGGAGGCAGCTGATAGGTTTAGCTATCTTATCGTATTCCTAGCTCATACTACTCATTTATCTATTCAAAACACATATTCACTATTTCACCTAACTTGGCTAAATCTAAAGTGTAAAGCGACCTGGCTACTGAAGTGTATGACACTGGCCTAAGGTGTACCAAATGTAGCCCTAGCCAAACGTATCAATCTCCCAGTGTACACGCACTTGGGACACTGTGTGAGCGGACATAATTTACCCAGCTGCTCATGTTTTCATGAGTAAGAATATAAATAGAATGAGCGGGAACTCACCACACAACAAAAAGCTGGCCAAATGGGGCACAACCTCCGTGATAAGGGTTAAGAGTAAGGCAGAGAAATTGAAAGGAAGCAAGCATCTGCAAATACTTCAATAATAAATTGGGAAATCATCAATTAGAAGTAGGGGAGTTACCGCCTTGAATCCTCTACAAATCCTAGACTTTATGAACAGACTAGGACTGGCGAAGAGGCGCTGTAACTGAGCATCTCAGGAATACAGAAAAGAGGTACAACAGATCTACAAGGTAGCAGTATAATAGTAACAATAATGTACTGCATCTCAATACTGAAACACTTGCTAGTGGCAACCAAATAGTTACAATTACCCTATTTAGTCCTGCTTTTGCTACCAGTTTCAACAGTCTACTGTCATCTTCAAGTCTTCAACATTATAAAAATAAGTTTTTAAAGTCAGGAAGATTATAAAGGTTGGATACCAGTGTCTCTATTACATAATAGTTTTGTTTATTATACTCAAACTGAATCTGAATATTTTCTGAAACTGAGTATCTTTAGAGTACAAAGTAATTAAACAAGAACATGTTTCTCGGATACTTTCAGAACTTACCACTAGAAAACAATGAAGAACTGCTCCCTCCTGCTGCATGCCCGTATATTCCTTTGCCATATTTGGTTTTTGTGCCGCCATATTTTGTGTTGTACGTGCCACTAAAAAAATGATAAAAATATTTATTATTAACAAATTCAGTAACAAGATAATGAGCCTAGACTACACAAACATGTAAAGGTTACTGTGTACGTAAAATAAGTGTCCATTTTAACATAGGCGCTAGCTATTCATAGAGGTGAGAAGCTTGAGCTCCTTACTAGCTCTTTCTTCTTTTCGTTTCACCCTCTTTGGGGTACGCTGAATTAATCATTTCTTGCGCGCTGTACTTTTCTTTGTTCCCAGTAGCTCTTCGTTCTTTCTGATCTTCTTTTCCTCTCCTCTTCTGAAATGATAGGTTTAGGTTTTATTTTGGTTTCATCTTGGAATCTTATTCTTTCGTCTTTGGTAATTATCTTAGCAGTTTGGTCAAGCAGTGAATTTTCTGTAATTTTTAATTCTATTAGGTCTTTTTCAATTTCTTTAAACCAGTTCGGTTTTGTTTTACGATTATGGAAAAAACACTTGTTCACTATTAGAGTTCATTCTAAGAAGATGGCCGTAAAAATTTATTCTCCTTTTTCTCATAGTATCTGACAGTTTTTCAATTTTCTTGTAAAGAGCTTCATTTCTTATATATACTACCTTATTATCCTGAAATTTTGTTCCTATAATTTTTCTTAAGATTTTCCTTTCCGTTATTTCAAGCTTTTCTATCTGGCCTATGCGATTCATGGTTAATGTTTCTGCTGTGTACAGTGCCTCCGGCTTGATCACTGTTTTATAATGTTTAATTTTGGACCCCCATGAAAATTAACATTCTTATTGTTAAACATGAAAACATTCTTATTGTATGTTTTTTTCGTCAATTGGAAGGCCAATTCAAGTTTGTTTTTCCTGGATTCCATTGCCTTGCCTTCATCTGCATTCCAACTAATCCATTCACCAAGATATTTGAACTCTTTTACAATTTCTATTTTCTGTTCTTGGATTTTAAGGTATTTATTTGGGTATTTGTTGTTTGTCATGATTTTGGTCTTTTCAAACAATATGTTTAGACCTCCTTACTAGCTCATTATATAAAATTTAAATTCTACTTAATTAACCAGTTTTATTGGATAGCTTAACATTAATTTTGAGTAAGATTAACTTTTTGTACTTTTTTATAGCTAATTTCATGTCATTGATTATAAATAATTAGTTAAAATTTTTGCATCTTTTTAGCGAATTCCATTACAAAATGTGCTACTAGAGCAGCCATCATAATAAAACCCAGACTCAAAACTTAGAAATGAAAACTGATTCTGGTCATTAGATCACTTTTTGAAAGGTCATTAAAAGTTTTATAGATACCATAAAAATAACTAATTATTCCACAACAAAAAATATTTTTAATTGTAAAGGTTACTTCTTAACTACCCCTAAGCCACTGTATTGCTCGTTAAGTTCAGGCCTCTATAGAGAACATTTTTGCTGAATTTTATACTGATCGGTCTAAGAGCTGATTTAGTAAGAGACACACGCTCGAATTTATAAGGGTTGTTGGTGTTGCTTACAAATTCTAAAAACCAAATTTATATTGCTGAATATATTAACCTTCTAAAAAAAAACCTACCTATAGAAAAACATTTTAGTCATAATTCCTTTGGAATATAATACTCCTAAACAAACTACAGAATCATTGAAAAGTTTCCAAATACTTGTAAGAGCTACGGGAAAAATAGGAACTTCATGAGGCACAATGTTTTGCAGTTTAAAAAAACTATTTAAAAATATAAGATTCATTAATAAATTGGATAAACTAGACAAAGATGTCTCATACTTATTAAACATATGCTTACACACCTTTTATAAAACTTCCTTCCATCGCCTTGAATATTCTCTTGTCCAATCTCAGCTTCCATAGGTGGTACTGGTGCATTTGGATCAAACATATCTACAAGATCTGGACTGAAAAAACAAATCTATGTTATTAAAAGCCGACCAGAATGTTTGAAATTGTGACAAACTTTTGCACATATATTTAACCCTTTGCACTCAAATGATCAGTACTACTGGCTACGGCCTACTCTCAGTCAGCTACAAATATTTAAAGCATTAACAGACCTTAGAGGTCGGATGATCAGTCTGATTGGCCGCTCATGTTTCTCTTTCAGCTTAGGTACTATAGCAATCATGCTGCGCAACAGTTTAAATGTTTTTCACTACAATCTGAATAAATATTGGCAAAAGGCTATTTAATTTTAAAAAAACAAAACCCCTTTCAGAAAACCCTTTTTTATTCATATAAAAAAGAGAATATATATTTTTACTTATAAATAATTTTAAAAATATTGTGATATTATAGAAATTTTACAGCTAGACTAAAACATTCATAAATTTTTAACGAAAAAATATAACATTATAATACAGTTCATAAAGTTTTATGTATATTACATACTTGTTACAACTGTCTTTAATATTGAATACTGTTTCGTTTGTAATACTTAGAAAACACTACACGTGACTAAATTGACACTAGAAAGTCAAATGCAGCCGACACAGTACAGTCGAATTTGGTTTGTTCTGGCAATACACAGTTATGCAATTAGAGATAAGGTGACATTTAGTTAAAAAATTTCCTGAGAGGTTACAGTACAGTCCAAACAAAATTAGACAACTAAATTAATAAAGACATAGCACTTTGGCAGTCCTGCTGGCCATCCAATCAGAGGAACATAACTTGCACAAAAATTCTGGCTTGTCAATGAAATGGTTGTGGCCAGTACTACTGGCTGTCTGACTCCAGAGGATATATTTTAAAAAACGGATGCAAATGGTTAAGAGTGAGGTCTCGTTTAAGGGGTTCATTATATAAATTTGCAAAGTAAGAGTGACAAAAGAATAATTAATTTTTTTATTTTAAATAAAATTATGTTTACTGATAAAACACATGTTTGTATGCTTTTGTTTGTGTTTTTTTGTTATATAAATAGTGCAAAAAAATTACAAAAAATGTTTACATTCGAATACTTCAAAAAAAAAACCAATTTGGGAAATATAAACAACAACAAAAATGGAAAACTCGTCTAGGGCCTAATTCTACAAAATCAGTTCGATTTTGCTAAAATTTTGGCCATGTATAAAGAGTTATAACTGAACTCAGTATAAATTTACATTAAAAGTAATTTAAACAGTGTCTGCCGATTATAACATACTTTTGCAGAACCTAAAGTGAATTTATTATGATCGTGCTAACTGCAGTTGCCTATATTGGATAAGAAAAAATTTTATAGATAAGCTTTAGTGCTATATTTGCTAAGCCAAAACACGTTAACCGCACGCTAACTACAATTTTTTTAATCTCTAATCCCCTCAAGTAGAAATATTTTCATGGATCAAGAGATGCAACATAACATCCTATGTTAGATAACCAAGCGACTTATTAAAATGTGTGTTTATATTACAATGATGGGATAGAGAGAGACATTATCTGTTGTCAGCGATAATATTGTTTTGGAAGCAGTGTTTTCCAAAGAATCAGCCATCGCTTCTTGTTGCAAAAAAAATATACTTTGAGGTAAATTATTTATATTCACGTCTCATCACAGGTTGAGAAAGGGAAGCATGATACATCCAATACCACAGTCCAATTGGGAGCGGTATAACTGGTATCACTGAGTTCAAAAGATGTACTCCTGAATTGTAAATCTCTTCTAATTAAAATTGTATACACTGACACCAAATTACGACCACAATTAGAGCAAAATCTGACAAACCGATTTTCCAGGATTTTTCCGATAGCTCCTGATTAGATTTTTTAAAGATTAAGTGACCTATTCATTTTGTTTCACATTTGACACAGACATAGCATCCAAATTAAAACCACTGTTATACGCTGAGGGATATGAAACGGGCGTGCTCAACAAGATCTCGATTGATTTTTTTCAAAATCACCGTACTTTATACACTGGCCAGCAAAGAATAAACAATTAGCAAACTAATATACTTACCGATGCTGAGGCATAGCACCGACAGAAAACTTCTGCAAGCCTTGCGGAAAAATATCAGAATGGTTGAATCTGAAACTGATGGTAAATATATTTAGTTATAACTATGTAACTAAGGACATACTGAAAACAGACATTAATTACAGATCACCTTAAAAAGCCCTACATATGTTAGCCTTGTCTGATTAAACTTTTTTAACCACGTCAGTGTCAACATCCTGTTATCCGAACGTTTCAAGACATGCAAAAGTGCCAACATCCAGATAGACTGGACATTACAAATTGTGCAAGAAACATCTAATTGTGATGGGAAAAAATGTTACAAAATTAATTTTTTTTAAGCCAATCTGCTAACGAAGAATAGTTAATTTCATTCCATGTATGTTATAATATGTGAAAACATTTTATAGGTCAATATTCCATGTATGTTATAAAATGTAAAACATTTTACAGACTAATATGCTAAAGTGCAAACTTAGATCAAGTTGGTTTTGTACCATCAAGTCAGCTGTTTCACAGTTATTCATTTTGTTTTAGTATTGATGCTTATAGTGTTATTTGTTTTGTTGGCTGTACTTAGATTTGCTGTTTTGTTGGCCATATTAGGTTTTTCGCTCAACATCCAATCTTTATTACAGTTAGATTAATGAGGATGAGGGGCAGCATTAACAGAAAGGATGATGTCACAGGTCACAGTAACTATGTATCGAACTTATGCACGACCTTGTTGAGGTTTGCATTTTATGGATCAATCAAGGCTGATAAGATAAAAGTCTAATTTATGTATATATAGTGCAAAAAAAGAATGTTAACATTTTCTTTACTTCATTTGTAAAGTAGGCCTTGAAGTTAAGGCTTATACACTTAACTATGTTTGTTTGTTTGGCTCCCGTATAGTTAGAGCCTCAAATTTTAAAATAAAAATTATTCTTTTACTAATGTTGGTACATTTGTTTGATGTGTTCATACAAGCTTTTTTGTAAAACTTTCAGTACTTACACTAAAGTTTCCGAAAAAAAACATAAATGTTCTATTTTGAAAAAAGTAGCACTAGTTTTTTTATTTGGTAATGTTGGATTAAAATTTGAAACATAAAGTGGCCTTGAGATATATACAAAACATTAATTGATATATTTTTCCTCTATTTTATTTGGTAAATTATAAGGTTTTTTACAGTAACAGGTATTATGTTTAACACACGATAAATAAAAAATTCAAGATGATAACTTATCAAATAACAAAAATACAGTCTTTGTATGTAATACACAATATCACTAAAAATGGGTTTGCGGTACTTTTGAGTACACTATGTAAAAAGTGCCTGGCACTTTTGGGTAGTAAATGCAAAAAGTGCCTGGCAGTTTTGGGTAGTAAATGCAAAAAGTGCCTGGCAGTTTTGGGTAGTAAATGCAAAAAGTGCCTGGCAGTTTTGGGTAGTAAATGCAAAAAATGCCTGAAAGTGTTGAAGATAAGATAAAATTTGTGTTCTGAAATAAACTTTAAGAATATTATTTTTTAAATAATTGATCATTTTCATTTTTATGTGTTTAATTGTCTGAAAAAAATATTTTTTTTTCAAAATACATTTTCTCTCTTTCAGGAAAACACAGTTATAAATTAAAAATCAGTTGCTAGGCATTAAAAAATAATAAATTTGATTGTTGGTATTAGCCCTGATTACTTAACACTATATAAACATGATAAAAATATCAATACATAGTGATCTCAGTTGTGATCATTTTAGTTCACTTTTCTGCCACTTTCATATTTTTCTGAGTTACAACAGTGCAATTATAATAGCAGTAATGTAACCTTGTCCTTCGACTTTTGCTTACGTGATCGTGATGCGTATGTGTTTGATGTTGATGACTCATTTCAGTTAAATCTTATTATAAAAAAAATCTAAGGATTTATAAGGGAATATGACAATACCAGTCAAATTAGGATATTCAATAAAGTACAGTGATTTACTGCATTTCAAACTTACAGGTTTTAAATGAATTTTTGCAATCACAGAATAAAAACCATCTTTTTAAATTAAAATTTGAATAAAACAAAAAATTACAATACCAATAAATATTACATATTATCTACAATATGAGCGATTTTTTCAAATTTTTCAAATGATAAACAGTTAATATATTTTAATATAAAGTTACATAAGTACTTTTGAGCTAAAATAGCCTAACAGTAGTAGAAAGGGCAAACTAATGAGCAGGCCAGCAACGAAAGAGTTAATAAAATACAATACAACTTTTACAGTTTTGGTTATATTTTTGTTCAAATTTTATTTGTTTTCAAAAATACACCGTACATATTAAAAAAAAACCTAAGTCAATTATAAATGAGTTATATATCCATTAAAAGATTAAATGCAGATCTTTAAAATAACATGTCATTATTATTACACATTTTTCTTAATAAATTATGTCTAAAAAAGCCAGTATTCTCTTTGTGTTTTGTTTATTTTGGCCAGCTTATATTGTTAATAAAACTTCAAACTTTAAGCTCACCTATGCCTGCTGGACAGGAACGGATTCTGCACCTGTGTGTGCACACCACTTTTTTCTTCCCCTTCTCGGTAACTGTAACAAAACAAACGATAATGAAAAATCAGAGCTTTAAAATTTGTTTTCATGAACATATGGACCACGGACTTATGGATTTACAACCGTAGAAATAAGAGGAGAGGTGTGGGAAACACTTGAAATTAGTACATCCTGCTTATCCAACCTTCGCTAATCCGACCTTCCTTTTAGTCCGACCTAGCCTCAACAAACAATATCTCAAGCAATTTAAAACATTTGTAGTGAAACCGAATGTACAATGCTCGCATGTCACTTTCATATTTCCAGACTACGTGTCAGGCCTTTACACCTACATGTCACTTACGCGCTAAGCTGATGACTAATATTCTCTTCAAAAGAAAGAGAGAATCAACCACCCTGTTCTGTTCGTTCATTTCCATCTTTTAGTATCGATTCAGATTCGTGGAAGAGTTGACGTTTAGAGTGCATTCCGCTTGTGTTTGTATTGTAATGTTTCACATACTTTTTTCATTCGCTGTTTTCTAAAAGGTAAAAGATATTTTACTTATAAGATTGTGAGATGTAACAGCGAGACATCAAACAGTTGGTAAATAAAAAACAATCATATTGTACTACAGGGTACAATACTTGGACCTTTAAAGTTCATACTTTATGTTAATGATCTTTTAAATGATATCCAAGAAGGCTGTATTACTCTTATGCTGATGATACAACAATAATTTCATCTGAAGGTACTTGGAAGGATACTATCAGTACAATGAATATCTTACTTTATGTAACAGCTGACTGGTTAAGCTCTTAAAACATTGTCTGTTTATGTTGACAAAACTGTTTTATTACTTTTGGTAATTATAAAGATAGTGTTTCGGAAAAGGATGAGATCAAAATTAAAGACAATTTTATAGAGTTGAATATTATAAATATTTAGGTGTTGTTTTTGAATTTAATGTCAAGTGGGATAAACACACTGAATATGTAATCAAAAAAGTAAAATATCTGACTTTTGTATTTTATAAGTTGTGAAAAAACAATGAATAATGATATGTTAAAATGCTTATATATTATGCTTTTTCCAAAGTATTGCATGTTATGGAATAATAGTTTGAGGTGGGGTGTACAGTAATTGTATGTCTCTCCTCCAAACATTGCAAACAGAATTTTTAAAATTATTAATAATAATGAATAATGAATTCATCTGGGAGTCGGTAGTCATAAAATCGAGAGAGTTGACCACTTCAAATATCTGGGTGAATGGATCAGCTGGAACGCCTTAGAAAAGAGAGCATTGGAATCCAGGATGTGTAAAATGGAATTGGCGTTTCAATTAACCAAAGAGGTGTATAACAAGAAATCGTTATCCTGGAATTCCAAACTTAAGCATTATAAAACTGTGATCAAACCACAGGCTTTATATGCAACTGAAACTCTTACACTCAATAATAAGGGATTACTGGAGAAGAAGGAAAGAAAGTTAATAAGGAAGATATTGGGCCAAAACTTTAGAAATAATGAAGTAAAGTTGATTTCTAATAAAAACCTGTATCTCAAAATTGAGACTCTCAGATAGCATGAGGAAAAGACAACTTAGTTTTTATGGCCATATTAGTAGGATGACCAGCAGTAGACTTACTAGGCGGATCTTTGCTTTCTTCAGAGATCGGAAAACGAAGAGTAATTGGTTCAGGCGGGTCCAGGAGGACTTAACTGAGCTGGCGATATCAGATGAGATGATTGACATACTTAAACTGCGAAAACTTTTACATAATGAAAACCTAAGGTTCCAAGAAAAACCAACATCTAAAAGGGGCGGGGCAGTCTCGGATGAAAGAAGGAAGGCAGCCTCGGATAGAATGAAGCAGTATTGGATACAGCGGAAGGCGGCTAATGCACATCAAAGTAATTGATTTGGCGTACCCCAAAGTGATCCGGATGAAAGAAGAATGAATATTTAACAGATAAGAAACCTTTAAAACTAGAGTAACTTATCCACTTGGAATCTTTATTGTTTCATTATGAAACCTTAAAAACTACACACATAAATTCAAATAGTACGACAAGGAATAAGAGCATAATATTACACAAAAATAGCAAAAAAATGAGAAGAACAGTTATATAAGAGCAAGAAATGTATACAATCTACTACCTCGAGATATGAAAGCATTGACACTCAATAAGAAAACATTAAAAATAAGGGTGAAAAAACAGATTTTAAATAGAACTGATAATATTGAATACAAAATAGTTATCAATTCATAGGATAACTATTGAACTACAATAGTTATTGAATAAAAAATAAGCAATAATATGTTAGGATATTTTTATTTAAATACTTTTAGTTTGTAAGTGGTTTAAGGTACCAGTCTGCGTACAGGGATTTGTTTCCCTCTGTGTTTACATGTATCACTCACTGTAAAAATATTAGTTTAGTAAATAAATAATAATGATAAAGTAGGGTTACTGATAGCTTTTGCTGGAAATGCCGATCAATTTATAAACAATACGTATAAATAAAAACAAGTAGGAACTTAACATCAAGTTCAGACAGACGTTGGCACGTTGGTCAACAGGCGGAACTTACATTACAGAATAAAATACTTCTTAACAAGCAAGTGTTAAAACCGATGACATTCAGTTTTGGGACTGTATCAAAAAAACAAACATAAATATTATATAAACCTTTCATAACAAGTTATTCAGAAGCATTATAAAAGCCTCCTGATACATCACACTGATACACAAGTAACTTAAAATAGGAACAATGGAGAAGATAAGTTAAAACGCATGGAAACATTACCAGCATCTTCAACAGTGTATCTACCAGCTCCCTTAAGCAAAAATCAGGGACTTTTTGGGGACATATATTGCAAAAACATGGGACCTTGAATATCTTTCCACATTAGCAGCATTGTACATAATATTAGTTCCACAATGAAATACACTAGATGGTATATAATAACCTTAAAATTAAGTTTTTAGAAGCCTACTAATAGAGGCACATTCTACTATTTTTTCCGTATCAAGGCTTATCGGCATTTCATATTGCAACTTACAAAATCACTGAGTATGGAAGGAAATTATTATTTTCTAGGAAAAAAGGGGATTTTAAGTCTAAATTCCGGTATTACCCGTGACATCTGTGACCACTTGATAAAATCCGTGTCTTTTACAGGATATTTGGGATATCAGGGACTAGTAAACACCCTGTTCAAACTCATACTAGTATTGATACAGATTATTTTGGGTTCACCCACTCTGGTCTGTCACCTTGAACGAACAGCCAGCTGACCTATCAATACTGAGCAGTGAACTTTAGTCTCCGTATAAGGGTAACCAGTAGGCTATCATCAATTAAAAAAGTGAACAAGTCGCTAAATAAGTTAAGCTCAATTTTTAAAAAATTGAAAAATTATGAACAATTGTTTTAACAATGTAATTTTTTACTTAATAAATAAACAGCCGTGAATGAAATCATAAAAGTTTTAAATATTTTTTTAAATCACAACTTTGCAACCTCAAACTGAATTTACTTCGTACCGAAAACTTGAATCAAATTTTAAAACTTACTCAGTATCAGAGTATTCAGGAAATATAACATGCTGCGCAAACACAGACTGCACTATGCAGATCCATACAGCCAATGTGTAGTACTTCCATCTCCATGGTACACCTTCCATGGTTACCATACAACTAAACGTTAAGTCCTCAATGGCTAGGCCTTGCAGGATGGACCAGCTGATAGCTTATCAAGTGAGCCCGCGCAGTTAATGTAGGTCACTGGGGAAACCAGCTGTCAAACTTCTTAGAATTAATCTTTATTTTACAGGAAACAAATTTACTTTTAGATATTTATCAAAATTTAGGCCTAAGTAAATTTTAATTTGATAGAATAATTCAACCATCGCTTTGCACTATGTTTTAAATGTACAAATAATTAATTGTAAGTTTACTGTTTTAAAAATAACACTTTACCAGTTATTATTTTATTCGTAACTACTTCCATTTGTTCTTGATATCAGGTTGTTATTCATACAAAAACATAAATTGTAGAGTGAATTTGTATAGGCCTAATGATAGCCTACAGGTTAAGACATAAGTTATGTTGGTAAAAAATTTTTTAAAAGTCAAAAATCTTAACAAATGAAATAAAGCTTTTTATGGTTTTAAACGTAATTATTTAAATTTTATAAAAACTGTCAGAAAAATGTGTGTGATATATAGACGAATATAGTAATAAATGTGAACTATTTGTTCAATATTTCCACCTAAACAGTGTTGCCAAATTTTCAAATTATAAAAACGAATACAGGGACACCAGGGGGTCTGAGTGAGATATTCCATGAAAGCAATTGTGGGGCCTGTTTTTTTTTCAAATTTCATTCTTGAATACAAATGTTTTGGCTATCTAGAACCACAATAATACCCACAATAATGGGTGGTGTTAGTGTTATTACTACTGCTGCCATCTAAATTTAAAAATTAAAAATTATCTTGAACTTCAAGACTATAGTATATTAAAACATGAATACAAAACAATAAATTAGCCCCTACAGGTTGATAGATTTTATTTACTATTACAGTTGTTATACTTGCCAAACTTAAGGCAACCAATGACATTGTTGTGTGAGTGAAAAAGCCTTTCCATTCTCTACTGCTATCTCTCTTTTTTAGTTACAAGAGTATCCATAACCATAGTTTGTAGTATTTTTTTCATAACAGACACCCCAATCAAATTAAAATTTAAATTTGTAAAGCCTATGTTAATAATTTAAATTTCATGACATAAGGTTATCAGATCAATTTTTTTTTTTTTTTTTGGTGTTTAACGTCCAACTATTGTGCACACTTGGGCTAATGCAGACGGTGGGGATGATTTATAGCGTATGAAAATGCCAAGCCCTCGCCGGGAATCGAACCCGGATCCTCGGGGTGAAAGCCTAGTACGCTATCCACTAGACCACCGAGGCGGCACCATCAGATCAATATACGATACCCCAGTTAATGGTCGACCTGGACAATGGTCTAATACACGGAGTGAAAAATTACCCGCATAACAGTTTAGGTTTCGGATAAAGGGCTGAACATATTATAAGAGTGTTTTCATTTTGTTTAAATTATTTCTAAACAGATGTGTAAATACAGAGATAACATTGTGCTATGCTACAGAAAGTACAATCTGCTGAGTTAGCACAAACAAGACTTTGATTGACAGGTGTTTGAGTTTTGTAGGGCAATAACTTAAATATTTCTTAGTTATCTGTTTTCAGAATGCCCATTCCTATTTCCATATTTGTCATTGTACCTAATTCTATTTAATGTGTCATCAACTCTTGTATTGTGTGTTTAATTTGTCAGCCGTTAAAAAATGTAAACAGTTATAATATTATTGTGTTACTTACTTTTTATTTTTAAATTTAATCTTTGTGTGCAAGTTTCAAATTGTTGTTTAAATCCAGTTTTCAAATTGTTTTGTGAATGGGTCTTAAAAGAAGTGCTTGTGGTATTGGAAGTAAAACACAAACTTTGATTATTGAACTAAAAAAAGCTACAATACCTAAAAAAATATATAGTATTGATTTATCCTATGTGTATATGTGATATAATTACATTTGTACGAATTTAGTTAAAATAAAGTGTGACTTCTGTTCTGTAAATTTTCTTCATTCTATGTTAACATTTTTAAATGTTTTCCATAAGTCTCTATTGTAAATGCCAACTTGCATAGCAGTCTGCTCAGATAACAGTCTTAATTCTGGAACAAATTTACCATTAACCGGGGTACCACTATATTTTAAATTTTTACCTAACTTCATCTGCAAAACTGGACATTTGTCATCTGGTTAAACATTTTAACCAAGCAACAGACTAAGTGGAATGTCTGGTCAAAAACTATACAATTGGCAATGTGGCCCCTAAATAAATACTTACTATATTTGCGCATCCTAATTACTGTTACATTATGACCTGAAGTAGCGAGATGATTGGCTACTCTACAGATCCAAGGCTAGACGAAGAACAAAGTTACTGCTCATTAAGTAATACCATCAATCCATTTATCCTGGCTACCTGCCACCTGCTTTATTTTGCTGAACATCTTCTTTTTCATTTATTATGAACACTAATCTTCAGTTTTATCCAAATATTAGGCTCTGTAAACAGTCCATGCAATTAATGTTCTTCTCCTAGGCTATTAATACATTAATAGTCCTTAAAATACAGCCCATTAAAATACTTGAAAATGGCATTAATATATAGAAAATTTTAATTTGATATGATTCAAGTTACACGGGATTTATAAAAAGGTCTGACTATAGTAGGTATTAAGCCTATTTATTACCTTACTGAGAAATAAGTATGTTGCAACTTTGAGAAATAAAGTTCATAGTTTATCTTATTTATATATCTAATAAAGTAGCTTCTCTGGTTAGAATATTTTATAAAGTATTTATAAATGGTTTTTAAATGCAATAAAATTTTATTAATAGTAAAAAAATATTTCTAAGTATAGTAAATGAGGTTAGGTACTCTTATCAATAAATTTCAAAGTATCCTAGGCATAAACTGGACTACTGAACAAGAACTGAAGAGAAATTGATTGTTAAGAATATTATTATTAACAAAATTAATAATAAGTTTCTTGCAATATTTACAAGAAATTCACCTTTTTAACAAATGTTAGTAGCAACGAGTAAGGTCATTCAAAGATAATATTAATTTCAACATTATATGGTTTTGATAATTAGAAACCAGATTATCAGTTTTACTTTTGAATAATGATGAAAAACGGCGGCTACAACTTTCAAACGAATTTCTGCTAGCTAACGGTTTTTTATTGTTAAAATTTTACAACGCTTCGCTACGAACAAACCACTGCCTTCAACAGGAAACAGTAGAGATGGGTAAGAAAACTCCAAACTGTTAAAACTAACTGTTATTCTATTTACGAAAAACAAACTGCTTTGCCAAACGGAAACTAACAGTTTGAATTGGACTGGATCGTTATTTGTTAAACAAGGAACAACAGTTTGGACTTCCTCAACACCTACGTTATATTCGAACGTTGCTGCAAGCGCTAAAACATTTTTCTTACTATTTTCCTGTTAAACTGTTGACAACAGTAAAAACACCTTTTCTTTAACTTGCTATTTGCTATACTTTTTCCCTCTATTTCTTGTTGGAACGTAGTGAAGTAAGAACTGTTTGGGCATTGTCAAAGTTTATCTCTATTTTTCAAACGAGTTGTTTGAAAGTTTTAAATGTAAAATTTGTTGTTCAAACATTTTTTAAACTGTAAAAACAGCCATAATTGTGTTTTATATTAGTTTTTCTCCGTAGTTTACTTTGTGTTTAGAAATTTAAAAATATTTTGTGGACAATTTTTGAAAGTTTTTTTTTATGTTTTTAGAATTAAAGTGCATAGTTTTTAATTATTTATTGAATGTGTGGACTTTTTAAAATTCACAATATCTACTCTTGTATATATCTTGAATAATTTTAGGTTAATAACCTATCATTAACCTGTAATAACGTAATGTTAATAACCTATAATTTTGTAACTATATAGAGCCAATTTTATTTAAACATATTTGGCCTATGTTCTTATTACTATATTATACTTATTAACGTTACTTTTTTCAGTGTTGAAAAATGAAAACCTACTTTCTCCCAAATAAAAATATGACTGTAACATCTCACATAACCTAATTTTAATACATAACCTAATTTGTAAATACATAACCTAATTTTATTTAAACGTATTTTTTATATTTATTATCAATCATCAATATTTTTAATCAACTAAAAATATTCTAAATTGTTTGCATTTCAGTAAATATGCAAAGGCTATTTAATTTTTAAGTAAAAAAAATAATGCTTCTATTAGAAATTCATTGCATTTTGTAAATATAAAATGGCATACATATATATTACGTTTTGAGAATGTAATTTAATTATTACTTCATTTAATTATTTTTTTCTAAATGTTTTACACCCAAAAACAGTTAAGGACATGGTGGTAATGGGAATGAAAAAGTAGTTTTAGAAAACTGATCGTTTGTGCTTATGTTTTAGCTGCTAATACAACTTCGAGTTTCATTTTTCTAAACCTGTTTTTTCAAACTGTTTTTCCAAACAGTTATTTTTTTCCAACAAACAGTTCGTTGATATTTTTTAAAAATAGCAGAAGTTCCCAAAGCTATCAGACAGCTATTAGCTGTCTGGTCATCGCCCTAACAATTGGAACTAACGATTCAACAAGCAACAATGGTTGACTCGATTGTTGTACGATGGTCGATTGTAAAAACATTTCGGAATCGCGAATAGGGGACTATTTAATATCTAATTTGTGTAATTAATTTGTAAGACTGTGTAATTTGACAGTTAGTTACTTAATTCTTATCTCATGGAAGTTCTGTGGCTAGAATGTCATCATTATCATTCTCATCTTGATCCACCTCAGAATCGGTAGAAGATTTATCAGATTTACCAAAAAAAAAAAAAAAATCAGATTATCCACCACACCTGATGTAATACCATCTTTTACCCAATATTCTTCTACTTTGTTGACATGGTTACAATAACCTACCTAATCACTTAATGTCACTGTAGCAATTCCATGTTCAGTAAGTTGAAATAGACTGTTAAGGCTTAGATCACCACAATTATTGTCTTTCATAAATCTTTTGACTTTGGCCCAAACTAACTCCATAGGATTTAGATCGCATAAGTACGGAGGGATCCTAATAACTTTGTGACCTAAGCTAGATAGGTACAAATTGAATTTATAATTCTTTTCCCTAGGTTTATGAATATTTAACAAAGGAATAAGTTGTTTCTTTCTCATTGTCATATCACACTGAAAACCTTTTTTTATCAACCAATTTACTATATCTGCCTTTACAGAGCTTGTCGCTGGTACTCTTTTCGCTAAAATAGAGTGATACGGGGATTACAGGAGACTATAATAAAATCCATAACGATTACAGGAGACTGTGGAATTTTGTTAATCATTTTTCATTTAACCATTTTTCAAAATGTCTCTGATGCATTTGTCTATGATAATCACCACTAGTAGTCCCTGATTTACACAGAAGCATTGCACCCTTAAGAAATCCCTCCGAACTTCCTGCATGTAATACAATTAAACGGTGTACTGCACTCCATTCCACCTGTACTCCAAATACGTCATCTGATTGCCAGCATTTCTTAAAAGTCAAATTACTGTCAATCCAAGTCTCATCAAGATAAAATATTTTTTTGCCGGAATTTCTCGTCATTCATTTTAACTAAATATTTATAACGTTAATAAATATTACCTGGCCTTTCAACTAACAACTTCCTTTCACTTTTACATTTATGCCACACAAAACCCATTTTAGTGACTATCCTTAACAAGGAATCTTCACCCCATGGGAAATGTATACTTTGTTTTACAACGGGTAACAATTTTAAGATGGATGGCACAGTTTTCTTGTTGATATAAAAGTCTTGAATTATATGTAGTATTTCATTTTTGTTAAAGTCATCAATTGACACTACACTTTTTTCTTCACTTCGTGCTTTACGTTTTTCCCCGGAGTAGACAGTTTTTTATCTAAATTTTCTGCAGTTTTTTATTTCGTGACGCATTTTAACAATAAATCTCTCAAAACTTTCCACAGTAATTTGCAGCTCGTTTCGTTGCTTTTTTTTAAAGGAAACAATAATGTGTTTGATGCTGCTTCACTATTACATTTTTTAATAATATTACTGATTAATTCTGTGGCCTCACTGTATACGACTTTATTTTTCTTATGCATATTTCGAGCCATTATTTATTTAAACATATGAATAATTTAATTACAAAATATATATAAGAAAAATTAAACACACCTAAAGCTCACTGATAAAAATAAAATAAAAGTTAAAAATAGCGCACTGTTTAAAAAAGAAACACTTCACAATCACTTGCGAGTAACTTCAGGTTGAATCTCAGAACACTGCTGCGTTAACTAGTCTCTGATTTCTACATGACAGTGTAACTTGTTCAGGGTGAGTAATATTACACCACTTAGTTGACCGTTGTTATGGTGAATCAGTAAACACAGCACTACTGGGGATGATATCCCCCACCCACTATCAGAGGCACAGTTACAAGCAGTGGACAATACATACAGCTCCCACCTAATAAATATTACAATCTGGATGAATGAGTACCAAAAGCTGATACCAGAGCACTCTAAACTCATTTTTCTACTGCATGCCTTCTCTCTAAATTCTCTATGGTCACTTTCATATTTCTAACCTTTATCTGTCTTTGTTTGCTGTCACTTGAATCTGGGATTGTCAGAAGTGATTAACATCTACATTGACAGATCTTGTCTTTTTTTCTTAATGGGAAAATGCACATTTTTTAAACCTTAAAATACTTTGATCTTAATTAATAATTTTTTTTCTAAACTTAATCATTGTCAAAAAAAGTTTGTCTATGTTATTAAGTAATTATTACAAAAATTACCTTCGTTGGAAGAGCCCTGTATCAGAAGAAGACGCATTGTTGTCATAGCGTCCTTAGCTGTCGGACGTTTAGCGTTACCCAGGGTGCACCGCGAGGAGGCGCCGACTTCACACCCCCTGCAACAATATATTTCAAAGTTGTACATTATATAATATATATGACCATATTTTCTCTCTTCAACTTTACAAACTATTAAACTATTTACACTCTAACCTCTGCTTGAATGTCATATAAAAAACATTAGTCAAAATTGTGCTGAAAATAGTAGAAAAAAAACTGAAAAATTATTTTATTTTTAAGGTGTTAGTCACTCATTGCTACATCAGAACTATGAAAAGGTCACGAAAAAAATTTTGCATTTTGTATAGAATGACCAACAGGTTATTTATTACTTTAGTAATAATAATTTTTGCAAAATGTAATAATTTCACAAGTGTGGTGTGTGTTAGACTCCGGTACCCGCGAGCAACGTCTAAATCCTCTCAAAGGTACCTAATCTGCACTGCGAGGTCTTACAACCAAACTCACTTCCCAACTACTTAAGCTCTGAAAATTAATTAATGCACAGCCCAATTGATATACACAAGCTTAGTATTTATAATGATTAATATAGTCTACTGAATACACTGTTTTACTTTTAATAAAAAAACTTTCGAAAATTGATTTTAAAAATTGAAGGCTATAAAGTAGAAAAGAAATGCGGCATTCGGGGAATGTGCTACTTTAATCAGCAGAAATTAAATAACTAATCTTATTGTTAAGCTTACATTTTACACAACTGATATTAAAAAAAATTAATACATCATATACAAATATAAAACATCAATCTTGTACATTATATTAGAGCAACTGTTAATGCTCTAATAGGGCATGTAGTATAATGGCGTTTGTTAGTAATTTTAATATTTATTAATAAACTTATTTATATACAATGTGTTTAACTGTACAATGTTTTTTAATTCAAAGCGATTTAACATTTATAATGGACTGTTTACTACTTTTGTTTGTTATGATTTTTTTGCTTAAAATTAAAAAGTGACAACGGGCTAGTATTATAGTTTTGCTTATAGTTTTTTTTTGTTAAACGTCCGACTATTGTGCACACTTGGGCTAATGCAGAGGATGGCTCATAGTGCTGAATGGTCTTTAATTAATAAAAATTAATTCAATTGAAATTAAAACTTTACTCATAACGATAATCTCATCCCAATTAGGTTTGCCAAATCATCTACTTTAATTTGTTACATGTTTATAAAAAATAAATAATGCAAAATATTCATGTAAAAATGATTTTCAGTTTTAATGCAACATATTCGTTTATAATAATGCAATACTTAAAGAGAGGAAAAGGAATGTATGTATACAAATAATAATAAAATGTATAGTTGCTAGTGATGATTTGATAAATAATTATTTTCAATTATAGAAATGACAATGTTTTGTTTGGGCTAACAAAATTAAATTATTTGTTTAATAACAGGTCAAAACAAATTGTTTGTTAAAAAAGAATGTCTATACTGTATATATATACGATTACTGAAATGAATACTTGCCAATGATGATTTGATCTCATATCATTCATAGGCAGTACATAACAAAATATTTTAGTAAGGATATTCTCACATTAACTACAACTTTTATGCAAAACAAAATTTAGTTGTTCAAAAAATGTAACTATATTGTGAAATATTTAAGGGATGTGTGTTATTAATGTTAAATCAAAAGTGCCTGTATAAAAAAAGATATAATTTAATAGTGATACTAGCCATATATAATCTTTTGAAAAAGAAAAGTATAGATTTCATTTCCTTCATAGAAATATAATATGGATGTTAATAATTTGTTGTCTAAATAAATTCTTTATTAAAATTTAATAAATATTTTAAGAAATAAAAAGATTGTGATAGATCTTTAAATTGCATAAAGTTGCAAAACAAAATAATGTTTTTAGCACATCTGAATAACAAAATACATTTCCTAATGAACTTTTTAGGAAGAATTACAAACCTCTTTTGTTTTATATTTAGACGTTGACATAGTTTATATTATAATAAAATTTTACTTCCTTGTATTGTAACCACTACATCCCTGGAATTATTGTATTTCACATGACAAACATTATTTTACTTACGAGGGTCAGGCCAGTGTCCAATATCTTCAGACGTTGATGGATATACATTCACATGCAGGAAGAAGGAAGGTAGGAAACATGTTTAATCATCTATCAAGGGAATTCACAAATTTAGTAAATCATTATGTTTTAGATAAAGACAAAATGTAATAAAAAATACATGCACACAAGCAAAACTATATACTCCAGGCTGAAGAACCATAAAACACAAAGTTATTGCAATGCATTACCTAGTGTCTAATTGTAAATACATATGTTTAAATAAAATGGTTTACAAAATTACACAAATTTTCTCCATTCAATGATTTACCAGAAACAAATTCAGTTCAGAAGTTAACAACAAAAGTTTTAAACCTATTTAATTTCTCAGCCAGCTCATCATATTCTGCTCAAAAGTTAAACACTTTTTTTCATAAAATGGCTTAAAATTGTTTTTTTCAAAATCCATTCTCATAATTTTGACTAAATATAGTTCATAAGTACTACAGATTTGTTTCCACAATCAATGTACGTTTTTTGTAAGAAATTAAAATGAGTTAAACCAAACTGTAGGTGCAAAGAACATTTTTAAATAACACAAACAGCAAGCAGGAGTAATTAATTTAAAAACTGTATAAAGCATTTTGTTTTTATTTACAATGACTTTTGCATTCAGAAATACAACAGTGCCTCTAAATAGCCATTCATAAATTACCCGTTTTGTGGATAAAATTGTATTTTTTTCTTTTTCAAAGCCTTAAAATTATTGATTACACTTTCCAAAACATAGTAACTTATACTGGTGTTTTTTATTTAAAAAAATCAATGTTGTAGATACACTTTTGTTAAGGGATGATATCCTATTTGAAATAAACAAAGTACCAGTGGGTCTTAGGGGTGCCTTCAACCTGAAGAGAAGAAGTACAGGAATTCTCCCCTGAGATTTCTTATACATCAAAACCTAAATTTAAAGGTGCATGATTAACAAACATTACAGTATTATTTAGATTTAAACAAATATATTATGTAGGACCCAAATTTGCTTTTCCCTTTTCCTTATTAATCGATTTAAAAAAGAACTCATACATTTAAAAAAATACGTCTAAATGGAGTGTAGAAATATTGGAAAAGTGCACACTTCATTGATAATAGTTTGTAATTAGACTAAATATTGCAAAATATAACCAGAAATATATTTCTACCTTATATAACACTTAGAGAGATTAAGAATGGTAGAACCCCTTCTATGCCTTGATCAAACACAAAAAAAGTAGGATAATCAGAGGATAGAAAAATTAGTGTTACTCCTATAGCATGCAAATAACATTCTAACAAAAAAAACCATAAATTAGGTGCTTTTACATATATTTTTTATTTTGTTATTCCCTTCTAACAATTTACCCCTTACCAGGTTTAAAGTGAAGGAATCTCCCCCTGATTGCGGTCCTGTACCTACACCACTGATAAAATTATCTAATAATATTTTTAAAGTCAAAATTTTAGGCAAGTTTTATATAAATTAAAGTGTTGATCCATTCGAGTAATACAGTGGAACCTTGATAATCCTAACCCTAATTGGGACTGGAGGTGATTCAATTAACCAAATCATTCGGATTATCAAACATAGACTAAATGTATTTAATGCTAATGACATCATTAATTGTACAGGAGTGTACTTCAATGGGGTTTAGAAATAATAATAGGCCTACAGAATAAAGTGCCACAAAATGAGAGAACATCCTTTTATTTAATTATTTGAGAGAACATGAGAACATTAAATCAAAATGAGAGAATATTAGAACATTATTTTGAAATAATGATTGGAAATGTTGTGGTGGAAATACAGGATTAGAAAAATGTTTTGAGAAGGGTAAAATCAGCAATTCCTATGCAACAGGTGATTAACCCAGAAACTCTGGTAGAAAGAAAAAGAAATTACAAAAAAAAGCGAAAAGACATTTGAGAGTTATAAATGTGTCATGAGACTCTATATAAATAACTTTGATTTTTTAATTTGCGTCACTAAATTTTATTTTTAAGGTTTTTTGCTTATGCCATTTCTATTGAATAACAAAAACAAATTATTGATTTCAGAACATTTTAAAATTATTCTTGCAAGGTTTATTCGTACAATATTTTATTTTAACAAAGCATATTCAGTTGTTTCTGAACAGCTATACCCCTGATGTTTAGCACAAAATTGTGTGCAACTGCAGCAAAAGTTATTTATGCCTAAATTGGTTTGGATTATCAAGTTATGCTCTAGTTAATTTTTGTATACTCTAATAACACAATAACATAATATTATAATAAAATGACCTTAAATGCATAATTTTTGCTCATATTATAAAAAATCAAAGAATTTTTTGTATAAATCAAAAGTTTATTTTAACTTGTAGGCGTTATTTCCTAATTTTAAAATTAAATATAGTGACAATATATTATTTTCGTAAATTTAAACTTGTAAACTGAAACGATTTTTAGCTTCACCATTTGAAAAATAAAAGGGTTACTATCAAGCAAAAACAAACAAAACAAAAGGGTGTTTATGAAACTTATGAGCCCATTACTATAGATATTTATGAAATAACCAAAATAAAAACTTACATTTGAGGAAACAGCAACCAGTCGAAACATTAAGGACACTTGGTTACAGGAAACTCCTGAACTGGAATCCCACAAATACAAATTAAATTAACAAAATGTGGTTTGAAGTAGTTCTGTTGAAAACACTGACTTCATTCATGACGTAAGAGAATTGACAAATTGTAATAGAAATAAGTTAAAAATAAGTAAATATTACATTTCATCAACAAATTTGCATATTATATTTTTCTTAATAATACATATTTTTTTAAATATCATGAAATACACACACACACACACATATTTTATCAAATATAGCCCATAACTACTATGGATTTTTTTTCACAATCATTCTACTAGATTTATACTTTTTTTGTATGAGAAATTAAAATGAGTTAAAACCAAACTATAGGTGCAAAGCATATAAACAGTATGCAGGAATAATAAATTTAAAACTATACAAATCCTTGTGTTTGTTGTTTTTATTACAATGACCTTTGTATATATATATATATATATATATATATATATATATATATATATATATATATATATATATATATATACATATATATATTTATTTATTTAAATGGAAATTAAGCTAGCAATCAACGCACAAGTAGAAAGAGATCTAGTCTCTAAGACCGTTACAAAAATAAACAATATGCAAAAACATCACACAAACTTCCTTACATTCAATTATTTCCACAAAATTTAGCTCAAAACATACAGGAAAAACTAGAAAATCCTGCTAATTTTTCAAAATTGGCTCACCAGATTTTATTCATAAAAAAATTATTATATTTCATCAGGCCAGTGTACTACAATTTTTA
Organism: Callitettix versicolor; assembly: GCA_022606455.1. Taxonomy (NCBI): domain Eukaryota; kingdom Metazoa; phylum Arthropoda; class Insecta; order Hemiptera; family Cercopidae; genus Callitettix; species Callitettix versicolor. The sequence continues at coordinate 3,454,422 of CM040186.1, forward strand.
AATTTACAAATTGTGAGTTACTTGAAAAAATAAATTCTGTTACTTGATTATTCTAAGACTCATTTAGAATTAAAAAGCAGAAAGGTTTTTAATTTTAGATTTTTTTATTTTTTTTTTATTTACTCCTGAACCATAAATTTATTTTATTTAAAATTTGCTTATTGTGATCACATTGTGTATTGCATATTTTGAACATAGTAAGTGGTGAATGTAGTAAGTGGCAATTAGGAAACATGATGTACAGTGCAGGCTGGAGTTCTTGGTGTTACATTCCACAACCCCGATTCTTAAAATACAAAAATTCCTTTGGGCTTTGTTTATAAAATTGTTTGATGAATTTAAAAAGTATTTTTTATAGAATAGGTAATTTTTGTATATAGTGAACTATATTATTGTAGTTGCTATTAGAATCAGTACAATAGTATATATACATATATTACATAAAATCTAGCCTACCAAGAATGTTACTATGCAGCCAACTCAATTATTTCTGATAATGGTCAAGACATATTGTCAATAAAAAATAAATAATGTAAAATCAAAATAATTTAAATTTTATTTATCAAACTTTTTGAAAATTTTAATTTTCTCTTAAAAATTTTAATTAATTTTTTTTAAAAAAACACTGGACATTTTCAAACGGAGATAAAAAAAGTACATAAATGAGGCTACACTAACTGTAACATATACATTCAAGTATTTAAATGCCATCATACTACTTACCCAGCCAAATTTCATTACATAGTATTAATTAATCAGTGCAGGGGGTGCAGACTAGCTGCACCTATCGAGAGGATTTAAATGTCCCTCGCATTACCCGAGTGTAACACACATCTACACTTACGACTTTAACACTTTACACACACACTTACATTTAGGAAGGTGATAATGTGTTTTTTGCCTTAAAATAACAACAACAAAAAATGTAACATATACACACACAACATACACTGACTGTATGATCAGTAATCACTGCACATACTACGGTTATCCAAGATAAAGGGAGAAGCCATATCAGACAATGGTTTTCTTGGTTAAGACCGTGGTATTAGACACAATGTCGCCCTCTATATTTTATTTATTTCCCATCATTTCTTATGGTATTTGTGATTTTAGATGCATTTCAGATAACTCGGGTTTCAGTTGACATGAGTTTGATTAACCAAGGTTTTATTGTATATCGTGTAAAAATTAGTGTGAAATCGCCAATCAACAAATTGATGTCTTATTAACTGATTGTGTGACAGAAAAGGAAAAATAATGTTGCAAAGTAAAAAAGTGTGATAGCCTATTTATGTCTCTTATTCTACTGTATTTATCGCAAAACATACAGTCGCAAATATTCTCATGTAATCTGTACAAAATTACTGGTCAGCAATAAATACAAAGCAACTGTACTGTAGGAAGATGACTTGTTTGCTAGCTTAAGGATTTTATTAATGATTGGTGGATGGTATCGCTATCCTACATCACTAGGCTATCAGTGGTCTTAATAAACTGTCATTTTGTATTTGTTCTTTGTTTACATACCCCATCTTTGCTAAATATACTGTATACAGATTTATCTTGTTTCCCTACTTCACAAAAATGTGGTCAGTCACTGTAATTCTATTCAAATATAATTGCACAGAAAAATCCTTTTATCTTGGTGTATATAGACTGCATTTAGATAGCATATCTAAAGAAATTTTGACCGTAGTATGCGGTGACACCTGCCGTATTATTCATAATAACTGCCATAAAAGTAATGTTAATTTATAAATGGAATCCGTTCTTTGTGATCTAATCAATATAAGTGAATCATCAGATTAACCAATGAATCTAAAAAATTACACCAAATTTCTACTTTAGACAGATAGCTCCCAAACTCAATTTTTTGAGTGTATCGCAACTAACTACTTTTGTCTGAACATTTATGAAAAACATTTTATCAAAATCATTAAAACCTTTTGAGACATTTTATTTTTTAACAATTTTGTTGACTAAAAACGGGCTTCAAAATACTTCTATGAAAAATTAAAAGAATGGCTCCCAAGGTAAGAAAATATGGGCAAACCAAATCTACATACTAGTTTAGTATCCAGCAATGTACAAGATACATAGACTGAAAAACGCCTACATAAAACACATACTTTTTTTTTACTCAGGGGTTTTTAAAATGGATAGATCTATCAAAATCTGAAAAACCACCAAACTTTTGTACACTTCAAATAGTAAGAAAGTAAACATTACTTAATTTTAAATAATTCAGGAAAAAGTTAATTCTTCTTAAATTTAATAATGCACATACAATAATACTAACCCATTTTAACCTGACCCTCGCCGTACGTAGCTCCCAGCAGATCTACTTAGTCACCTTTAACAATGTCTCTGACGTTTCTATGCAATCAGAAGTGAAGCAGGGACCAATGCACTCCAATGTAGAGCTGTTTCTGTAACAACTTCACTTAGGATACATAAATAAGCTTAATTAAGTATAATTTCTCATCAAGATTAATACAAAAAGAAACAAATAATCACACAGTTTTAAATAAGTATGCTACACATATATAAGTTTGCAAAGTATTATAACTACACAAAAAATCCATACACATTATAATATGTATGTTAGAGTATGAATTGACACTAATAGAACCTGAACTGACCTGTTTTTGTAGTCATTTCACTGTCTTGTTCATTCTTCAATTTAAAACCAAAATTAAAATCTTCTTTTTCTTCATTGGAAAAATATTTAAACATAACCGAACATATTAAACAAAAACAGAACTTAAAACTAAAAGAGCCCATGCGTGGTAACAATAGCTTGAAATATATCAAGCAGTTACATTACAAATCTGAAACAGAAAAACATCCTAACAGAGTCTAACGCGACTCTTAACGCGGGACTATAATTTCACCCCCCAAGTCTAACGTCAACCTCTAATAAGTGTTGAGGAATTACGACAGTGCAAAAAGTGTAAACACAGTGGTAGTGTAAGTGTGTGTGTGTGCGATGAACCCAGCAGGGAAACCAAGCGTCCCCCTGGGCCAGAGTATGGGTGGCCTGAAAGAGATACATTGGTTAGTCAAACCTTAACTTATCTCAATGCAAAGTACTACCTTATCTCTAAATTTCAGCAAAAATAGTGGAACTTATTAAAAATGTAAAGTGTAAGCAAAATATTAAAAACAAAACTTTTTAAAACTTAATAAAAAACCAAAAAAACCTAGCATTTATAAAAGTGCTGTGTGTGGGTGTGTGTACATCATTTAATAAATCTTCTAAGAAACATCTTGTGCAATTGGCTAAAAAAGAAAATAACCTGAAAAAGATACCTGCAATAGAACAAAGTACACATACAACAATTAATTTTAAAATAATTAAAAATAATATAAATTCTGATTAAAAAAATCATAATAAATACTATTCTCTAACAAAAATATAATACTTCCTCTTATATAATGTCAGTAATAAAAAGAGTTTAAAATTCACATGAATTCTGATACAGAACCCACAATAAATATTATTCCTAACCAAATATATAACAGCTCTTCTTATTTGTATGTAACACCCCTATTAATATAAATTTAAGTGAATTCTGATCCAGAACCCACAATAAATATTAATCCTAACAAAATATATAACAGCTCTTCTTATTTGTATGTACCACCCCCATTAATAAAAAGCTTAAGTGAATTCTGATCCAGAACCCACAATAAATATTATTCCTAACAAAATAAATAACAGCTCTTCTTATTTGTATGTACCACCCCTTTTAATAAAAGTTTAAGTGAATTCTGATCCAGAACCCACAATAAATATTATTCCTAGCAAAATATGTAACAGCTCTTCTTATTTGTATGTACCACCCCTTTTAATAAAAGTTTAAGTGAATTCTGATCCAGAACCCACAATAAATATTATTCCTAACAAAATATATAACAGCTCTTCTTATTTGTATGTACCACCCCTATTAATAAAAGTTTAAGTGAATTCTGATCCAGAACCCACAATAAATATTATTCCTAACAAAATATATAACAGCTCTTCTTATTTGTATGTACCCCTATTTATAAAAGTTTAAGTGAATTCTTATCCAGAACCCACAATAAATATTATTCCTAACAAAATATACAACAGCTCTTCTTATTTGTATGTACCACCCCTATTTATAAAAGTTTAAGTGAATTCTGATCCAGAACCCACAATAAATATTATTCCTAACAAAATAAATAACAGCTCTTCTTATTTGTATGTACCACCCCCATTAATAAAAGTTTAAGTGAATTCTTATCCAGAACCCACAATAAATATTATTCCTAACAAAATATATAACAGCTCTTCTTATTTGTATGTACCACCCCTATTAATAAAAGTTTAAGTGAATTCTGATCCAGAACCCACAATAAATATTATTCCTAACAAAATAAATAACAGCTCTTCTTATTTGTATGTACCACCCCTATTAATAAAAGTTTAAGTGAATTCTGATCCAGAACCCACAATAAATATTATTCCTAACAAAATATATAACAGCTCTTCTTATTTGTATGTACCACCCCTTTTAATAAAAGTTTAAGTGAATTCTGATCCAGAACCCACAATAAATATTATTCCTAACAAAATATATAACAGCTCTTCTTATTTGTATGTACCACCCCTTTTAATAAAAGTTTAAGTGAATTCTGATCCAGAACCCACAATAAATATTATTCCTAGCAAAATATGTAACAGCTCTTCTTATTTGTATATACCACCCCTATTAATAAAAGTTTAAGTGAATTCTGATCCAGAACCCACAATAAACATTATTCATAACAAATTATGTAACAGCTCTTCTTATTTGTATGTACCACCCCTATTAATAAAAGTTTAAGTGAATTCTTATCCAGAACCCACAATAAATATTATTCCTAACAAAATATATAACAGCTCTTCTTATTTGTATGTATCACGCCTATTAATAAAAGATAAGTGAATTCTGATCCAGGAATAAGTATTATTCCTAATATAAGACATAACATATCTTCTTATATATGTTGCCTCATGATAAAAGTGCAAACTGCAAATGAATTCTGATAAAAAACCTGAAATTAAAATGCTATTCTTATAAAATTATACAAACCACATACCTTACATATTTCTTCTTGTGACTGAGGTGATTGATGTCTTGATACTCAGACACAAAACATGTGTCTTGAAAAAAGCTGAAAGTGCATTTTGTTTTTATTTGAAATATTAACTTCTTAAGTATTTTAATTTTACTGTATTATTAATTCCACTAAGTTTGCCGAACTAATTACTAATAACATGCCAGGTAATTCTGCAGGGAAACAATTAACACATAGTAACATCTACTAAAAAAAACAAAACAAAATGCAATATTTGAATAATTGGTTTTTATTATAAAAGTTTTAAATTAAATTAAAATTTATAATCAAGGAAATAATATTATAATTAAAGGTTTTTTTTACTATTTTGCTTCAAAAAATTAGTTATACATAAAATATTATAATTGTTGTTAATTTAAAAATTGTTATTATACATTATATTTATAATGCTACTTTAAAAAATATTTTATGTTTTTAAAGCAGAATTTAAAATATATTATTATTATGGAGCAGTAAAGACTTGTTTAATACAAAATTGTACAGGTTATAAATGTTAAAATTAAATTATAAGAAAAAATGTTATGACATTTCCGCAAAGTAAATGCAAAAACAAATATGTATTAAGAAAACATTTAATTAGTTATTGAAAGGAAAAATAAAAAAGGTGCAAAATCATGTTTAAAACACTCCCTAGCCAAGCCTATAGACAACATTAACTGGAAACAACAACTAAACCACCTAAACCAAAGGAAAATCAGCCAAAAATATCTTCACAGCTTCCAGGTCTTCTCGTAGCATAACCAAAGCTGAACTCCCTAACAACAATGAAACTATTAGATCCTTAATAACCTACAAATAAAGAACCTGAAATAATCAAAGCAACCTCTACAACAGCACTATAAACCTCAAAACCATAATAAAGCACCTCTGTAACAGCAGTCATATATAACTTCAGACAGCAAATATAACAAATGTGTTTGTAACATTGATCTTTACACTACATTTTCCATTTTGACCTTTCCAAACTAATATTATTATTAGAAGACTAAATTAAAAACTAATACTTTTTTAAATATTGATCAAATATTAAATTTTTATGTAAACAAATATATTTTTATCTAAATCAAAGTCAATTAAATGGAATTATTAATTTTGTAATTGAGAAAATGTTTATTAGGCTATGTGTTCCTAAATACAGTAATATAATATTTTTAAACAGTGTTGTACAATCATTGTTCCCTAATTAATTAATTTTAATTTATTAAACACATTTATGCATGACATATTTTACTTTTTTTTACTGGGCTCTAAGCACTTAAAAATATAAAATTTAAAAAAATTAAAGACCAATTAGATTCTTCATGAAAAAATTCAAATTCAAACATTTAATAAAAGTTTTTTGTAATGAAATAGAAGTTTAAAAGAAAGTAATAGTGCAAATACATTAAATAAAACAGGTAGAATGGAGGAAACAACCGATTAATGTAGCATCAAATCGATGGAAACACTGGCCACGATTACGTTATTCACGAATTATTCGAAACCGATTACAGTTAGTTATCGATTACAGTTAGTAAACTTCCATTTCATTACATTTCAGGGAATTCCATCAGACCTTTGTAAAAATTATTAAGGGAAACAGAGAAGAGGTGGTAACTTAATTTTACGTTAACCTAGGGGTCACACATTTATTAAAGGGTGGGCTTCTCCGGACCTGAAAAGTACACAAAGCAATGAGGCCTAATAAGGCCTATAGAAAAGCCTCCTCTCCTCTGTGAAGCAGGGGTAAAAAAAAAGGGCATGATGGACGCAAATTTAGCTGACATGTTGTGTATGCTACCCACTTACCTCAAGTCCAAAGCTCTGGGCTTGAGAATACCACAAACCTGAAATAGAATTAAGTATTTAAATAAAGAATAAATTACACAAAATTACATTAAATTTTAATTATTTAATTTATTAACAATGATTTTGTAAAAGCTCTACTCTCCCAGTAAAGCCTGCAAAAAATAAACAATACAGAATACAGAAATATTTAATGTTTATTTTTATTATAATGGTTTAATTTTATTTTTATTACAATGTTTAATGTTATTATAATGGTAAGTGGTTTTTAAACTGTGGTTACATTTACATATTTTATTTTAATTTACTTTTTTTATTTATTAAACCACAATAAAAATTTCCCAATAATTGTAGAAGCCTATCAGTATATTTATTAAATTCATAATTATGACTTGTAAAATCTTAGAAATAAAATTATAAAATATGATTAAAATTTTTCATGAGACAAAAAAACTCCTTAAAATTTTAAATATAAACTTTTACTTCAAACTTTCATTGAGCCTATTCAACTAAACAGAAAATAAAACTATATAGTTTCTGATATGGTTAACACTTTTTTTAAAATAAATATTTATAAAATCCTACTAAATTTGCTTCATGTAGTTAAATAATAAATTGGCATAAATATCCCACTTGTATTTTAATCCTTATAAACAAAAATTAACTTGAATTATTTTCCAACATTAATAATTGATCTTTACTAATGCTAATTTCATTGGCTAATTTTAAGCGCCTTTTTTACTAACCAAGTCTGAGTTAAAATGTAATTTATAAAAGTTTTATTCACAAAAAATAAAGAAAACAATTCACCAATAATTATAGTAAACATATCTGAATGTGATGAATAACATATTATTGTCGTTTAAACACTAAAACTATGAATTCTGTATAATTTTGCCGGGTACATATTTACCTTATTATGGAAGTTGGCTAGCCTAATGTAGGAGCTGCAGACTTGGGACTTGGTTCTTCACACACAATAAAGAACTCAAATTTTGGTAGAAACCTTATAATCCCTACAAGTTGACACCGTAAGGTAGCTAAGGACATATGATTTATACAAAATTTTCGGAAGTTCTACGATAATCACTTATTTTTTTAGGAAACATCACTTTCACTAACACACACTTTTCCTCTTTCTCTAAAATTTGCAGAAGCCGGTTGCCTTGTAAGATGAGAAGACCAGAAGAACAAGGTTGTCACATTTACTGCAAATTTTTAATTGTACCATAGATAAAAATAATTACATATAAACATAATATATGCATTAACAATATCATTTTTTTGTTTTTATTTAAATAGTTCTTTAAGAAATTGTATAATTAATTTTTCCAACACAAAAATTAAAACACTATCAAAATTGTTACTTTAATTTTCTTCATAAACTTTTGTGCATAAATTAAACACTATTAGAAACAAGTTAAAAAAAATAGTACCATGTTTTTTTTAATTATGTGCATACTTTGTCCTACGTTTTACAATATTGTAATATCTACGAATACGATACATTCAGATATACAATATATGAATATATATAAAAGTTATTTTCTAAAGTAAAAAAAACAATTAAAAAAATCTGTAATCTGATTGGTCGATTCTTTAATCAGTTTAACAAGGGGAAATGTTGCAACAAGGCTTGATGCAATGCAATGATTTTAAGTTTAAAGAAAATATTGTAGTGTGCTTTATAGTTGTGTACAACGGAAAAATTTTATTATAATGGTAAGTGGTTTTTAAACTGTTTAAAAAGAAATTATTTGATTACCTAACCTATAATTCGATTATGTATTTCAGAACAATTTGCAAACAAACGTGTGGAATACATTAAAAATATAATTTCCTAGGCGTAACAGAATTAACCTATATTGTGGATCCAACTATCGATTGTGAATAACCAATCCGAAATTATAAAATACTTAATTCCGTTAAAATCTATAATTTTACTATTAATTTATGTGCATATAAATAGATAGTTCATTAAATGTTTCGTATGTTTATAAACACTGTATTCTCATCTTGTGTTGTAGCTTAAATTAATCACTAGTTCAATCAAGTGTTCATAGAGTGTGTGTGCTTGCTATTTCAATGCTTCAATGTACGTTAAACTCAACAGCTGTTTTTTACATTACCGAATTTTAAAATGGTTTTGTTCGCACTTCAAAAGGTTTAAATTGTTTGAAAATGTAACACTTTTTATTATGTCTAGTATACATTTTAAATCTACAACTAAGTAAAATAAGAAGCACATTTCTAAACAAGCAAGAAGTGTGTTTTGAAACATCGTTTAGGATCTATTTTATGTGGTTGAAATATTTTCAGTGTAATATTACTGTATTAATTCTTTGATTTAACAAATTTGTAAAAAACAATGTTTTGAATTAGTGACACTTTATGATGATTAGGTTAAATTTGTAGTTTTATAATTTAACTATAATTAATTTTAACTGTTGTACTTACAGATGTATTGAGACACTGTTTTATTTTACTCACTATCTGTTGTTAAACACACTTACACAACACATAACACATTAACAACACAAAACACACAACACATTTACAAACCAAACCTCCAAACCAAGATGTGTGAAACACCGAATAAACCAATGATACATAACATAATTGACAAGTTTGCTAACTGTCCAGTGCTGTAGCCTACTGAAGTGGTAGGTAACATAACCTTGACATAGACGAGGGGGATGACTTCCTATTACCCCTTCCCCTCTACAATACCCCTACAGTGTTGTTTTTTTTACTACTACTACTTAAAATTGTACCTAAATTTAAAACAGACGGCTTGTATCCAAGGTACTAACTTAACATTGAAATAGTGTTGTTTTTTTCAACTATGGTACTCCATTTAACGCTATAAGTATCCTACGTGCAATTCTGATCCGATTTTATTCAAATGTGGTTCAAAAATCGATTTTGGAAATAGCTTGACGAAATTACCCAGCAAAACCCTTCGTTTTGACAGATATTATAATTTTTTAAAAAACCGTAGCTTTTCTACCTTACACTTTTTTTGAGAATACGATTTCACCGCCGTGTGTTAACAGTTTAAATTTTCAAAATCCGTTGAAATTTAAAAAAATGAATTTGACGACGGAAGTTTAGAGTGCTAAGTTGTGCAGAGACATTAATGCTTGATTATGTAGGTAAAATCAGATTTTCCATATGACTGCCATCACGTCAGCGAGACAGTTGCGTGCCGCGATATTTTTATAACAGGTCTATAAGTAATATTTATTTTACTATTTGCTTGGTTATTATAACATACATATCGCTTTCCTACAAGAAAAAGACCGTACAGACAGACGTCATGGCATAACGCTGCGTTGCAGTCTCTGTCAATATCACAAGTTTGTTTTTTCGTGTCTAGCTATTCAAGCGACCAAACAGGAAACGACAGTCAGCAGAATTCTGTCATTGTTATCGCTCTTGCAAAGGAACTTACAGCAGGGCCTATTTCCTGTTCACTCTAATGTCTTTATATGTTTGTATCCTTATTCAGTCCATTAACAGACAAATAACTATATTTTACACTATTTCATCACAAGCTTACTGTATTGTATGTCCGGGTCAAATTTTAAAACCTACATTAATTTTTTTTTTTTTTTTTTGGTGTTTAACGTCCGACTATTGTGCACACTTGGGCTAATGCATACGATGGGATGTATAGCGTATGAAAATGCCAAGCCCTCGCCGGGAATCGAACCCGGGAATCTACATTAAACTCATTTTCCGACTACCTGGAGCTCTCAAATTTTACAAACGTTCATATACCCAATGATAATACAATGTTCGGTCATAAATATTATACAATCTAACGTAAATGTGGATCGTGTCTTACAATCTATTTTTTTTTTTTTAATTTTAAGGCGAAAAGCAACATTGAGGCTATTATCGCCTCTCTAAATGTAAGTGTGAGTGTAAAGTGTTAAAGTCGTAAGTTTAATGTTGTAAGTGTGTAGTGTGTGTTAGACCCGGGTACCGCGAGCAACGTCTAAATCCTCTCAAAGGTACTTCTAATCTGCACTGCGAGGTCTTACAAGCTAAACTCACTTCCCAACTACTTAAGCTCTGAAAATTAATTAATGCCACAGCCCAATTGATATACACAAGCTTAGTATTTATAATGATTAATATAGTCTACTGAATATACTGTTTTACTTTTTAATAAAAAAAAACTTTCGAAAATTGATTTTAAAAAATTGAAGGCTATAAAGTAGAAAAGAAATGCGGCATTCGGGGAATGTGCTACTTTAATCAGCAGAAATTAAATAACTAATCTTATTGTTAAGCTTACATTTTACACAACTGATATTAAAAAAAATTAATACTTCATATACAAATATAAAACATCAATCTTGTACATTATATTAGAGCAACTGTTAATGCTCTAATAGGGCATGTAGTATAATGGCGTTTGTTAGTAATTTTAATATTTATTAATAAACTTATTTATATACAATGTGTTTAACTGTACAATGTTTTTTAATTCAAAGCGATTTAACATTTATAATGGACTGTTTACTACTTCTTGTTTGTTATGTGAGTTTTTTTGCTTAAAAATTAAAAAGTGACAACGGAGCTAGTATTGCTTATAGTTTTGCTTATAGTTTTTTTTTTGTGTTTAACGTCCGACTATTGTGCACACTTGGGCTAATGCAGAGGATGGCTCATAGTGCTGAATGGTCTTTAATTAATAAAAATTAATTCTATTGAAATTAAAACTTTACTCATAACAATAATCTCATCCCAATTAGGTTTGCCAAATCATCTACTTTAATTTGTTACATATTTATAAAAAAAATAAATAATGCAAAATATTCATGTAAAAAATGATTTTCAGTTTTAATGCAACATATTCGTTTATAATAATGCAATACTTAAAGAGAGGAAAAAAGGAATGTATGTATACAAATAATAATAAAATGTATAGTTGCTAGTGATGATTTGATAAATAATTATTTTCAATTATAGAAATGACAATGTACTTTTTGTTTGGGCTAACAAAAATTAAATTATTTGTTTAATAACAGGTCAAAACAAATTGTTTGTTAAAAAAAAGAATGTCTATACCGTATATATATACGATTACTGAAAATGAATACTTGCCAATGATGATTTGATCTCATATCATTCATAGGCAGTACATAACAAAATATTTTAGTAAGGATATATTCTCACATTAACTACAACTTTTATGCAAAAACAAAAATTTAGTTGTTCAAAAAAATGTGTAACTATATTGTGAAATATTTAAGGGATGTGTGTTATTAATGTTAAATCAAAAAGTGCCTGTATAAAAAAAGATATAATTTAATAGTGATACTAGCCATATATAATCTTTTGAAAAAAGAAAAGTAAATAGATTTCATTTCCTTCATAGAAATATAATATGGATGTTAATACAATTTTTGTTGTCTAAATAAATTCCTTTATTAAAATTTAATAAATAATTTTTAAGAAATAAAAAAGATTGTGATAGATCTTTAAATTGCATAAAGTTGCAAAAAATGTGCGTGATATATATGTGTGTGTGTGTGTGTGTGTGTGTGTGTGTGTGTGTGTGTGTGTGTGTGTGTGTGTGTGTGTGTGTGTGTGTGTGTGTGTGTGTGTGTGTGTGTGTGTGTGTGTGTGTGTGTGCGTGTGTGTGTGTGTGTGCGTGCGTGCGTGCGTGTGTGTGTGTGTGTGTGTGTGTGTGTGTGTGTGAGAGAGAGAGAGAGAGAGAGAGAGAGAGAGAGAGAGAGAGATCACCCGTCTGCTAAACACGAATTTCAATTATAATGTAGAGATGGGTAAGAAAACATCAAACTGTTAAAACAAACTGTTTTTCTATATACGAAAAACAAACTGCTTTTCCAAACGGAAGCAAGCAGTTTGAATTGGACTGGATCGTGATTTATTAAAAAAGGATCAGCAGTTTGGATTTCCCCACCTACGTTCTATTCGAACGTTGCCGCAAGCGCTAAAACTTTTTTCCTGCTATTTTTCTGCTAACTGTTTTCCTGCAAACACCTTTTCTTTAACCTGCTATACTTTTTCACTCAATTTCAAAGTTTCTTGTTGCAACGTAGTGAAGTAAGAACTGTTTGGGCGTTGTCAAAGTTTATCTCTATTTTGTTGCGAGTTGTTTGAAAGTTATAAATGTAAAATTTGTTGTTCAAACATTTTTTAAACTGTAAAAACAGCCATAATTGTGTTTTATATTAGTTTTTCTCCGTAGTTTACTGTGTGTTTAGAAATTTAAAAATATTTAGTGGACAATTTTGAAAGTTTTCTTTTACTTTTTTTATGTTTTTAGAATTAAGTGCATAGTTTTTAATTATTTATTGGATGTGTGGACTTTTTAAAATTCACAATATCTACTCTTGTATGTATCTTGAATAATTTTAGGTTATTTTAGTACTTTTTCTAAAATTTTCTTTAAAAACATTTGTTTTGTTAAATATGTTATTACAATAAACTTTATATTTTTTCTGTGTTGTAAAATGGAAAACTTATTTTTTTGCTAATGATAATGTTAATAACCTATCATTAACCTATAATAACCTAATATTAATAACCTATAATTTTGTAACTATATAGAGCTAATTTTATTTAAACACATTTGGCCTATGTTCTTATTACTATATTGTACTTATTAAGGTTACTTTTTTCAGTTTTGAAAAGTGAAAACCTACTTTCTTCCAAATAAAAATATGACAGTAACATCTCACATTTTGTAAAAACATAACCTAATTTTATTTAAACGTATTTTTTATATTTATTGTCAATAATCAATATTTTTTAATCAACTAAAAATATGCTAAATTGTTTGCATTTCAGTAAATATGCAAAGGACTATTTAATTTTTAAGTAAAAAAAAAGAATGCTTCTATTAGAAATTCATTGCATTTTGTAAATATAAAATGGCATACATATATATTACGTTTTGAGAATGTACTTTAATTATTACTACACTTATAAGGATTATTTTTTTCTAAATGTTTTACACCCAAAAACAGTTAAGGACATGGTGTTAATGGGAATGAAAAAGTAGTCTTAGAAAACTGATCGTTTGTGCTTATGTTTTAGCTGCTAATACAACTTCGAGTTTCATTTTTCTACTGTTTTTCCAAACAGTTATTTTTTTCCAACAAACAGTTCGTTGATATTTTTTAAAAATTGCTGAAGTTCCCATCCCTACTATGAACAAACCACTTCCTTCAACAGGAAACAGTGCCTGTTGTAGTACTTCACTCAAATTGACCTTCCAAGTCTGCAGTATGTAATTAAACACCTGTGTATTCTATAAAGGTGTACTGTGCATAGATTGACTATACCATAGTATACTACTGTACTAATATTTTTTGTTAAAAATCAGGTGTATTCTACAGGCACCTTTTAATCCTTGGTTTTTACTGTCTACGTTATAAGTAAATAAATGATGTAAAAATCATACACAAAAATTTGGTTCAGAAGCTACGGACAAAAACATGGAAATCGACCTAATTTATGATGTTCAATCTTACTTCAAATTTGATTACTTTATAACAACAATAATAATAATAATATTAATATTATAACTCGTCAATGAATTAATTATTAAATAACAAAAAAAGTTAAGTAAAATGGAAAAAATAGAAGGCGTTTATGACTTTTTTTACATTATTAAATGGCTGTAGAATTAACTAATGGAAAAAATAGAAGGCGTTTATGACTTTTTTTACATTATTAAATGACTGTAGAATTAACTAATGGAAAAAATAGAAGGCGTTTATGACTTTTTTTACATTATTAAATGGCTGTAGAATTAACTAATGGAAAAAATAGAAGGCGTTTATGACTTTTTTTACATTATTAAATGGCTGTAGAATTAACTAATAAAAAAAATAGAAGGCGTTTATGACTTTTTTTACATTATTAAATGGCTGTAGAATTAACTAATAGAAAAAATAGAAGGCGTTTATGATTTTTTTTACATTATTAAATGGCTGTAGAATTAACTAATGGAAAAAATGGAAGGCGTTTATGACTTTTTTTACATTATTAAATGGCTGTAGAATTAACTAATGGAAAAAATAGAAGGCGTTTATGACTTTTTTTACATTATTAAATGGCTGTAGAATTAACTAATGGAAAAAATAGAAGGCGTTTATGACTTTTTTTACATTATTAAATGACTGTAGAATTAACTAATGGAAAAAATAGAAGGCGTTTATGACTTTTTTTACATTATTAAATGGCTGTAGAATTAACTAATGGAAAAAATAGAAGGCGTTTATGACTTTTTTTACATTATTAAATGACTGTAGAATTAACTAATAGAAAAAATAGAAGGCGTTTATGACTTTTTTTACATTATTAAATGGCTGTAGAATTAACTAATGGAAAAAATAGAAGGCGTTTATGACTTTTTTTACATTATTAAATGGCTGTAGAATTAACTAATGGAAAAAATAGAAGGCGTTTATGACTTTTTTTACATTATTAAATGGCTGTAGAATTAACTAATGGAAAAAATAGAAGGCGTTTATGACTTTTTTTACATTATTAAATGGCATTAACTAATAAAAAAATAGAAGCTGACTTTTTTACATTATTAAATGAATTAACTAATGGAAAAAAATAGAAGGCGTTTATGACTTTTTTACATTATTAAATGGCTGTAGAATTAACTAATGGAAAAATAGAAGGCGTTTATGACTTTTTTACATTATTAAATGGCTGTAGAATTAACTAATGGAAAAATAGAAGGCGTTTATGACTTTTTTAATTATTAAATGGCTGTAGAATTAACTAATGGAAAAAATAGAAGGCTTTTGACTTTTTTACATTATTAAATGACTGTAGAATTAACTAATGGAAAAAATAGAAGGCGTTTATGACTTTTTTTTACATTATTAAATGGCTGTAGAATTAACTAATGGAAAAAATAGAAGGCGTTTATGACTTTTTTTACATTATTAAATGGCTGTAGAATTAACTAATGGAAAAAATAGAAGGCGTTTATGACTTTTTTTTACATTATTAAATGGCTGTAGAATTAACTAATGGAAAAAATAGAAGGCGTTTATGACTTTTTTTTACATTATTAAATGGCTGTAGAATTAACTAATGGAAAAAATAGAAGGCGTTTATGACTTTTTTTACATTATTAAATGGCTGTAGAATTAACTACTCAGAAATAACATGATGTATACGTAATATTGGGTATTAATATTTTGATCTTATACCAGAATTTTTTAATTAGACTATAAACACGTTTTATTTATTTTAGTCTTTAACAATCATTGAAAAACGTACTGTACTTTCTACAAGAATAAAACCTACTCTTAGTTTCAAAAATTATCAAAAGGTAGCAGCACTACACAAAATACAGTTTAATGAAATAATTTTTAAAAAATCTATAAATTTGTACAATAAAATTGTCAATATGAGTGCCGTACAAAACAGTACAGAATTAAAATTAAATAATCATGGCAAGCAACTGACTCATGGGGAAACAAATTTCCAAAAAGAAACAATATTTAGTAAGTACATAAAATATGACAAACCTCTGCAAACATTCATCTTATATTCTTTTTTGAAAATCTTACTTCATCATTGTATTCAATTTTAAATCTGTGTAAATTAATTCTCTATACAAACATTTTGGCAACTAAATATTTTTAACAGTACGTCACCATTAAAGAAAGTTAGTTTCCAAAAACACCTGTTAAAGTATTGTCATTTTTTTTTTTTGCTTTTACACCTGAATGAGAGACATGTAATGTTCTATGATAATGTGTATATGAACAAATTATCACGATTATGCTTACTATGCAGTATCTTTTCAACTGATTTCTCACCCTTCAGTATGATATATTTTCTTAGTAAATAACTAGCGTAGAGATATATGGAAACGTAACGGCAGACCATAAAGTAGCTGAATTTTGGGCTACAAAACTGTTATTTAATAATTAATTAATTAAATTTACCTGTTTTTCCATCTTGCCTTCTTTTCTGCGTACACCTCTTTTTTTATTATTCACACTTTTAGAATAACAAAAGTAGAAATATTGGTAAAATGCAAAGGTGGGAAAATGTTAGCACAACCTTTTTGTACCTCTATATTCTTTCACTTATAATTTGTTGAAAAGTATAACAGTTTTTAGAAAAAAGATTGTGCATTCAAATTAAATACATGAAATAGTTTTTTTTGTAATTGCAATAGAATAGCTACTTAAACTCAAGCGTTTTTTTTTTTTTTTTTTTTGTTTTAACGTCCGACTATTGTGCACACTTGGGCTAATGCAGACGATGGGATGATTTATAGCGTATGAAAATGTGGCCAGGGCTTGGCATTTTCATTCACTATAAATCATCCCACTGTCTGCATTAGCCCAAGTGTGCACAATAGTCAGACGTTAAACACCAAAAAAAAAAAAAAAAAAAATTTTAAAAGGCAGATTCTAAGCAAGCCTTGGTTGGCAATTTCATAGCGTTTTAGAATATCATAGCATTGTTTCTGCAGTGGTACAGTCGAACCAGTTGTTCTGCGCACTGCCAAAATATTCCAGTACCTTATTTATGCTCACATTATATAAACTGCAATATTAATAATGACACATTTGATGAGTATGAAAGGCTTTTCTTGAAAATGGTATAAACGTTTTCATTGAGTACTAAAATTCGTTACAAAATAACTTGTTCAAACAGAAAACTTTATATAGCTATCTTATTAAATTTTTCTATGCAATAAAAACTTACTGTGTAAAATGGAATTGGCGTTTCAATTAACCAAAGAGGTGTATAACAAGAAATCGCTATCCTGGAATTCCAAACTTAAGCATTATAAAACTGTGATCAAACCAGAGGCTTTATATGCATCTGAAACTCTTACACTCAATAATAAGAGATTACTGGACGACCTGGAGAAGAAGGAAAGAAAGTTAATAAGGAAGATATTGGGCCAAAACTTTAGAAATAATGAAGTAAAGTTGATTTCTAATAAAAACCTGTATCTCAAAATTGAGAGACTCTCAGATAGCATGAGGAAAAGACGACTTAGTTTTTATGGCCATATTAGTAGGATGAACAGCAGTATACTTGCTAGGCGGATCTTTGCTTTCTTCAGAGATCGGAAAACGAAGAGTAATTGGTTCAGGCGGGTCCAGGAGGACTTAACTGAGCTGGTGATATCAGATGAGATGATTGACGATGTATTTAAACTGCGAAAACTTTTACATAATGAAAACCTAAGGTTCCAAGAAAAACCAACATCTAAAAGGGGCGGGGCAGTCTCGGATGAAAGAAGGAAGGCAGCCTCGGATAGAATGAAGCAGTATTGGATACAGCGGAAGGCAGCTAACGCACATCAAAGTAATTGATTTGGCGTACCCCAAAGTGGGTGATCCGGATGAAGAAGAAAAACTTACACCTTGCAATAAAGTTATTATTTATAATTGCACATACATTGTATACAATAAATTAATTTGCAGCCTACCTGGTTACGCTGAATTACAAAATTAGCTGTTCATTCCCGAGTTTTGTTGACGCATCCTAATGCACACAATAAGAAAACTGACCTTAGAATTTTTTTTTAACGTCCGACTATTGT
The DNA here is from genome assembly GCA_022606455.1 of Callitettix versicolor. Taxonomy (NCBI): domain Eukaryota; kingdom Metazoa; phylum Arthropoda; class Insecta; order Hemiptera; family Cercopidae; genus Callitettix; species Callitettix versicolor. Next base: position 3,472,945 of record CM040186.1, read on the forward strand.
GCACACTTGGGCTAATGCAGACGATGGGGATGATTTATAGCGTATGAAAATGCCAAGCCCTAACCAGGAATCGAACCCGGGTCCTCAGGGTGAAAGCCTAGTACGCTATCAACTAGGCCACTGTGGCAGCTGACTGACCTTAGAAACTGCTAGGATTAAGTCAAATAAAATGGCAGATGTTTGTCAGCGTGCTCAGGTTTGATTGCTACAATTACATTACTGAAATAATAGAGAAGCTTATAACAATGACCGGTGACCAAATTTGTGAACATCTGTTTCACCTTTAACAGCAAACTCTTTGCGACAGAAATCTTCCAGTAAAATGATAAATGTATCCCCCCATCTTCAAATTTTTTGATTTCTCAAACATAAAGCTTTTAATGTCACACCTTACAACTGCTAATCTTCATATAAACTAAAACTCAGAATCTTTGAAGGCTCTACCAGTAGGTCTGAGCTTCCAGTACATACCTCATATCCCAGAACAACTTGTAGTTTCCAGGAGGTATGGGCAAGTTGGTTTTAGAATAAGAAAGCCTTTAGAGAAATGTCTTAAAGAAAGTTACTTTAAATATTGGAATAAACAAAAACATTTCTAAGTTTGAGCAAGAACTAATTACGCCGTTACAATGTTCTATTTGCTAAGATTCACAATTATGAAATCATTACTATCCAGAACGTGTCTTCTGAGGGCAAAATTCTTTGATTGCAAGTTGTTGCCTCACGTCGGACTTTCAAGGAAAAAACTGAGAACATCAGTGTCTTGTTTCACTGGACTTCATAAATTCTAAACTGTGGTAATGAGCTGAAGACCTTACATGAAATTGGCGTCATGTAATACTGTACACCGTATTCTTCCAGTGTGTACTGTTTCAAACCTGACTCTCGGAAGACTGTTGAACATGGCGTAAAGTGTGTTTGAGTATATCTTCGGGCAAAGGTTTTCAAACAATAAAAAAAGTTAAATATCTTTAATTGGTAACAGGTACTTAAAATAGATTAACAATCACACATAACCTTCTGTACACCCCTTAAGTACTATATAGAACTAGCATGATCAATATAAATGTTTTTGAACATTGTGTTTAATATCTACCATTAATTAAATTTTTGCACACTATTATATTGAAGGTACAGAAATACAAAATATACTCACTTTTTGCTACAAAAAAGCAAGTTTAATTACGGTATTAAATCTTTTTAAATTTCCCAATAGAAAAACATCCATGCTGTTATATAATTACCTGCGTGTACAATTTACTTGGAACAAATTTAGCATGTACATTCCATGAAGTTTATACAGAAAGGTAGCGTATAAACAGTCCATAAGAATTTAAAACATTGATATTCAACTGAAGAAGCAAATAATGAAAATAAACAAGGCACGCAGCTGATTCGCTGACATAATGGAAGCAAATTTTCAAAAATAATTTCTTTATCTTACCCTCTTTTCAAAATCGTGACCATCATAAACGGCATTAAAATTGCATATATCAGCATTTTAAACTTTCAAATTGCACTAAAAGTACAAAAATAATCCCTGGCCGACATCAAATTAGATTTGTTAAATTCAACCAATATTAAAAAATTAATTATATAGCTTTTATCGCTGATTACGATGGTAATATCAGATTTTCAAAAAAACATTATGAACTTTAAAGATTTGAAATTGCCGTCATATTGTAAATGTTGATCGCATTTTAACGAATTTTTAGAAGAAGAAATGTATTCACAATTACAGTCCAATTTGACTGAAACGTTATTGAACAACTTGTTACTCAGAAAAAATTTGTTTTTAAAAGGTGTCCATTCAAACTCTTTAAATAAAATTACGTTTTTTATATACACACTAAGAAAAACAAATATTTCACCAATATAATCAGCGTTACAATGCCTTTATAAATTATATTTTAAAATTTTATCGAAGATAAAATATTAGTCATATTTTTGCAAGTTTTTCACAGTACAAAAATAGATATTTTATTATTTTCTGACACTAGTTTAAAAAAAACCCAAGATACATTAATTTCAAATCTAAAAAAGTATAATAACCTACATTCTATTTTTTGGTTTCTAAAACATTTATACAGATCATGGTTAACTCCACTAAACACTACACACACGCTATGTACAAAAATATAATATTTCTTAAACTAATTGCAGTATAAAATGTACAAATATACAAAAATTTTTACAAAAGGGCATGTGCCAATCAGGTGAATACACAGTTTGAGCTTAAATATACTTACAAAATTCAGCTAATACACACTTCATATTATTTTTTTTTAAAATTTCACATACCATAAATAAAAAAAAAATTCCAAAAATTCTTCATTTAAAACTTTACAAAGGTTTCTTGGAACATATGTTTTTTTCTGATTGCGATTAACAGATATGTGATCAAAACATTAGTGGTTACACACAGAGCTGTTCACCAATTATCGTTAATTTCTATGATAAAGAACAGTTTAATTAATTAACACAAATACAATTGCTTACATTTGTTGAAAAAAAAATTCTCTCACGGCTAGCAGAGATAATGGTATAAGCTTTCTAAATGTAAACATCACACAAACAAAAATAGTTAAAATAAATAAAGTATTTAAAATAATACATTATCTAAAAACATTCAAATACTGTAAATGTGGAATGGACAATTAGGAAAATATGTTTGAACAGTCATTTTGAAGCACTTAAATTTATATAAAATTCTGTTATCGTAAAAGCTCACGTGTTGGTAACCTTAAACGTCCCCACTGAGACATCTCAGATCCTCAATTAAATATCTAAGATAAATAGGAATTAAATTGTGCGATATCAGTAAGAGGATACCCTAAATAAACAGCCGTTCAGAAGAAAAGATTGAGACGACCGACGAGTCAGTTCTGGAGTGAGGCTACGACCAGTTCGCACAAGGCTACGGCGCTCATAAGGTGAAATTATGCATCGTGCATTTTTTTTTTGGATTTGGAACATTCTTTGGAACACACATTTCAGGCGTGAGGCCTATTTTTTTGGGTTGGTAAGGAAACCCAGCAAGGAAAGAATTTAAAGATAATAAATTTTGACAATGCAAACTTGGGTGTTATCACTGATCTTGTAGCTCCGTTGGAAAATAAAAGAAATATCGGCTACTCTAGGGGAAAACCACTAAACGCGGATTAGCGAAAAAAAAATATAAACAATCACTCTGTTTTATACAATTAGTCTGTAATCCTTTTTTTTTTACTAATATATTCTTGTAAAGGGCCCTGGTTTATGAATATTTTAGTTAGGCATAGTGACGTCACTAATAATAATAATAATAATAATAGACTATTTGTTACTTTTAGTGAACCCGAAGAATATAGTTTAGTCCAAGAGATTTTTGATTTTGTTAAAGTTCGTTTTAGTGGATAAGTGACATTTATTGTGTAAGATGTTATGTTCCAACAGGTTGGTACAGATTCAAGTTTAGTTTCGATTTTGTTTGCTTTGTTTAAAGTTGAGGTAAAGTTGTTTTATCATTATAAATGTGCTTGCCATTTTGTTTTTTTTTCTTTCTTTGTGGTATGAAAACAGAATTCATTAATTTGTTGGTCACTAATTGTTATTTTTCTTTAAAATATTAATGTGGCAAGACAAAAACGAAACAAATATAACTTTTGTAAAGCGACCACTTTGATTTCTTGGATCACCCTGAACCACGTAACCATACACAGGCATTCTTGTTGTCTTGGCCTAAAACAGTGGTGTATCAATTATAGATTAAAGCCCAACAACTGGTACTTCAAAAATTATATACAAATTTGTTACGGCCCACACCCCTTCTCCTCTGTAGCAAGCAAATAATCAATTTCTTTGTTGCGGGAACGTAACACCACCTGGAAGCTACACATAAGAAATTCTTATTTTAAAACCAGAATGTGGTTAGCGAATAAATAAAAAAATTAAATAAGCATTTACAGTTTAAATTTTCAAAATGCCACACTATTCAAAATTTAATCCTTAGAAAGTGGTACGGCCAAATGTTAAACCACAGTTTTTACCTACAATGAACAGTATAAGTAGTCTTATAGTTCTCAAAACATACAATAATGTGTGTGGGGATGTTCCTTCAGTGTGTTTATAAAAAAAAACACTGACAATAGGCCAGCTCTGTTTATCAATTCATTTACAGACAAAATATTAGCCTAAACATTTTCTGGTAGGGGCACTCCTTGCTATATACATGCCTGCAGATGTGATACCTGCTATAGGCAGCAGTATAACAGTGTTGGCATTGTGCCAAAAGTTTATTTATTCAATCTCTTCATTGCTGGTATCCTTGCACAGTTTATTTGATCGACAGTGCTTTATTGTATGTTAGTTATGGAAAGGTCATTTTTGCGTTTTACTTTTTTGTAACAATAACAAAAATTGTTTGCTTATTCCAACAATTTGTTATAAATTTATGAATGAAGGAATGAATACTTTGGTTTCAAGTGGAATTGACTTTCATAATTTTGAAAAATAATTTGTACATACGTGAAATATAACAAAAAATTAAGTTTTCATACCGATTTTTTTTTAAATGTTAAAAAGGAAATAATGTTTCAATAATGTGTTTTTCTTTTCCAATTTTCCCTGGCAATCCAAAACCAAAAAGAACATTGGGGAACTCTAAAATTTATTTTTTTAAACTAAAAGACCACTAGTCCATATTTTAGATTAACATTTTTTTTGTTAAAATTTATAAAAGAAGTTGTTACAAATTTGTTAGTATTACTAAAAGATATAAATAAAAGCAGTAATGTGATGATTCGGTGGGTCAATTGGTGATATTACTCTGGCTGAATAATTAAATGTTTTAGTTTTTTTTTAAATGCTTGAACTTTATACTTTATGCCGGTTAGATGAATGAACACAAGGGATTGGTGTTAATGGAAAGGGAATAGCTTACCCGCAGTAACTACAGTCTTGAACCTATGACCCTGAGGTATGCAAGTTTCAGATAAAGCACACTGATCGATGCTTAACCATCTTGGACACACTGGCCCTAGTTATGCTATATCTTTTAAAGAATAACAACATAAATAGACATTTAAGAAAAACATATTCACAAACATTACTAAAAACAAATAAAAAGACAAATATAAGTTGTTATTTTTTTTGAACATTCAATTCTAGTTAACTTGAAGTGCTTCAATACGAGGGATCAAATGTTCAATTTATTTATCAGAAGTTTCTATTTTTAAAACGGTTTACAGCGCAATGATCAGTCTAAAACCTGTTACAGGCCACAGACTTTAAAATTATATTACGTAAATACTCTGTAAACATTTCTTTGCTAAAATAAATATCCCAACAATTTTCTTCTATACATTACCTTCATTTATGTTTTTACAGTAAATTAGAAAGTTTAGCCGGTCTAAACTTTTAACTTAGTTTTAAAAAAAATATTTGTTGCAAAATATCACAAGTAACGCCTTTAAGACGTAGGCAAAACCCAAACTATGTTTTCACTGACTTTTTTCTTCTCTTTTTTAGGAGTAAACCGGTTTGGTCGCCAAGCACCGTGCTCTCGACCCGATTTCAACCAATTTTCTCGAGCATCGTCCGACGGTTCTACGTTCGGAGGGCGTCTTCTTTTAAAGAATTGTAAAACTTCTTTCGGATTAACTTTTTCTTCGATCGACCTGCGTTTTATATTCTGTTTCGGTGAAACTTGCTTCTTCAATTCCTGTTTAACGCTTACGGTGTTGTTTTCTACTTCTTGTTTTTCAACGAGCCACAACGGTAACTGACCGTCTTCTACTCCCAACGGGAATGTGTAATCTTTACTGTAGTACTGCACAAATATAGGTTCGGTACGGACGCACTGCATTGCTGTCCAGCTGTGTAGTAACAGGAGCGGGAACCTGGTGATCCAGTAATCCACAAAACTTTCAGGAGTCGATCCAAAACTTTGCTGGGCTTCTTCGGAAAGCTCTCTGAAGTGATGTTTCTGAAATTTAAAGTAATAAGTGTAAACATATGTTAAAATAACTTAGCAAATATATTTTGGCTGCAAAACCATGAGAGAGACAATAATTATATTATTGGCAAAACCTCAATCTCCGATTAGTCACTGTTCAAAGAACAGAAGAACTAGCAGAGTATACACAGCGCTCCATGACAGCATGTGTAACCTTTTCTGTCAATTTAAGCGGTAACCACAACATTTAGGGAAAATACAGAATCAACTTTACTGGAAATTTTATGGTTTTTTCTCCGTGAAGCAGTCAAAATTAAGCAAGTTTCGTCATTTGGCCAGTATTACATGAAGTAATCAGCAACTACACTCTCAACGTTAAATCACAACTCGCCATCTTCAAACGTAAGTGAATGAGAAAAAGCTTACACATACATCTTTCAGGCTGTATACAAGATATCTTTTTTACCAAATTTCAAAAACAATCCATGTACATTCATCTTTGAAAATCAGAGGCTGCATCTTGAAGTGTAAGTAAATGGGAGAAACTTAACACACGTCACTGGGCTTTATACAAAGTATCTTCGTAAAACTTCAAAACAATCAGTCAATACGTTTGGCTGAAACTGAGTATATTCGTTATTGCAAATTAGAGGCTGCCATCTTGAAACAGAAATGAATGGGGGGAAATCATACACATACATCGTTGAGGCTTTATATAAAGTACCTCTGCACGAAATTTCAAAACAGTTAATATGGAAAAAGCTACGTAACAAACACACAAACCAAATGCCGAACAGTCGAGTTGAAACAGATTGTCATTACTGTATTTATATTCACTGTACAATAGTAAGGAAATAGCTCAGAAAGGTCAGTATTTGAAATACACAAACAGTCAGTCACACAGAATTCCATCTATCATTATAGTATTGTTTGTGATACTGTTGAATGTTTTAAAGGATTCAGTCTCAACAAATCGCTGTCTACTCATTGGTAGTTTACCCAATGTGCCCTATTTGTTTACTGTTTACGATACTGTGCCCTATTGGTAAAACTCATGATGTCAAATAGAAATAAATTTTTTTTTCCGGCGAAAAACCGTTCAGGTTATCATCGCCGTCACGAAAAATGAAAGTATATATAAAAAAAAATTAAACAAAATTTTACTTAAGAAAAAAACAACAACAACAACAAACTATAACAGTAAAAATAAATTAAAAATTTAGATAACAGGTATGGATATATTACACTTAAGAACTAAATAACAATAAATAATGAATAAAATTTAATAACAATTCGTAAAAGTATGCATAAACATAACAGAAATAAAGTTTTTAGATAAAATAAATAAATAATATAACACAAGAAATAACAACTATATAAATTAAATTTTATTTAAAACATTCAGACGATGAAGGAAGTATAGAACCCGGTCAACGGCCGAGGCACCACCTTCCAACATCGTCCGCAAACAGTTGCTCAGACCACACATAACACGCACATTTTGAAAACCATCACAATCGAGCAGTATATGTTTAACTGTGATGGCTTCCCTAATAGAAATAAAAATCATACAAATAACCTGTCCAATGATACAAATTTTGGCAAAATGTATACAATTGCCTTGTATCTGCCCTCAGTTACATCTTTTTATAGTGATTAATTTTTTTTATTTTTTCACATTATAAACAAGATAATATAAGTTTTAAACAGCAGCCCACATTGAAAGTTTAACGTATGTACAGTGTTTATCATCAGTAACGTAAGAAACTAATAATACATAAATTGAACATTCTGTTTATTGAAAAGAAATAAAAATTAGAGTTTGCATGACCAACTTTTTTCCAGCAGAGGCAGCTGAAGTGAGCACTTGATGGGCTTAGTGATCCCACTGTACCTCTAGCTTGTACTTATCTACTCAAGACACTACTCTACATAGCTTTGGTAACTCCAAGGTGTCAAGTGACCTGTGCTGATATAGTAAATGACATCGGCCTAATGGTGTATCAAATGGAGCCCTGAGAGACATGGTGATCTCCCAGTGTACCTTTCCCTTACCCATGCATGCAGGGCTCTATAAGTGGACCTCATTTTCTTAGCTACTTGTATGAACGTAAACAGGATGAGCGAGATCTCACAGTACAATGAAAAGGTTGGCCAAACAGAGCGAAACCTCCATAATAAGTGAAGAGAAAGAAAAATTGAAAGGTAATTTAGTAGAGCAAGCAACTAAATAATGAACTGGGAAGTCACCAATTAGAAGTGGGGGAGCTACACACCTTCAAACCCCTCAAAATCCTAGACATTACGAAAGATTAAGGCTGGAGAAGGCTTTTTTTTAAGGCAAAAAGCACATTAAGTCTATTATCACCAGAACACTATACTAACGAAACCAAAAAGACGAAAAGTACGATAAAACTTGACATTACTTACAAACTAGATAACATTTATAACAAGAATAAATAATTTAAAATCAATACAATATAAAGCTGGACTGTAAAGTGGTCCTAATCAAACAGAAAGATAATAAATATTATGAAACACAATACAATTGCCTAAAAATAGTTAACAAGAATATAAACTGTTAAAAAAAATATATATAAATACTAGGGAAAAAATTAAATTAAATATACTGATATATATGCAAGCGCCTTAGAAAGGCCAAAATGCAATCAATTATTGATGAATCGTCCCCCAAGATCGCCTGCATACAGTTTCCTAATCCATATATTTTACACATGTTTCTCAAATAATCACTGCCTAAGAGAAAGTGTTTGACTGTGAATTGGCATGCAGGTAGCTCCCCACATCCCATTAGAAAACCATATGTCAGCAATGAATGACCAATGCGGAGGCGTGTAACAACAACCTCTTCCCTACAACTTATTCTTACAGACGACCCCCAAGGGCGAACAGTATGTTTAATTACCCTCAATTTGTTATTGTCCAAGGCTGTCCATTGATCTTCCCAACGCATTAGAATTAGTTGTTTTACTCTGCAAAGGTAATCTGAACAAAGTACACGGTGCGTGCTTGGTGGCAGCAAAGTTGCTTCCTTTGCTGCAATATCCGCTCGTGTTTCCAATTATCCCGCAGTGTCCTGGTATCCAGCAAAATGTTACTCCAACACCTCATAATTCAAGGCTGCGAATACAGCACAAAATATCTTGAACTAGAGGATTTACTGAATACATATCCGGGATAGCCTCGAGTGCACTTTCAAATCAGAACACACAAGATAATGAGCAGAATTGGATACAACGGTGTTCAAAGCCTTCAAGATAAAAAACAGTTCAGCAGTAAAGACTACATATTGAGGTAATCCATACTTACACGTTTGCCCTAATGTGTAAAATGCACAACCGACTTTATACTCAAGTTTTGAACCATCTGTAAAAATAATTTAGATGTTGGAATGAAGAATGTGAAGGAACTCCTGATGATACACTATGTCAGGGGTGTTGTATTTTACGTAAGAAGATAAATCGACTGTTGGTATGGTAATAGTCCATGGAGGAATAAAATATTGGGACCTTACAAACACTGGGGGCAGAAGCATTATAACTGAGCGTCTTAGGAATATATAAAACGGCATAATAGATCTACAAAGGTTATCCTACAAATTCATCCATAATGTCTAATTTTTCCAACACTGATTCAGGATTAATATTCTACTTTCTTTACCTACAAATATTTTTATAGTTGCACACAGTACTGTAATAAATGTTAGTGAACACTGGATGTTATGTCTTACTAAGTTAAACAAACCTTGTTTCTAAATGCTCGAAGTAGATCTCGCACGCTGTCGCCTCTATACGTACGGTATTTACGTAAATCTGCAACGACTTCGTTGTCTACATTCAGCCTCCAATCACCATCGTTCCCGCAAACAATATCTGCTCCTCGTTCTAAACAGCTGAGCACCGTACTGGCAGCGTCCACTTTCTCCACTCTATCGCTAACATCCTGTTAACGTATACAAATTACAAAATGTAACTACATTTTAGAAAATATTTGCTGTTTGGTATTTTTATCATTTGGCATTACTCTTTTAAATATTTATTAAATAGTTCCTGTGAATTTTTATAACAATATTTTTCAGCAATTTAAGCATTTTTAATGTTACAAATTATTGTTTGTTATTTTACAATAAAATAAAATGTTGTGTACAAAATACAATTAGTGTGTAAAACTGTTCCGAGACTTCCTAAATTATTTTTATTTAATTGTTTCAGACAAATTTTGCTAAATTTGATTTGAGTAACATCACCAACATCAATACTAAAAAACAAAAATCGAAAGGTTATCCACTTGCACAAACACACCTGTTATTTTAATGCAATTAAATGGCAGAGTTTTTTCATCCTCTTATCCTAAATAAGTTAGTGTTATACACTATTTTGTCTTTATATACAATCTGGGGAGCCGTCAAATGAACAAATCATTAAAACATTCAAATTTAGTCGTAATTATTTCCAACCTAACCCAACCTAACACAAACTAACCAGATTCAACCCAACTTAAACAATGCCACACACCAATGAAAGTTAAAAAATGGTGAAAAAAGTTAATTGTTACGTTGTGGCGGCATGAAGTGTTACTTCTATGTTCAATATTGTAACTACAAGAAGATTTATAACTATAAATGTTGTATAATTTGAGAAAGGCCATCGCCTTATTGATCTGAGACGTTTAGTCCACTCTCACTTCTTCACTGAGTAGGTCCACCCAGTATCACTATATATTCTTAACGTCTATACTTTATGCGTTAGACTAATGACGACGAGGGATCAGCGTTAACGATAAAGGAAAAGCAACGGGAGTAACTGCAGCTAGACTACGAAACTTTAAAATGCACAGTTCAGACGCAGCAGACTAACCGGTGCTTTAGCCACATCGACCACAAGTCCCCAGTAGTATCACTACATTCTGCTGCTGCAATTCACTACTTGTGGGTTCCATGGGGTTAGATACAGACCAAGTATCCACGCTTCCATGCTATTTTAACTCTTTATGTCCACTTTTGCAAATTCTTTCAGTTTTCACGGCTTTGCAGGTTTGTTTCCAGCCATCCTAGTCCCACCACTGATGTATAGCAAGTTGAACTTTGTAGGTTTCCCATACATGAAGGATCTTAACAAATGTTTTCTTGCTCTTTTATTCGACTATATTGCATCATTTTTGCTTTATTTAATGAACACGCTCTTATCCTGATCGCTAAATGGCAGTTTAGTCCAAATATAGTACAAGTTCTACTAATATGTACAGTGTGTTCAACGATGAAATTTACACATTTGATCCTCCATTATTTTCCCATTCCTCCATTGATCGTTTTGAAACTATACATACTTTTTAAAGAAGGTACCAAAAATAGTATGTGAGAATTGCATCTGGCTGATGTTTGTAGAAACAAAATGGCGGCCAAAATAAATAAATTCTACCACTCTTAAAAATCTCACTGTACTGCAGTATTAAATCAGATTTTTGAACACTATTAATTCTTTGGGTGCCATTTTACAGGATTAGTTACTTATAAAATGGTTTTACAATTGCACAAAAGTAAATTTTTCTGTATGGGCCATTGTTTTTGGTAACATTGCGGTATTGAATTTATTTATTTTGGTCGCCATTTTGTTGTTACGAACATTAGCCAGATGCAATCTTCACATACTATTTCTGGTACCTTCTTTAAAAAGTATGTGTAGTTTCAGAATGATCAATGGAGGAATGGGAAAATAATGGAGGATCAAATGCACTAATCTCTTCGTGGGACACATTGTATTTTTTCCTCGGCAAAAAACCCGTTAGGTCATCACCATTATCACGCGAAATTAAAATATAAAAAAACCTATCAAAAGTTTTAAAAAATTAAAGTAATATAAAAAAAAAAATTATTTATATATTAACATCTGCAAGACCATAAACAATTTTTAAATTAAAATTACATTAATTTTTTTTCTGATTTATAATACATTCAGTATATCTGGACTTTGAATGAGACAGAACTGCACAGTAATTCGTGTGCATGCATAAAATGAAAGTTAAAGAAGTTTATGTAAATTACATCTTTTTTTAAGACAAATATCTGATAAACTTACATTATGCTAAAAAAAGTTAATACTTTTCTAAATAAATCCATCACAATGACTTATTCTTTTGTTTCCAGAAACAAAATTGAATATATATATATATATATATATATATATATATATATATATATATATATACATTGTTATAAATATTAGAACATTGAAATGATTTCTTAGAGGTTGTTATATACCTAACCTGTAGAAAAGTTAAAATGGTGTGCCTGTCCCAAAACACAGGGTGTTGCGAGATGACAGATGCAGGAGGCCTGTCCAACGGATCAGAGCTTATCATCTTCACCAGCAGACTACGCCACAGTTGGTCCACTCCTGCCAACCTTTCAACATAAAAGATTGTATCGTTAATTCGTTTTTAGTGTATTACAATGGAATCTCGATAATCCGAAGTAACTAGGACCACAAGGTGGTTCGGATTATCAAAACATAAATGTGGCTAAATAACAGAGTATAGAAGGTATGGCACAATATTTCAACATTTGAGCGATCTGTACATTCAGCGTGTGTACATTGAAGTTTAGAAGAAGGACTTAAGGAAATTCTCACATTTTCAGATAGACAATCAGCAATAAAAGCTCTTAGCTCTGTAGAAATCTCATCCAAAGCTGGGTATTGGATTCCCTCTGCTATCTCTGTGTCCTGTCAAATGCTAACACAGTATGCTTGGAATGGGTACTTAGGCTTTGCAGGACTGAGGGAAATGAGAGAGCAGACCTGATGGCCAAAAAATGAACTGCTGCTCGACTTGTCCTATGAGCAGCCTATGAGAACCTATGAGCAGGATCAGTCACGCAACTGCGAAAGATGCAGTAAGAAAGTGGGTAGGGAAGAACACATCAAACGATGGAGACAATGATTATGAAAACATCTTCTCTCAGAACCTGACCCTGCACTGACAAGCACACTTGTTCAGTTCAACTGGAGGTAGTTTGTTTCCTACCATGATCACGGGACATGGTAACATCTGGAATCATCTGCATAACGTGGAATTACCACAAATCTTGGCTGTCATCTGCGTGGGCAGGAACCTGAAATCGTAGCACATGTACTCCTTAAATGTGAGATCCTGGAGTCCAAAAGGACTTTTAGGACTTCAGCAACCAAACGACAAGCTATACAAGATTCTGGAACTCGTCCAAGAACAATAGAGTTGGGTTGAGGTGAATTATAAGGGATAACAAAAAAGCTGATAGCTGACCGAGGCCAGTACAGCATCAGCAGTATGCTGAATGGAAGAAGAAAAAACCCTTTCAGACAGTTTCATTATTTTTCTACCTGCAATACTATCTTTATGCCCCAATACAGAAACAAAATTTATGATAGTCAGAAGACAGAGCTAGAGAAATGCACACACACAATTTACATGACATCGCTTATACTGTTTGTAAATAATGACAACTGCCAATTCATGATTTTTCACCACAAATTTTATTTTTTCTGAAATACCAATCCGGATAATCTATGCTCTACTGTGTATTAATTAATACACGTGACTTAGTTTAAACTGGGTTTGCCATGGAATTGATCCCAGGTACTTAGAGAGTTGTATGTTACGCTCACCTGTATTCACCGAACAGTATGTTGGCCTGTCTGCGCAAAGCGTCACCAAAAGGATGTTTACCACCACTGAGCACGTAATAAAACACACACCCTAAGGAGAACACATCCACGGCACACATCTATAGAACCAAAATGCAAAGTTAGTGTTAGTATTGCTGTTTATCACATAGGTTATTTCAAAATAATTTGGTATTAAAATTAAAAGTATAGGATTATAAAAAAGGTGAATGTTCTGATGTCACGTTTTTGAATTTTTTCAAATAACAGAATACATATTTATAGTCAATTTTTATCTTCATATAAGAAAAATGTTTAGTTAAAATTAATTTTTATGAAGACTATTCAGAGAGTAAAGAACGTCTTGATCTGACAAGCGGCTCAGTTCCCCCACTGTCGCTGCGTGTCATTTAATTTTACACTCCTTTGCACCAGTCTGACACTAACAACAGCCACTACAGTTGTTTACTGTTTATTTGTGCGACTTTAAAATGTGTGACAAAATTAACGATCTTGCCAAATGTTCTTAAAGTAGTATGTTTTTTTAATGCAAAAAAATCTGCCCTATCATAATTTACAGACCGATAACCAAAGTTTATTATAACATGATGATTGTAGCTTCAGTTCAAAAATGGTATAATGAACAGTGCGGATTGTTGTCGATCAGCTTCTTCACGATAACACGTTTGCATGTTGCTGTGTTGATAATGAACTTGCTTCAGAATTTTGGATTTCCATCTTTTTCCCACATTGAAGGATTTTTTCCTTTGTCATTATGAAAGTAACAACGAACTGAAAGACAGCGTCAGTGAGTGGTCCAACAACTTGGCAGCAAATGAGCATACAGAAGGTAAAGTTGCTTAAACACTACAACAAATGTTTAAATTTGAACAACTAAGAAAAAAAATATAGCTATGGTATCAAATGTGTTGTAAAATAAGCTCTGTTTCATTATCTTCATAAAAAGTATCTGGAGAAAGAAAACGATGTTTACTTTTTGAATGACCCTTGTACTTCATTTTTTCTTTTTTATTTGTTTCACCCAACTTTGGGGTACACTAAATCAATCACTTTTTAAGGTTCTGTGCCTTCCTCGTAGCCCAGTATTGCTTCATTCGTTGTGATCTTGCTTTTCTTTCTTCGTCAGAGATTTGGATCGTTCGCTTGGATTTGACTTTGCCTTGAAACCGTTGCTTCTTGTCCTTGGTTATTGTTTTGGCTGTTCTGTCCATGAGCATAGTGTCAGTGATTTGTAGTTCTGTTATGTCCTTCTCTGTTTCTCTAAACCAAAGTGGTTTGGCTCTTATATTGCGAAAGTAGTCAAATATTTTTTTGGTTAGTCTATTTTTGTCCATTCGGAGGATGTGCCCATAAAAATCAATTCTTTTTCTTATTGTGTCTGATAGTGTTTCATTTTTTTGGTAAAGAGTTTCATTACTGATGTGGAGTAATTGGCTGTTACAGAATTTGGGGCCTAAGATTTTTCGTAATATCTTTCTTTCTTTGATCTCCAGCCTTTTAAGTAGGCCCTGGGTTGTGAGAGATAATGTTTCGGCTGCATAATGCTTCTGGTTTAATTACCGTATAATAATGCTGTACTTCATTTTATTTTTTTTTTTTTTTTTTTTTAACGTCCGACTATTGTGCAAACTTGGGCTAATGCAGACGATGGGATCATTTATAGCGTATGAAAATGCCAAGCCCTGGCCAGGAATCGAACCCGGGTCCTCAGGGTGAAAGCCCAGTACGCTATCAACTAGGCCACCGAGGCGGCTGTACTTCATTTTAAATCTAGGTTATAACTACTATTGCTTTTTTCTTGGAATACTGGAAAATGAGACCTGCATGCTTGAAGTCGTTTCTCCACTTGATGCTTAGAAATAGTAAAGCAAAATCATAGGAAGATCTGGACAGAGCATTTTGGGTCGTTTACTAAATATTCAGCCTGCACTCACAGAGACAACCTTTTGTTAAGAAGTACAAAAGCTGCTGTTAGCGTAAAAACTGGACACGCTCAGCATGCCTCTAAAAATATAATTTGGCAGTCATTTCCAGTATCAAATACAAGCTGCTACACAAAAGTTCCAGGAATTATTTTAAAAAAAAGAACTTACATTCCAATTTAACTATCTCCTTCAAAGTAGTCATCATCTTTAAGTGAGTGGGGTACAAGTAGCATCTGGTTTTTGGCCAAAAACTGCCTCACCGAGATCAAGTGTGAGCAAGTGCACTGTCGTGGTGCATGCTTCTCCACAGTTCCGTCAGTTTATGTTGCACATTCTCTCTTGACAGTCTGATCAGATGGGACAAATTCCTAGTAGACAATCCCACAAATGTTGAAATATTATCGGCACTGATTTTGTTACTGTAAACCTGATAAGATTTTTTTGGTCTTGAAGAATTATGAATGTTTTTGTATGGTTTCCGGACCATAACCACAAATTTAGCTTTCATTACCTGTAATTACCTTAGACAAGAAGTTTGGATACACTGCAATAATTTGTTGGAGCTCATTCGAGACCTGCACTCTTCTATCATGATGTTCTTGTTTTAAAATAAGGCGGGGGACAAAATTGGCTGCAATTCTTCTCATGTTGAGTTCATCAGACAAAATGCGTTAGCAAGACCTATGCTACATTCCACAACTTCTAGCAGTGTTTTCTGGAGTGATGCTGGTTGATAACCTAACTGAATGCAGTTGATCTTTAACAGACTCAATGCCCTTTTTAAAATGTTCAAACCATTCAAAAGTCCTTAATTCACTACATTTCCAAATGCCTGAAACAAAGTTTTGTTCAGTTTACTATAAAATTTAATACAAACTTTGCTCTTCGACTGACGCCATCATAAAACACTATCAACAAAACTCGACTGTACGCATCTCACAATGACGCGCCATGATTCGCTGTTAGAGGACCCCTCACTATGGGACTTTGTACTATAATTCGTTTCCACATTTCATTCAAATTCCTGGAACTTTTGGGTGCACCTCGTATTGTTCACAATAGGTTAAAATATAATAAACTGACAACTGAAGATGTTTGTGCGACAAGAGAATTTGATCGTTTGCTGCATTAATACATGAGACACAAAAATTTCAGGATGACCTTAAGAAATAATTATAATTACTGCATAACATTCTTATTATTGGCATTCAAGAACAGGATCCTGACAGACCATTAAATATTAGACAAGTATTTGCCTTACAATCCATAGTGTATCAATATAGTGACTTAAAAGAAGAATTTATGCAGAATCCTCGCAATACTCACTACAAAAGTCAGATTACCGAAACAATCATTAATAATTGGTCAAAGATGTTATACATATTATGCGAAGAAATATTATAATGTTCTTTCGAATGCTTTATCTAAAACTCTAAAAAAAAGTTAAAAGGACAATTTAAAAAAATTAATGTAATCTAAGTACAAATCTTTTATAAGTGATTTTTTTTCGTTTGTTAATATAAAAATGTTTTTGTGTTAAATATCCGTTAAATTTAAATTTTACAGTACTGAGAGATACAATTTGTAAAAGTATTTATGTATAAGTAAAGAATTAATTTTAAGGACCAACCTATGTACGGGCATTTATGCCTCCTGTAAGTGGGAAGGTGTAATAGCTTAGAGATATATTAACTTAGAGATTCGGTTTTCCTTCGACAGTACCGTGTATTAACTTAGAGACTACAGTTCCGTCAAGTGTGTTACACCGTGTGTATATATTGCTGACGCCGCTGCTTGCAGACGCTTAAGTATCTTTTATCTAACAAGTAGAATTCGCTTAGTTGAAGAAAGATATATTATTAAAATATAAAGTTCATTTGGATAGGTTTTGTTCTTAAAGGCTTATATGTAAAGCTGTAAATGTATACTAATTTACATATGTAGTAGTAATAGTAATATACAAATATTGTTTGAAGGCTGCTTTATTCAAACCATATCCGAATTGAATTAAGAAAACAGCTCTAAATTAATGAATTAATTATAAATTAATGAATTCATATAAACTTACGTTATTTTTTTCGATAAAACACCAATATTTCTATTTTTCTATACAAATAATTGTCAAAAATAAACATTTAGATATGTTGTTGACCACAGTATTGACAATATATTCAACTGTAAACTGTAAAGATACTGAAGCGCCTGCAAGCAGCGGCGTCGGCAACATACACACGGTGCAACACACTTGACGGAACTGTAGTCTCTATGTTAATACACAGTTCGGGACCTCTATCTTATTACACAGGTCAATCTCAAACTTATAACATGGTACCGTCGAAGGAAAACCAATTTTCTAAGTTAATAAATCTCTAAGCTATTACACATCCCCCCTGTAAATCCTTCATATTTTGTATTATACTGTATAATTTTTTAAATAAATACTTGGAAATAAATAAATAAATATTTCCTATCATATTCAAGTTTTATAATATTCTGACTACACCTTTAGAGATCCTTGTTCGTACTTACAGTTCTCTCCTTGCCGTGCAACATCTCAGGTGCGATCCAACCTTCGGTACCTGTGATACCAGACCTTCGTGAGAACGACGCTCGGCCAGTTTGCAACTTCTTGCATAGACCGAAATCAGAAATCATTGCACGGACTTCTCCTGACGGCACTGGCATCGAAAGCAGCACATTGTGAGGCTTTATATCTCTGTGAACTGAAACATTAATATTCAGAAAAACACGTCACAAAATTTTAAAATATCAAGAATTAACTAATTAAAACAAACTTTAAACTAACATAAACTAATAAAAAATACTATCCTGTGATCAAGTTACGGAATGCAACTGTAGTGCGTTTGCCAATCTTGCTTGTTAAGTAAAACTTCTTAAACGATCACATATTAGCGACGGTTATGTTGTGTTAGGGAATAGAGTTTTTAACTTACATTTGGTTTGTAAAATTACTATCAACAACCTTTACAGTGATCGTTAATTCAAATTGGGCTGAAAATAAACATTTCTATAGTTGTTTTATAAAAAAAAAAAAAAAAATTGACTTCACATTTTTCCTCAAGCCGTTCATAGAAAACCTTTTTTTATTTCCCTCTTCCTTTTAATCAAATTTTAACAAAATTTAACTAGTAATAATTACTCGAAATTGCAATAATTGTAAAAAGTTTATAACTATCAGATTAATAAAACAAGAAAAGATGTACATTTTACAAATGAAAGGGCGACAAAAGCCTAAAACATTCCTTAATCTTTAAATACAGTTTGTACAAGGCGCATCCAGGAAGTAAATAGTTTTGTTCTACCACCATTGCAGTGCTACTATTGGCGCTCCACACATTCACTCTAGCCTTTCTGGTTCATTGCCCCTTCACTGATGCAATTTTCTGAGTGCATTTAAAGTATTTAAGACAATTCATCGACCAACTGACTGTTAGGCTCATTATCATTCTTTGAATGTAAGAACGTTAATCCAGCCAAAATTCACCATCAAGTTCTCGATGTTTACGGTGCAAATACAATGTGTGATGAGATGGTGAGAAAGTGGATTAGGAAGTTAAGGATGGACCACGATGAGGCATGGCGTGGGAAGCCTTTTGATGTCAACGATGATTTGGCAAGGAAAATTACTGAAAAAATTTGTAAGAACAGATGGTTCACAAAGACAATGCTTCCTGATGAATTTCTGCAATTTCACAATCTTTTTTTTGTATGATATTGTTTCGCATGGACTCTCTTTCTCTCGCTTAGGTTCCACAAACTGTGTCTAAAAATGCTTATTGATATCCACAAATCCCAGCGACTTGGTAGTGGTTTGACATTTCTTACTTGGTATGTTGAGGAGGTAGTAAATATTTTAAATCAAATCATGACTGGTGATGAAACGGGTTTGTCGTGTCACTGCGCTCTGAAACTGATGATTTGAAATAGTCTGTACAGCTATTGCTGTCATCATTGACGAGATCGTTCTCTGAAGAAGAAATGGATAAATTGGTGCACCACTATAACAAGTGTCTAAACACTGGTGGAAACTATGTAGAAAATTAGTTTAAGGATACCTCAACATAAGTATTATTTTCTTTAAAAAAGTATTACAATTTTTTTTTATAACGGTATTACTTTTTGGACACCCCTAGTAAAATGTTCATTTCAACAATATTTTGCCAGATGTAATGTAGTATATAAATAAATAAGTAAAAAAAATTACAAAAACTTCATACTAAATATTACTATTAACTGAACCACTCACCAATACTGAGCGAGTGCAGATGCTGCAGGCCCAGAGTCGCTTGCTTCAACACTTGTTCCTTACTCATCAAATCGCTGTAGACTCGCTTCTCCACGTAATCCTGTATAACATGCATCATATTTGTTTTTAACCTTTCACACTACAGCAATAAATTGACTAACCTATATTTAACTGTTTCAAAGTAGTTCTGGTTTTTTCTATAGCTAGTTCACCTTAATTTTTTTTTTTTAACGTCTGACTATTGTGCACACTTGGTCTAATGCAGATGATGGGATGATTTATAGCATATGAAAATGCCAAGCCCTGGCCGGGAATCGAACCCAGGTCCTCGGTGTGAAAGCCCAGTATGCTATCAACTAGGCCACCTAGGCGGCTGTATTTCGCCCTAAACGAAGCATCATCAGTTGTGGCACAAACACGTTCACTTTAGGCAGATGTATTAACCAATAAAATAGATAAGGTATCAGACAGCTTTTTAATAGTATATGCAGTATAAAAAATGTTAATACCTATATAATGAACCTGCTTGATTATGGTGAAATGAAGTGTGTTACGTTACTGGAAGACTTTGTGGTGATAAAAAAATCAGTGGTGGCTTGTAAATCATGTGAGGGAGATAAATAAACTTAATAATATATGTATTGGTATAACATTAATAAATACTGTGTTAATAATGGCATGAAACAGGATTAAAAAATTTTGTTTTTTTAATGTTGTTAACAGTTATACTGGGTGGGGCAGTCAAACCGCACGATTCTAAGTATTAAAAACACACACAGAAACAGTTTTTCAGTCATATATTGCAACAAATCTTAAGAACATAAATGGAAATTTTAATTCAAACAGAAAAAATGTTTATTTTTTGAATATGACTCCAGTAAGGTGGTGACCACCATTTTGAACACAATGTCTAAGTCTCATACTGAAATTCTCACTGACACGATTTAGTATCGCTGGTGTTATCGCACAAACTTCTTGTTCAATCCGAACTTTCAAATCCTGTACCATGTTGGACGAGTCTCGAAAACCTTCGACTTAAGATGTCCCCATAGAAAGTAATCGCACAAGCTCAGATTGGGAGATCGTGGGGGCCACTGACTATCTCCATTCCTACTGATCAAGCGGTTTGGAAAAATGTTTCTCAGAAGGTCCAATGACGCTCTGGCTGTATGACTGGTTGCGCCATCTTGTTGGAAATAAGTGTTTTCATTCACAGAAAATCGTTAAAGTTTTCCAGCATTTGAACATAGCGAGCAGATGTTATTGTTAGAGCACGTATGTAACTTCGGCCATTTTCTAAATACGCTGTAACAGTCCAATTTTACATGGTTACTAATTTCCAAATGTGTAAAACGGTTGGGTCACCACCTACTTCCCTCACTGCACACCCCCTCCACTCTACCAGCTTTGTTAATCGTGTGCTTTGACTGCCCCACCCAGTATATAAAATATATACAATTTTGTGTGTGTGTGTGTGTGTGTGTATATATATAAATTTGAAAAGTTACAACCATTAATAAATGAGCCACTCTCTCTCTTGAAAGTTTATTTTCACTAGCACAGTTATTTGTCTGCACTGTTGATCATATGTTAGTTGGTTTAAAATGGTATTGACTGCAAGATTAAAAATATAAAAACAACCCTTGCGTCAGGAATAAGTAATTATGCCTTAAAATAAGACTTTTGAAAAAGATAACTTTGTTACGCATCATCCGCATTTCAGTATTTTGTTCCTTTAAATAACACTAAGCCTTGAAAACGGGACATTAGGTGAAGATATTAAAATAATCATTAAACTAAAACTAATAATAAATACTTGCCTGTTGTAAATCAGTGTCTGAGGTAATCTGAATTAACACAGGACATACACAATTTAAACACATGCTAAACTACAAAATCTGGTACACTACTGTACAAGTACGAGATGCCAACTGAACACTGGCCTCAAGTCCTGCATAAAACACTGTGCAACCTCGATTCAACTCTGACATATTTACTGACAAGTAATCTAACACAATTTTATTGTTGCTACTTAAGCGTTCATGTAATACGCTTTCTTTAAAACATTTTTTTTTTAAGATGAAGTGTGAACTTTTATCAGAAGTTAAATTACATTAATTAACACACCTGTGCTGACATCACTAGTCATTCAGATTTTTTTGGCTTCCAAAAACACAGTAGTGATTCTCCATTCATGCTCTTTGCCTGACCTAGCCCAGTGCAACTTTTCTTTGGTTCACACACACACAAAAAAAAAAAAAAAAAGAATATAAAAAATTTCCACAAAATAAAGTTGAAATTAAAAGGGGATTTTTAAATAACAATTGAGGAAATTCAGGCAAAATTGTTGGATGTTCTTCAAACATTTACAATTGCAGACTTCCATGGATGCACAGAATCACGTTAAAATGCTGGGATCGCTGTATCCATATCCAAGGGGACTATTTTGAAGGAGACAGAAAGTATGGGTTATGGTAAGCAATTTTATTTTTAAAAAAAGTACCCAAAATTTTCAGTAGCCCCTAGTATACAGTTATATTTACACTCTATACTACGAGGGTTAATCAAATATAAACGAGACTGATTTTTTAAAAAATTTATTGCTTACTTACAAATTATTCTTGATACAACTTATTTTTCTACATAGTCTCCTGCATACGAGTAACACATTTTTCCCACGGATTGGAAGTTTTTAACTCCATATTCGTAAAAAGTTCTCGGGCGTTCATTGAGCCATTGGAGCACGAAGGTCTCCACCGCAGAATCGTCTTCGAAACGCTGGCCTCCAAGCACCTCTTTGAGTGGCCCAAACAGGTGATAGTCGCAGGGTGATAAGTCTGGACTGTATGGGGGATGTTCCATTGGTTCCCAGCCAATTTGATCGAGTTTAAGCCTCGTAGCGTTCGCCGAATGTGGTCGGGCATTATCGTGAAGAAGAATGACGTTTCTCGCCGGTTTAGATTTCCTTTTCCTACGAAAAGACTGTTTTGCGGCCTCTAAAACATCGCAATAATATTGTGCATTTATTGTGCGTCGTTGATGGAGGAAATCGACGTGAAAGGCGCCTTGATTGTCGAAAAATACAGTGGCCATTACCTTCCTGGCCGACGATCGTGATTTGGCCTTCAGAGATGGCTGAGGTTTTCTACTGCTTCGGCGAATTCCTTGTGCCAAGCAAAAACACGAGCTCTTGACAGGGTCCTGTCCCCGTATTGAGCCGTCAATCTACGAAAGATTTCAGTCGGATTGACCCCCTCCTTGGCCAAAAACTTAATAATAAACATGCACTTCACTCTCACTCATAGTTTTATACTGAAGGGTCCGAACGGAAATGTTGCCCGTCTACACCTGTCCCAAACCTCTCAGGCTACCTGAAACTCCACTCTTTAGAGTTCAATGTCCAACGGAAAAGTTTTTAGAAAGTCAGTCTCGTTTATATTTGATCAACCCTCGTATGTCCTAAAATAATTATTTATAGAAAAATTTAAGCAATAGCAGAGATAAGATAATTTAGCGTAACATAATTACCTGTAACGTAGCAGCACACAGCTCCAAAGCAATGTACCTGAACTGCTTGTCTTGTTCCGTGCAGAAATACCGCACTACGTTTGGATGGGTATCTGACTCTCTGAGTAAACGTACTTCTCTGTCGGCAACTGTAAAGCACTCCGGTAAGAGTCGCTTCACCGCGACAGCACGACCATCGAACTCACCTCTGCAACATGTTAAGATGCACACATTAATAGTTGTAGGCACATTTAGAGTATAGTTTTGATTTAGCATGGTGTTTTCTATCACTTAGCAGACTTTTGTTAGATAAAATAATCACATCACGCAGCCGTCTCACTGACATCATGAAAGGGAATCATAAAAAGTAACAATTTTTCTATCCTACTTTTTTGAAAATTGAATTTCACAATCAAAACGCAGTTCAGATATGCATGAATTAGCATTTAAAATTTTCAAATTACATTAATAATATGAAAATGACTGGCGCGCGCGCATACACACACACACACACACACACACAATATACTGACTAGTATAACTCACTTAAATACAAACGTCCCTTCGCAGCCTTTCCCAAGGACATTGGATGTATGAAAGCTAATCTTCCCCACACGCACTGTTCCATCCGCAAGTTGCTCAGTCATAGCCAAAACACTTTGTGTCGAGTCGTGACCCGAAGAACTTCCCCTTGAACTTTGCTGCGATAACTGCTGGAACTCCCTCAACTGTGGAAAACAATTTGTTTTGTAATCCAAAATTAACAATTAAGTTTATACAGTCGACCTTGGTTATAATGCCCTCGGTTACAACGCTAACTCAGTTACAGCACTATTTTCGTAATATCCCCAATATTCTATATTAAGTGTATGTGTATTTTAGACTCAGTTACAACACTTTGTAAATTAGGATACAACGCTGTCATGCTGCTGTTACAGTCCTGCCACTTAGTAAACGGCCTACGAGATAATCTCTTGTACACGTAGGAGAACAGCTCCCTCCAACAGTTACACATAGTCTGCCAATCTGAGTCTAGAAACTGTTACTACTTGGCAATACTGAAGGAAAATGGAGGAGCTACGATGACAGAGTGGAGACATGACCTCTCACTCGCACATTTTTTTTCCTGTCCCACTGGTACTCTTAGCAGTTTTCTAAGCTGCTAACCTATAGTCACTGTCACTTGAAATACAATTTGTGTTTTATTTTTAGAATAAAGGTTGAGAATAGAAACGGACCCTATTTTAGAATTTTGTTTCAGAATAAACAATGTAAATTATGTCTTTCCCATAAAAGCGTTCTCTCTCTCTCTCACACACACACACACACACACACACACACATGCACGCTCGTGCACGCATGTACACACACACACACACACACAAACACACATACACTGTGTATACCTTAGTGGGGGAAAAACTTCAATGCCTTAGTGGAGGGAACAGTGTGTGAAAAATTTTAAAAAAAATTTACATTAGATACTGTGTTGCATGTATACATACTAACCTTTACAGTACGTATTTTCTATTAATTTTAACTAAAATATATTTAAAAATTATGTAATGTGTAATAAATAGTAATAAAATAGCCATTAACTACATAGTTAATGTATACAGTACAAAGTATGCTTTTCTTTCACTACATACAGTATTTCCGTTGTTTAATAACTCGTTTACTATAAACTAGGTTACAACGCTATCTCGTATACAACGCTCATTTACGTTTCGTCCCTTCAACCGCGTTATACCTGAGGCCAACTGTATTTAAACTCTTTAATTATTTGTAATACTGTACAAGCAATAACTTATGTTTAGTTATTTTATTTATGTTAGTTAGTATCTTATTTGGACTATTTCAGCTTAGTGGACCCTATAAGTAGAAAATCTTAAAATAAGACATTATCTGTGTTAGATGAAGAGAAGCAGAGAAAAGGAGACCTCCCTGGCCTCTACTGGAAAGCAAGATCAAAGATGGTGTGAGCCAGCGGAAGCCATTGGAAAACAACAACAACAACAGACATTATCTGTGTTAGATGAAGAGAAGCAGAGAAAAGAGAGACCTCCTGGCCTCTACTGGGAAGCAAGATCAAAGATGGTGTGAGCCAGCGGAAGCCATTGGAAAACAACAACAACAACAGACATTATCTGTGTTAGATGAAGAGAAGCAGAGAAAAGGAGACCTCCCTGGCCTCTACTGGGAAGCAAGATCAAAGATGGTGTGAGCCAGCGGAAGCCATTGGAAAACAACAACAACAACAGACATTATCTGTGTTAGATGAAGAGAAGCAGAGAAAAGGAGACCTCCCTGGCCTCTACTGGGAAGCAAGATCAAAGATGGTGTGAGCCAGCGGAAGCCATTGGAAAACAACAACAACAACAGACATTATCTGTTAACTGGTCACTGCCAAGTGATCTTAGAATTATTTTAAAAGGTATTCATACCTTGTGAAATTAAGAATTTTGTTTTAGGAATTTGTGGATCCTGATATCAAACATTCCAATTTCATAGTTTTTACAACTCTGAACAAGCCTCGATATGATTTGCAAGGACTTCAAACAGATTTTGTTTTCATGAAAAACAACTTCAAAATTTATAGGAAGCTTTTCAACGGTTAAGAACTGGAACTCTCCCAACTGGTCTTGAATAAATCTATCAATCAGGAGCCGAAAATTTATTTCAATAACTACATGTATTTTACAATATATTATAGCTGTTCCATGATTTCTATACTTGGTGACAATCTAACAGTGAGCACTATTATGTGACCCAGACTCTAAAGGTTTTCTGAAAAATATTCTAACACCCTTACTCGAAACTTATGTACCATAGGTACTCAAAAATTAAAGGTGACGAACTGAACACAAAAAAAGACCACTCACCCCACACTATCCTTACATGCTCCTCAGCACTGCCTAGCTGAAACGTCTCTCTGGAAAACCAGTTTTGCTTCCCGATATCAAGTTGGCCAACAAACTGCCCATCAGTCTCCCAACTTTCGTCCTACTCCTTCCTCAAGCTTTTATCTAACAGCTGTTTATAACAATAGGCAGTATGTCAGCAGTTTCATAATTTTTTCTGAGTCTTTGTCAACAGTGTTTACTTTTTACAGTATGTTACATTAATTCAAATTAACATTTTTATTCCTAAAAGAATAATATCACAGTTATATACACAAAGGCAGCAATTTTGGTTCAAGTAAATTTATTTGTTGGCCGACCAAGTATTGGAACACCTTCTTAGGACATACTGTGCATAGATGACCTCAATAGACTTGAAAACATTCACTATACATCCACTAGAATCTCACAAAACATTCTCCGAATGACCAAACCGCCACACTTACTTGCATCTTAACGTAAAAGAACATGGCCGCCACAGACACCACCAACCCTGCTACAGTCAGCGTCAACAGTTTATTTTCAAAACCTGACATCCATCCTTTCTGCGTGTCTTCAGTCGTTTGTACGTTCGGCAGTGTGACATCTTTGTGCAGCATCTTGGAACCATTAAACTGTGACAAAGTTGGAATGATAATAGCATCTGATCTCCCTGTTATCTGCAGCTGTGCATGGCTCTTGTCTGGTACTTTGTAGTGACCTGGCCAACAAACATGCATACTTTAATAGCAATACATCGCCTTATAAATAAATTAGTTATTGTTGTTACTTGTTGCATGCTTTTATTTGAATACAGCAATTAATCTAACAGCTTTAATGGATTTTAGTTTAGCAAACTTGTAACATTTTTGTTTGTTTGTTTGTTGTTGGAAATATATTTTAATTAAAAAATTATGTTCAACTATACAGACACAGTACATACAAGGCAATCACAGGATATATATATATATATATATATATATATATATATATATATATATATATACTGGGGTCCTCAGTGTGGGTTAGCATTATGTTCTGCGACATCGATCCACAATACATAAATATGCTTATAGGCCTTTTTTTTAAAAATATTTTAGCCGCCTCAGTGGCCTAGTTGATAGCGTACTGGGCTTTCACCACGAGGACCCGGGTTCGATTCCTGGCTAGGGCTTAGCATTTTCATACGCTATAAATCATCTCATCGTCTACATTAGCCCAAGTGTGCACAATAGTCGGACGTTATAAAAAAAAAAAAATTAAGTTTTTTTATACAATATATGTGTGTGTGTGTGTATATATATATATATATATATATATATATATATATATATATATATATATATATATACATACATATATACAATAAGTTAAATATGTGCATATGCTGTATTACTGTAGTTCAACTAGAAACTACAATATTTACATATTTTACATGAAACTACACATTTTACATAAAAATATGGTACATGAAAGCTAGCTTGCCAAGAATATTATTAACATTTACAGGCTACTCAATTATCCACAATGACGGTTGGAATGGATACCACGGATAATAATTTTAAATTTGTCAAATTCTTTAAAAAATTCAAATTCTCTTACGAACACTGGACATTTTTCAAGCAAATGTAACAATGTACGTAAATGAGATTACATTTTTTTTTTTTTTTTAAACGTCCGACTATTGTGCACACTTGGGCTAATGCAGACGATGGGACGATTTAAAGCGTATGAAAATGTCAAGCCCTGGCCAGGAATCGAACCCGGGTCCTCGTGGTGAAAGCCTAGTACGCTATCAACTAGGCCACTGAGGCAGCTAAATGAGACTACACTAACTGTAATGTATATACATAGTATGTAAACCAGTATAGCTGATTGGATTAGCCTGGTGGGACGCAATAAAAGGTTACTACTGTATTTATAGCAAGTCCCCTCATTATTCAAATACAGGTGAACTCTAAGCACACTGCATTCAAAAAATTATCACTCGATGACAGATTCAGTTTACTCCTAGCACATTCTACTGGCCAGGTGCAACACTGTATGTCACTTCAACATTTGAATATCTTTAAGACTGATACTCTACCAAGCTACACACACTTTTGGTTATTGTATTATCAATGAAAGGTTACACTGTTCAGTTTTTAATTTACCGCCTCATTTAAAAAAAAAAAATACGTTTATACAAAAATTGTAAGCTGGGATCTGAAATATAGTCATCCAGTAAACAGGACGTTGCTACAAAAAGATTCAAAGAATTAGAAAAAGAATCATCTAAGTTTTGCAATAAAACTTGTCTTATTGTGAACACTCAAGTGTCTAGTATCTTGGGGAATGAACACTAGGCTGGGTAGGGTACCTTATTCAAGCAACAAGAAAGCATATAATGAACATGGCAATCATGTCACATATTTCCTGCATAATCCATCGGAGATAGCTTAAGTGGGCAGTTTATGGGCTTCGCAATCCCATCATACTTTTAGCTCACACTATTCTCACTCATCTACTCAAAATACACATACATTCACTACTCTACATAGCTTTACTAACCGTTGGAGAGACCTGGCGACCTACCAATGTATCTTAACCTGCAGAGCTTTGAGTAGGCATACTTTATTTCCTTAGCTACCTATGGGTGTTTCTACAAGAATGTTCGTCTGCATTAGCCCAAGTGTGCACAATAGTCGGACGTTAAACACCAAAAAAAAAAAAAAAAAATCTACAAGAATGTAAAAAATATAGGCTTGGCAACAAAAGCGAATTACGTTTCTATTAAACTTACCAAGCCGCCTCGGTGGCCTAGTTGATATCGTACTAAGTTATCACCCCGATGACCCGGGTTCGATTCCTGGGCTTGGCATTTTCATACGCTATAAATCATCCCATCATCTGCATTAGCCCAAGTGTACAAAATAGTCGGACGTTAAACAACAACAAAAAAAAAAATTAAACTTGCCAAAACTCTGTGAAAAACCCTGGTCAGGTTTTGGATTCAAACCAACGCTCCCAACTAGGAACCATAGCTTTACACTGGTGCCTTAGACCACTCGGCCTACCTGGCTAGTACTGAACGACAGCATTACTATCTATAGCGAGAAAAACACACGGAATGTCGTTATACATTTGATCATGCTAAAATAATGGTCAAACAATTTCAGTAATAGTGCTCATGGCACCATTCAATATTTATAAATAAGCCAATATTATTGTATTGTCATCAAGTTTAGAGCTGTATTCAAAATTTCAAACCTCCAGCTCATCGGGAAGTTATTTTAAAATCGATTGAAAAATTCCACCCGGACACAATCCAAAGTGACTTAATAAAAACATTATCAAATAAAATGAGCGGGATCTCGTCAATAAAAAGATTGGCCAAATGGAACAGAACCTCAGTAATGAGGGTTAAGAGTAAGAAAAATTGAAAGGGAACTAGCAGGTACCTCAATAAGGAACTGGGAAGCTACCAATTAGAAATGGAGAAGGTACCCTCTTGAATCCTCTCCAAATCCTAGATTTTATAAACCAACTAAGATTGGAGAAAGTACCTGTTCATCTCTGAAACTGAGCATCTCAGGAATATAGAAAGGAGGACAATACATCTACAATGGTCACAGTGCAATAGTAACCTTACAAATTTATTCATTCATTCATTTTCTATATAAAGTAGTAAATAAATTCTAAAGTTGAGCATTAGGAATACACATTAGACACATTTCTTGAGCACCACACATTATCCAAGGCCAGAGGCAATTCCTTTTTCAGGCAGTACAGATCGACACAAACTACACTGCACTTGAAAGATGTTTGCACAGATTGACAAAGAAAATTACAATGGCCTGATTTTGATTTGATTAAACATTGAATTAGTTAATTAAAATTTCATCAAAATTTGATTTTTTTTAAAGTTTTAAGAGGGTTTTAGACAAAAAGCTTTTTTTTCATTAAAAATTCTCTGTTTTAGGTAAAACAACACATACACCACAAATTTTACTGAAATTCATCTAGTTTCCAGCGATAAGCAAATGATCAAACATTTAAGTAAAAATTATTTTTTTTATTCAAGAAATACTGAAACAGAAATCCAGTATCCATTGCTCCATTACTCCAACTCCAGTAGCTTACAGGTTAAATAAAAAAAAAATTAACAGGGAAAATTCTGTTAAAGTTTTACTGAAACTAACACTATTTATTTTTTAATAGAAACATTGTCTATACAATTTACTTGCACTGTTGAGGTACTGTTTTATACACAAACAAGCAATAATTTACCTATGAGTACATTGCCAGAGTGTACCGGTGACTTTGGTCCCTCAATCAGCAGAACTTTGGCATGAGACAAGCCAGCCGGATGACTGATCAGCGCGGGCAGGGCATACAGGCCGTGCGGGTGTTCACCGACGTAAAGCGTAGGGCTGTGGAAATAAATGGTACATAATTATAAAAATATTTACTTGAATGAAAACAGAAAATAGAAACAAGTAATTAGGATCAAGGAGAGAGACTGGGACTGGAAGTAGACAGAGGGAGAACAGAGCTGTAGGAATATGTGAAAGATGTTTGTCTATTTTCCAATGAAAATTCACTAATAACTTTGCAATAAAGTTTAAGCTCTCAACATTATATTGTATATTATTTCAAAACATTTAAAAACTACATTTGAACATCTTTAATTTCAAAATTATGGATTATTCTAACTTATTCCTCGGTCTATTCACATTCCTAAGTAACACAATGTTAAAATTGTTCATTGATAATTCAAATTTTGTTTTGATTAATCAAAAATTGTATTTAAGAAGCAACAAACATCACGTTTGCTCTCTCCCCCACTATATTTATTCTTTCCAAACTTGTTTCCAAGGAGTGATTTAGCAGGAAAACACTGAACAGTAAAGTGTTCTTGGCTTCTATACATAAGAAATCCCATGAAAAAGCTGACCTATTATATTCCACTGTTCGATATTAAGAAGTTTCAACGAGTCCATAGACTGTTGATTTAATGTCCAAGTTTTTTTTTTTGAAAATATCCACTATTTAGAAATTCGTTTAAGCTTAGAATAGCTTTATCTTGGTCAGGTCATACAAAAGTGTCCATTATGAAGAAGAGTCCACTATTTAGAAGTATACTTTAAGGAAGTTTCACAGTACTTTAAAACTTTACTACTTTCACAATGTATTACAGTACACAAAAAACAAAATTAGTTTTATATTTTAGGCAATGTATTTATTAACCAATTTTTGATTTAATATTCAGTAGATTTTCGATTAGGGTGACCTTTACAACAAAATTTTTTAATTTGGATAATTCGAACTCTTGTGTAAGATGCCAAATAAAAGGCACGTCTAATACACTTCTAAACAGAATTGTTTTCTGAAAATCCTGCCTTAATGTATGGACGCCAAGTATAGGCCTACAAAACAATGAGTGTTGAGTGGTAAATTTCACTGTATCTCACTCAATAAAAAATACTGTATTTTTGTATATAAAAAATACTGTATTTCACTCAATAAAATAAAAACTTAACAAAAATTACTCACTATAACTTGTCCCTGATGTTACTGAATTGTAACCTGTCCAAAGTGTTTTCTTCGACTGATGTAAACGGAATGGAAACCAGTTCGTGGTTGCGTCTCGTATAAACAGCGATTAGAGGTGAACCGTAATTGTGTTCCCATAACATCACGCCTGTATGCCGATTGTAAGTGGTCACACGACCAGATGAACTGCCACCAAAATGTACATACTCTGAAAATGTTAGTTAAAATTTTACAACCAGTACACTACAAATTTTAGTATAACTATGAATGAATGAATTTATACGGTTATTATTGCATTGAGACCTTTGAAGATCTATTGTCCCTCTTCTATTTGCAGAGATGCTCAGTTAGTGCCTTCTCAAGCCCTAGTCCCTTTATTTTTAAAGCGTTAGACTATTGCGCACACTTGGGCTAATGCAGACGATGAGATGATTTATAGCGTATGAAAATGCCAAGCCCTGGCTGGGAATCGAACCCGGGTCCTCGAGGTGAATACCCAGTACGCTATCAACTAGGCCACCGAGGCAGCTGCCTAGTCCCTTTATAAAGTCTAAGATTCGGAAGGTGCATAACTCCCTCTACTTCTAATTAGTGACTTCACGTTCTTACACATTGTTCCTAGGGAAATGAGGTTCACCTATACAGAGCACTGCATACATTGGTAAAGCTAAGGTAAGCTTAGGTATACTGTGAACTTGCTGGTAACCCAGAGCTCTGTATGGTACACCATTATACCAGAATAATTCACTCCATTAGTAGGCGGCAATAAAAGCACTTGCGGGTCCTAAAATATAGTCCAAGCTGGTCTGGGAGTGTAGGAAGAACCTTGACATTCTGTCCCGGGATAACCGGGTAACTCTTTACTGGGTTCTGGGGCATAGAGGAGTTGAGGGTAATGAGGAGGCAGACCGACTGGCTGGACTTGGATCTGCATTTGAGTTTATCGGACCTGAGTCGGCGTTAGGGATTATTCTATCGTTGGCCAGGTCCGCTATTAACGAGTGGATTACATGTCAACACCAGGTAAGATGGGACAACCTTCATGGGCATTCCCACAGTAAACGTCTCTTAAGCAAAGTTCCTTCTGGAAGAATCAAAGGGCACAGCATAATTCAGGAGGATCATGGGGCTCATAACAGAGCACTGTGGTCTGAGGGTGCACATGAACAGGATAGGTGTGTACCACAGAGAAACCGTGTGTAGATTGTGCAGGAAGGAGGAGGAAACTGCAGGTCACATAATTTATGATTGTGAGGCTCTTGCTAGTAGGAGGCTAGGGGTTTTTGGTTTCCAAGACCCTAGGGATCTTCAGCAGAATGAGCTAGTCAGTGGGTTGTTGGAACTTATTAGGGGCACCAATCTGCTGAACTAGGTATTTTAAAAGGTAAGTTGCACAATAGGTCAGTTGATCGCAGTGCCTGGGGTTGAACAAATCCCTTCCTCTAGAATATAATCTAATGGATCACTTTACACTTTAGAGTTAGCTAAGCTGTAATGAGTTAGAGGTATAATAGTATCACTAAGGCCATTAGCTGCTCATTTCAGCTGCCTTCACCAGAGTACAGTTTGTTCAAGTTATGTAAGCACAGTTTTAATGCATGAAGGATTTTTTGTTGTTGTTATTTTTAAGGCGAATAGCACGTTGAGGCTACTATTACCGCCCTAACTGTAAGTGTGAGTTTAAAGTGTTAAAGTTGTAAGTGTAAGTGTGTTAGACTCGGGTACCGCAAGGGACATCTAAATCCTCTCAATAGATGCAGCTAGTTTGCACGCCCCCTGCGGGTAGCGCATGAAGGAGAAGTGGAGGGAGGGTAAAGTTGTTTGGAAATGGCATGTTCTAGTAGAGAGGGGGGAATGTGCAGTGTTATTCCTTTGCCTATTAGGCGTGCTTACTTTGGTTGAAGCACATTTTAACAATGAATGACATGAAACATCAAATGGACACTTTGCTGTCAAAGGTTTTGAACAGACTGACAAAGTAGTGGATAAGAGTAAAGCAATTAGTCGCTTGATGAATTGCCATGCCTACATGACACAAAAATGATTCTCTGCAAATCTATAAACTACGCTAATATAACTTGGACAAACTGTACAATTACAGTCATGTAAACTACGATTAATGATGATAAACATGATAAGAATTAGTAAGTTAGTAAGTACAACTAATTTAGTTTAAAATTAACTTATTTTAACAACCTAAAAACAGTACAGCTGATATAACCTATACCAGAATTCGGATATTTTAACATCTGTCAATTAATAACA
This sequence comes from Callitettix versicolor, assembly GCA_022606455.1. NCBI lineage: Eukaryota > Metazoa > Arthropoda > Insecta > Hemiptera > Cercopidae > Callitettix > Callitettix versicolor. The sequence goes on from CM040186.1 coordinate 3,506,937, forward strand.
GGCTGACAGAATGACTCGTTATTAACGTTTCTGTAGTAAATGTTTCTTTAAACAGTAAGTAGGCTATAAATTTCAACCCAAGTAAATACAATGAAATGTACATCAAAAAGCACTTGTGGTTACGTTACTATTCAATAAGTAATTTTGATACAAAACAAAATATTGTATTTAAACATTACAATTTTTAAAGGTATTGTCCAAATATATTTCTTCTTTCAATCAGAGTAATGAGGACAAGGGATCAGCGTTAACAGTAAGAGCAAAGTAACGTGATTTAAAACTAAGAACCTTGAGATGCGCAGTTTAGAGACGCAGCAGACTAACCAGCGATTTAACCACATAAACTATACTGAATCACAATATTACAAGAAAAAATTTAATAAATTGTATGTTTTACTTGGATATGTGATTGATAAATATTAAAAATTTTGTACTTTAAATAAAAATATTTAATTTTTTTTTTTTTTTTCGTGTTTAACATCCGACTATTGTGCACACTTAGGCTAATGCAGACGATGGGATGATGTATAGCATATGAAAATGCCAAGCTCTCACTGGGAATCGAACCCGGGTCCTCGGGGTGAATGCCTAGTACGCTATCCACTAGACCACCGAGGAGGCTTTTAAAGAAAAAGGAGAATTGATTTTTATGGGCACATCCTCCGAATGAACAAAAATAGACTAACCAAAAAAAATATTTGACTACTTTCACAATAAATGAGCCAAACCACTTTGGTTTAGAGAAACAGAGAAAGACATAACAGAACTACAAATCACTGACACTATGCTCATGGACAAAACAGCCAAAACAATAACCAAGGACAAGAAGCAACGGTTCCAAGGCAAAGTCAAATCCAAGCGAATGATCCAAATCTCTGACGAAGAAAGAAAAGCAAGATCACAACGAATGAAGCAATACTGGGCTACGAGGAAGGCACAGAGCATTAAAAAAGTGATTGATTTACTGTACCCCAAAGTTGGGTGAAAACAAAGAAGAAGAAAATATTTAATTTCTACCTTAAAATTTATAATTAAACCGAAATATGAAGAAACCCCTCTAAAAAAATCAATAAGAAATCTTAAAAAATTAATAACACATACATGCAGTAGAACCTCAATTTGCATACGGAAATGAAGGGTGGGTGAGAATGCATTACAAAATCAGTTAACAGAATGTAAAGATTCATATAATAAAAGTAATTTGGAAATCATGTTGCATGTTTATGTAGAGTTTATACTGAGCACTAAGTTATACCACAACAGTTATAATTAATTAAGTTAATTAATATGATATGAAACAACCTTTATACACTCAATGATTAAAACAAACAAATGCCTTCCTTCTTCCTTAACAATACAGTTATATCAAGGCTTATGGTTGACCTGGACAGTGGTCTAATTCATAGAATGAAAAATGACCTGCATAACTGTTTAGGGCTGAACATATTATAAGTGTTTTCATTTTGTTAAATTATTTCTAAGCAGTTGTGTAAATACAGAGATAACATTGTGCTGTGCTACAGAAATAAATATTGTGCTGAGTGAACACAAACAAGCCTTTGACTGATGGGTGTTTGGTTTTTGTAGGATAATAACTTACACCATATTTCTTAGTTATCTGTTCTCAGAATGCCCACTCCTATTCTCTTTTCTGTCATTGTACCTAAATGTACTCAGTGTGCCATGAACTTTTTTACTGTCAGTTTAATTTGTTAGCCAATTAAAAATTTAAACAGTCACAATATTATCGTGTTACATACTTTTGAATTTTACATTTAACAAAACTTTGTATCGTTATGTGCGAGTTTAAAATTGTTGTTTAAAACCAGTTTTCAGTTTTTTAGTGAATATTAATTAAATGGGTTATAAAAGACGTGCTTGTGGTAGATGGAGTAAAGGCCAAAACAAAAACTTGACTTTAGACTAAAACGAGCTAACTAAAAAAATATATAGTATTGATTTGTAATGTGTGTATATATGTGACATATACACAAAGACAGATAGACAGACACACACACACACACACACACACACACACACACACACACACACACACACACACACACACACACAGACACACAGAGAGAGAGAGAGAGAGAGAGAGAGAGAGAGAGAGAGAGAGAGGGGGATTGAGGGATGGATTGAGAGGGATGGAGAAGGAGGGGGAGGGAGGGAGAGGGGAGGGGAGAAGGAGAGGGGAGGGGAGAGAGACACACACAGACAGAAAGAATTACATTTGTATGAATTTTTAAAAAAATAAAGTGTGACTTCTGTTCTGTGAATTGTCTTCATTCTCCATCTTTGACATCTTAATAGTGAGAACTCAATTATTTTTTCCTATGTAACAAATTAAAATAGGTTACATAAGTCTCTACTGTATACGCTGACTCGCACAGAAATCTGTTCAAGTAACAGTCTTAGTTCCAGAACAAATTAAAACTGTCAACCAGGGCAGCACTGTACTATACTCACCGTATTCAGACAAGTCCTCAGTGGGCATACTCTGAGTAGTATAGTCAAAGTATGTGATGTTCCAATGTTTCCCCTGCCACTTACTGTCGTACATCATGATGGTGTATTCTGTAAACAAATTGTCGCATTTAATTAAATAAATTGCAAATTAATCGACCACCTTAACCTCAAAATATGTGCAAAACTGTACCTACTGGGTGTGCCGAAAACTTCGATTACTTGATGAACTACAAACAAGTATCGATTAAAAAAAAACAACTTTTTAATGTTTCTAGATTTTCTAGAACAGATTCTAAACTTATTTTCCAAGACCATTATACAGGTGTTCCAGAGAGACCATCGAGCAAAATATCTGAATGGTTCATTTGTTTTTATGTTCAAATTAATATTATTTGTATTTACATAATACAAAATTGATACCAACATAATAAATTAACTATTTATGTTATATAAGTAAAAACATATAAGTAAAATAAATCTTAATACATAAAAGAAGAAGTCCTGACTGACTGACTGATTCATAATCAACGCAGAGCCAAAACTATTTTAGCTAGTGACTTGAAAATTTCAGGGTACACATATGTTACCATATGGGCGTACATTAAAAAAGAATTTTGCAAAAATTTGATTTTAACGCCGTTAAACTACTTACCAGTCCAAATTTAATAAACAACGTACAACCAATACTATTATAGCTAGAGACTTGAAATTTTCAAGGTATCTTCTTACGACAATGTCAAAGTTCACTAAGAAAGGATTTTGCAAAAATTTGATTTTGACGCCATTAAACTACTTACCCAGTCCAAATTTAATAATCATAGCTTGAAATTTTCAAGTTACCTTCTTACAACAATGTCAAGGTGCACTAAGAAAGGATTTTACAAAAATTTGATTCTGATGCCATTAAACTACTTACCCAGTCCAAATTTAATAATCAACACACAGCCAATACTATTATAGCTAGAGCCTTGAAATTTTCAGGATACCTTCTTACAACAATGTCGAGATGCACTAAGAAAGGATTATACAAAAATTTGATTTTTACGCCATTAAACTACTTACCCAGTCCAACTTTAATAATCAACGTATATCCGAGATTATAATAGCTAAAGATTTAAAATTTTCAGGGTTACCACCGATGTATGAGTTCACTGAAAAATGATTTTCTAGTATTCAACCCCCTAAAGAGATAAAAATGAGGTAAAACAATTATTATTGAAAAAATATGTTTTTCGTCTGACCTTCTTAAAAACGTAACATAGTCACTCTTAAATATAAGTAATGAAATATGTTTTTCAACATTTCCCAAAACTCATCCCCGGAAGAGATTGAAAAGGGGTAGAAAATGTAAAAAAGGGGTATACAATTTTGCATTGAAAAAATGTTTTGGATCGTATATTTTAGAAATATCCTATGAAATACAAATAATGAAACATATTTCAACATTTTCCCGAATTCATTCCCTAAAAGATTAAAAATGTAAAAAAGAGGAATAATTGGAGAAAAGAGTGTTTTCACTGGAGAAAAATATTTTTTATCGGCTATTCTTAAAAGTAAACAAATTCTAAAACATAAATTATGATACATATAATTCAGCAACATAATTACTATTTACACACGTAATAATTATACACGTAATTCCCCCCCATCGAATTCATCCCATAAAAGGACAAAAATATAAAATATTTGTATTAGAGAAAAATATTTTTTATCAGATTTTCTTAAATTCGAATGGAACACGTTTGAATAAAACAACATATTCAGGTTATAATATCTTTTCATATTAACTGTAAAATAATCACGAGTTTAGATTGTCACGCTTTTATTAATACATTTTTTATGTTTCTAAATTATTACATTACTGAAACAGTTTAAGTTTCGTGGGCGAAGCCACGACGGGTAATGCTAGTAAAATTATATAATAATAATAAGACATGTTATGTGCACTTGTGAAACATTTTATATCAAATTATTATCAAAGATCGTGGACGCATGTTATAATAAGAAGTAAAATGAAGGACGTTTTCAAATAAGATTAAATGTAATCGTTGATATTTAAAGAATATAAATACTAATTTACTCTGTGGGCCAACATTTTTAGGTTACAAATTAACAAACAGTGTTCTATTAACGGAAATATGTGTTAATGCATTAAAATATTTAGAAACGTCCTCAAAGTATCTGCAACGGTTTAAAAGTTGTCTGAACTTAAATTAATTATTTTTCCATTATGCATAGTACTTACCAGTTCGCCCAATGAACATGTTATCCGTTAAGCTCACTGGACACGTCCTGTCAGGTTCATCAAAGGTAAGGATGGCTTGTTTCTTCCCGGTCTTCCAATTTACAGAGAACCAGGTGTCTACTTTTTTACCTGCAGTAAAACAATTTTACAAATCATCGTTTTACAATCATTTCAACAAATTAAACTGCAAAGCTCAAATATATGCTAATGGCACACATATTATTCACTGTGATCGTACTTCCTGAGTTACAGGTAACTTTGCTATGTTTTCTGACAATTACTGTGCTTTTGAACACTGCTGTTGTTTTAAACACAAAAAGAAGTCACAAATTAGATTATAGTAACAACGAGCACATTACTAAGCAGTAAACTTCAGAGTTGAAAACCGTGTTTTTTAGATAGAGAAATAAATTATTAATCACAATATAATAACTACAATCATATTTACAAGAGATATTTCGAAAGTAAAAAACATTTTTTTCCTTTAGACATTTTTTATTTAGATAACAAAATAAAACCTACTTTACAACATATCCAATACCTTAGCTATTTTTCTTTTCTTTTTGTGTGTGTGTGTTTAATGTTTGATTATTGTGCACACTTGGACTAATGCAGATAATGGGATGATTTATAACGTATGAAAATGCCAAGCCCTGGCCGGGAATCGAACCCGGGTCCTCGGGGTGAAAGCCCAGTAAGCTATCAACTGTGCCATAGAGGCGGCATTAGCTATTTTTCAATTTTAATCATTTGTCGTAGTGTTTCACTAGCTTCTCTATGGCCTTCTGTATACTCAGTTGCCGCCAAGTTGTTGAACCACTCATTAAAGCTCTCCTTCAGTTCGCTGTCACTTCCATAGTGTTTTCTGCACAAAAATCCTTCAATTTAGGAAAAAGATGGTCACGTCTGGGCCAAAAAGCAACAAAAACTACCCACTTAAACTGTTCATGCAAATTCACTGTCAACACTGTAGCATGCGGACATGCATTGTTTTGAAGAAGCACAATGCCATTTGTCGACAATCTATACCATTTTTTTACTTGAATTGGTGAGACAAAGTCAGTGAGGGGTCTGATGGTAGGCTGCTGAATTTATGGCCTCTTCTCTAGGCATATAGTTGAGGATAACACCCTTTCAATCTCAAAACACTATAGCCAAAACCTTCTTGGCACTAAGAATTTGTCTGACTATGTTAGGTTTTAATGGGTTACAGAAATGTTGCCATTCCTATAACTGGTATTCATGTTACCATAACCCTTTGTTATCTGTAAATTTCGAGAGTGGAATTTTTTCATTCAAAAAGCGTACTACACTACAAAGAACCTCACTCTTGGCGAGATCATTTTTTTCACACATTTTAAAATTCGCACAAATAAATAGGTTTTTTTGCGGCGAAAAACCATTAAGGTTACATCGCCGACAAATACATAGTAAATGACTATAGCATCAGACTGACATGAAGGAGTGGGAAGTTCGATGATATGACAGTGGAGGCAGTGATGCAGGAACTGAGCAGCTTGTCGATTAAACCATTCTTTACTTTCCAAACAACCCTTATATTATTAACTTACCTATAAGTTAATTACAACTTATAATTAGCCTGTAACAATAGATTCTAATACTGTAGGTACTTTCAAAGTATACCTGTATAAAAGATGCCATCACTGCTTCTACAAGGTGAAGATGCCACCAATTGTTGAATGGTAAAAGGCAATTTCTCTCCTCCTGTTTCTCCGATGCCCAGTGAATATAAGGAACCATCTTTAGGGTCAGGCAAAAAGATAGGTCTGTAAAATATATTTTATTAGAGAAAATTTAAACAGTATGACCTCTGAAACCAAACGTTTAAACTAGAATGGACAAGTTTGCAACTTCTAAGAACCAGATTCTTGTAATTTTAGTTTCTTATAAAATTGCATTTATACAAATTATAAAAAATTTACCAAAAGTGTATTAAATATAGCTTTAAAATATTCACTCAAAAATGCAGAAGGAAATGTTAGTGAATTTTCATTTAGATTTTTATTTTTTTTTTGTTTAACGTCCGACTATTGTGCACACTTGGGTTAATGCAGACGATGGGATGATTTATAGCGTATGAAAACGCCAAGCCCTGGCCGGGAGTTGAACCCGGGTCCTCGGGGTGAAAGCCCAGTACGCTATCGACTAGGCCACCGAGGCGGCTATTTTCATTTAGAATAAGCTATTGCAGGACAACATAGCAAGATCCACACACTGAAAACTGAAATGAGCACTGATCCCGATGTCTAGATAACTACTTAATTCATTAATTTCAAAAATCAACTTTGCCAAAAATAAGAAAACTACATTTAAATATGCTTATTGCATTTTTCAATAAGTAACTGATTTTTAATAAAAACTATATCTTCAGTTTGTTAATTTTGTATACTGCAGGCTGGGTTTAAAATCATAGTAAGGATTGGAAGCCTCTACTATGAAATAAAAATTAAAGCATCACAATGTTTCATTACTTCTTGACTGTACCAGTTTTACGAATAATACTTACGTGATTGCATTCTTCATATTCACTGGCACTTTTACAGCAGGTTCTGAAAATTTATAACCAAAATATTTTAAAAAATACTGAAACTACCAGCAAAAAATACACAAAAGAAACTAAAAAAATATTTTTAGCATGTCTGGACGGATAACAAAGTTCCGTGTTTTCTAACTTTACAAATTTACAATTATTATGAACTAACCTCAAATATGAATGAATTTTTATAAAGATTTTAATATACATCTAACAGATTTCTTAAAACAGAAAATAAATACTCCTTATGAAGTATAGTAATTAAATATAAATTTACCATTTTTTAGTTTCCATCGCACTTGGCCCGTCAGGAGTTCGATGCCTATAAACGAGCCATCTAGTGTGGACAAGACAAGCAACGAGTCTTTATCATCTGCAATCAGCTCGGTAGGCTGCAAACTAAGGTCCTGGAAAAAAAACGAATAATTGAAAATCAGAGTACATTCTCGCTGCGAACAGAATAGGCTAAAGACAATACTGTTATTTTAATGAGATGCTCTATTCATTTTTGGAATATCGCAGTCAACTATGAACTCTTCAACAGTGTAAAACTTTTAACTAATTTACTAGTTGTTTTAAAAAAACAGTTTATTAATTAAACATATTATAGCAAACCCGTAAAATTAACTAGCGCAAAAACATTGCACAAGATAAATTTAAATGAAAAAAGTTTCTTCGTTATTTTATAAAGCAAAACAAAACATTTTAATTCTTTTATTTTTTGGGAGCAATCGACTAATAAGAACTAAGAGGCCCAACTTTTAATACAATTTGTTGAAAGAGTGTGTGTGTGTGTGTGTGTGTGTGTGTGTGTGTGTGTAATATTTGTAACATTTATACATTATGCCAATTGGAGTAGTGAGGACAAGGGATCAGTGTTAACTGTTAAGGTAAAGCAACAGGGGTAACTGCTAAGAACCATGAGGTGAACAGTTCAGAGTCGCAGCTGACTGATCGGTACCTTAGCCATACTGATCACCAAGATCATAGAAGTAAAATTTTCCCCAAATAATCAAACAAATTTGTTTTACTTAGAAATGATCACTAAACTTCTGTTACATTATAGATACTGAGGAAGGGAATATGGTTTCAATTGCAAGTAATTTCACAATTTTAAATCTATGACAGCATTATCAATTAATGCTGTATTCTCGTTTGAATTTAACGGCATTTTAGTTTACAGAAAGAAGTCTTGATACAAAGTGCAATTTGATCGTAATGGTCACACTTCATGCGTTGTGTAAAGATATAAAATTGGAACAAAAGTAGCGGCATTAAAGTAACAATGCGTAATTATTTATGGAAAATTTATAATTTATGACTTTAAGTTAAGGTATTGTTAATCAATGTACAATAAGAAATAAATTTTTTACTATTGTTTGAAACTACGTTTTTAGTTCAGTCCATGTTTTGCTACAGTCTGTCTGTTGTTAACGCCTGTAGCGTCTAAACATTAAGTTGAAAAATTATGATACTTAAGAATTTTTTGTAGCATCGAAGCTCAAACCAGAAAAATGAGCAGTAAAATTATAAATACTGTATTTAACTCGCTCAAAGTTACATCGCTGTTTTTTTTTTTAATGTATACAGTAAAAAATTTATACAACTTAATAATCAGTAAATTTCTTTCTAAAACCATCGTGAAAACTGAACACCAGACTGGATCTTGAAATAAGTGCCCATTCCAAAATTTAGGAAATTTTTTAAGGGTTGTTTAACATTCTCTTTGTTCATACACTCTCCCATTTGATTCAAAGCTCGATTTCAGTAATAGCGCAGGCAAAATCCGTTCAACCATTTCAAAACTGCAGTCATTTCAAATCCTTAAGGAAATTTTAACATTTTTTCCGCAAATTTGATTTTACCATAGTAATCTAAATAATCTGATATTCAAAATTTTTACAAACCATTGTAATGAAATTAATTTGACAGCGGTCAAGACTCGTTTTTGTATTTCCAATATAGTTTGTCAATAAATGCTAATAAATGCAGATTTTAATACTATTAAAAAATTACATCATAAAAAAAATTTAAAAATTTGCTTCCATCACGACAGCGAGACAGCTGCGAACCCGTGATTACTTTCTTATGTTTGCAACTAAAATATTTCATCTATATTTTGCAACAGTTTGTCTGTCAGTAACGCTACTGCTAACATCTGAATTAGACATTATGATGCTTAATAGTTTTTTCGTAGTGTCTAATCAAAAACCTATGAAATGGCATTTCTAAACTCAAAATCGGTAACAGAAAAATGGTACAAAAACATTGCAAAAACTTTTTCACTTTAATTTTATTAAAATGGAGCTCAAATGAAGCTCTTCAATATAAAAAAATCTTATTTTGGTACATGCCTAGTAGCATTAGATCAGCCAGCTACTAACGGATGCTAAAAGATTCTTTTAAAGGAGTACAGAAATAAGTAAATTTTACGTGGACAAATTATTTCAGATCAACTAGACACAAGTGTTCAACTTTAAAAGTAAATATATTGTGGCATTGAATTCAGAATAATATGACACATTTATACATGACGACAATGGCCTATTTGTCAATACGTGAGTCCACATATGTTTTTCCAGCTGAGTACTTTTTTCTACAACCTACGTTAGTTACAGTCTTCAAATAAATTAGGTCAGGTAAATTTCTTATTAAGGAATTTCCTTTGGAAAATTTTTTTTTCCGGCGAACAACCGTTCATGTTATCATCGCCGTCACGAAAAATGAAAGTATATAAAAAAAAAAATTAAACAAAATTTTACTTAAGAAAAAAACAACAACAAACTATAACAGTAAAAATAAATAAAAAATTTAGATAACAGGTATAGATATATTACATTTAAGAACTAAATAACAATAAATAATGAATAAAATTTAATAACAATTCGTAAAAGTATGCATAATAAACATAACAGAAATAAAGTTATTTAGACAAAATAAATAAATACAAGAAATAACAAATATAAATTAAATTTTATTTAAAACATTCAGACGATGAAGGAAGTCTAGAACCCGGTCAACGGCCGAGGCACTATCTCCCAACATCGTTCCTTTGGAAAATTAGCTATTGGTCCAACTGTAAGAACTTGGCACTTTGAAATGAATGCACATGCTAACCTTTAAATCACTTTTTGAGGGGTAACATATTATAAAATACATGCGTCACCGTATTCGTGTTTGTAACTTCATCCAATTTGATTCAACTAGGCACAAAAATTGACTTTGGTAGTAGCTTAAACAAGACCTTTAACCAGCAAAATTACTTCAACAGTTTCAAAATGGCAGCCATTTCAAGTCTTTAAAATTTATAACTTCTTGTCAAGGTTTTTGAAAATTTTATTTCACCACTATTATCAGCATTAAAAACTGTATAAATTGACATTTTCAATTTTAAACACTATCAAATTTAAGAAATTTAATTTTAGCACGGTCAGGATATAATTTCTTATTTCAAAGCTAAATTTAAATTGCTAATATACGTAAACTTTAACATTGTTTTCGATAGTGAAATCACTGTAAAAAAAAGGTAAGATAAAAAAAATTACTTTTGAAAATTTGTGTCCGTCAAGTGAAAGTTAGTAAGTGAGAGAAAGAGAGAGAGGGAAGGGGAGAACGTAGTGTACTACAATGATTTTATTTTTTAAAAAGCAGTACCCAAATGATATTCTGTGTGTGTGTGTGTGTGTGTGTGTGTGTGTGTGTGTGTGTGTGTGTGTGTATAAATCAGCATTTTAAGATTAAAAATTTCATTGTTGTAACATAGGTACTGAACCACATTTTGAAATAATCTGGCTCGGACTTATTTGTCACTGTTTAGTGGTTTCACCTCAAATAGGCGACTGAAACATTATAGACCGCCTCGGTGGTCTAGTGGATAGCATACTAGGCTTTCATCCCGAGGATCCGGGTTCGATTCTTGGTGAGGGCTTGGCATTTTTATACGCTATAAATCATCCCACCGTCTGCATTAGCCCAAGTGTGCACAATAGTCGGACGTTAAACACAAAACAAAACAAAAAAATGAAACATTATAGTTTTAAAACTGTGGTAGCCTATATAAGGTGAGTTAAGGACCACTAGACGGTAAAAACAAGTCCAAGCCTAATTATTTGTAAAAAATTTGAAAATACTGCTAACAGCTTACATTCAAATGTTTTATGACAATTTTACACAGGGTGCAAAACAACACAGCTAATAAAAAAATTTAAAAACAAATTATTAGTTTTTAGGTGGTTAAGGTTTAATTTAGTTCTGCCAGTATAACATACAAAAATGTTCATTTATCATGTTATTTTGTTACTATGTGTTAATTCATTTCCATTATATAAGAGAGACAGCTGTAAACCAACATTGCTTTAATAAGCCTACATGAAACATGCATACAATATGGATTAATAAACATTGGAATTGTATCGAAAAAAGTAATCGCTGCATATAACTGTCTCACTGATGATGACATTTACTTATCATGTCACACTTTTTTTTAACATCATATTTCACCAAAATCACATTCATTGGCATTTTAGACTTTAAAATTATATTGAAAAATGATGTTAAATCATGTGTATTCAGTAATATATGACAAATGTTAAGAATCTGGTGGAATAATAGTACTGAAATCGCAAAAAAGAAAATGGTGGTTTCTACTTAATTGTCAGTCTACCAGCATGTAGCTAGAGGAGAAATTAATAAGTTATAAACACACACACACACACACACACACACACACACACACACACACACACACACACACACACACACACACACACACACACACACACACACACACACACACACACACACACACACACACACACACACACACACACACACACACACACACACACACACACACACACACACACACACACACACACACACACACACACACACACACACACACACACACACACACACACACACACACACACACACACACACACACACACACACACACACACACACACACACACACACACACACACACACACACACACACACACACACACACACACACACACACACACACACACACACACACACACACACACACACACACACACACACACACACACACACACACACACACACACACACACACACACACACACACACACACACACACACACACACACACACACACACACACACACACACACACACACACACACACACACACACACACACACACACACACACACACACACACACACACACACACACACACACACACACACACACACACACACACACACACACACACACACACACACACACACACACACACACACACACACACACACACACACACACACACACACACACACACACACACACACACACACACACACACACACACACACACACACACACACACACACACACACACACACACACACACACACACACACACACACACACACACACACACACACACACACACACACACACACACACACACACACACACACACACACACACACACACACACACACACACACACACACACACACACACACACACACACACACACACACAGATTGCTACCTAAATAACACTTTTCTTGCTGAAAAGGATTTCATATGCCTGAAAAGGATATATAGTAAAAATGTTTAATGAATTTACTTCTGTGATCATTTTCAAGCCTGTTTTGGTCATAAAACCCTTAAAAATAAGATTTTTTACAATTTAAAAAAACTGAATATTTTTCAAAAGCTCTTCTTAATAACTTTGAACAATTTTTTTTTAATTGTACATTTAGGTACACAAAAAATTTACAAGTACGAATTGGAAAAACCAGCTTATCTCCAAAAAAGTTCATGATGTATTGACAGAAAACAGAAATTCGATTCAATTTCTAAAAGCCAGTTATCAGAATTTTTTCTTTAGTTGTCAAGTATGAAGATTCGTAATTCTAGCTAGTGTATTAAATTTCAAAACAAATGAATTTATGGTTAACAGGATAAATAAAAACAGACCCCCTTACCGCTTTTAAGTTGTTTTTTAAATACTGTATTTTTGAAGTGTACATATTCTTAAAAATCAAATTTTGAACACTGACCAGTTAAGAAACTTTTTACATGACCAAATTTTTAGTAAAATCCGATGAACCATCTACTGTAAAAAGCCAGTAAAAAGTCCAGCTGAATATTTTGGGTAAGTAATTCAGTGTGCGAGAGTTTTTATAATGTTTATGCACTATTTACTATTATTGACAGAACATGTTCTAAGCTTCTGTCCAATACTCTACGAGACATGTGCATATTAATGGCTTTTTAAATATTTGCTGTTAAAAGTCTCACTTCTTATCTTGCACGTCCTTAGTGACACGAACATAAAAAGGCTGAAAGTAGGTTTACAGACTGTTTTTTTTTACCATTCAGAAGATAATATTATCTACTTCAACACTTCAAATGTGTTTTTTGCCAGTTTCTTTATTAAAACAAACAACAATATCTTTATTTACGTTAATTGTGCGTGTTTGAGAGTTAATTACAGTACGTCCAGATTGGTGTAATTTAATTAAATATACGTTGGCGAAAGGAATGTTTGCAGTAATGAATATATTTTTACCATATTCCCATTGGAAAAAGAGCTATTGAAGCAGTCATCATGGTAAGATTTAGACCCAGAACCTTGAAATGAGCGCTAATTATACTGAGGGGGCATTAATTTTTTTTACGCATATACAGTGCGTGTGTGTGTGCACGCATGTATGTGCATGTGTTGTACTTGTGCACGCATATTGCAAGTTTTTTTTTTTTTTTTTTTTTTTTTTTTAACATCCGACTATTGTGCACACTTGGGCTAATGCAGACGATGGGATGATTTATAGCGTATGAAAATGCCAAGGTCCTCGGGGTGAAAGCCTAGTAAGCTATCCACTAGGCCACCGAGGCGGCTTTGCAAGTTATTGCATCTAGTTTCTAGCTAAATGCTAAGACAACTAAGTAGTAAATGCTAAGCCTTCATTTTTTTTTAATAAATAAATAACTGGTTACTTCATATTTTTTTTTTTTTTTTAAGTCCGACTATTGTGCATACTTGGGCTAATGCAGACGAGTATATAGAATTAACCAGTGTGTTCACACCGCAGGAGGGAGCAGACGAGCTGCACCTATTGAGAGGATTTAGACATCCCTCGCGGTACCTAAATCTAACACACTTATACTTACAACACTACACTAACGACTTTAACACGTTACACTCACACTTACATTTAGGGAGGTAATAATAGTCTTAATGTGCTTTTCACCTTAAAAAAAAAAAAAAAAAAACAGTATGTTCAAAATAGTTTTTTATTATTTCACGATTACTTTTAAAAATACTGTTCTTTAATAAGCCCTATATAACAGTAACATACATACGGCTTAGTGCTTTTTTTAATGTTCATATACGCAAGACTAATAATAAGCGACAGTGTAAGAATCAGGCATAAATTCAGCATTTTTACTGGGGAAAGAAGACAAGGATGACAGGAAAATTTTTAAGCTGTTTTTTGAAGTTCAAATTTACATTCCATTGCAAACAATTCCAGCTAACAGGATAATTGGTAAAGTTTTATTAATTCATATCGAAATAGCTTCACGATGGACACGAAGGGAATTTTGGATCTAAAATTAACAAACAATTTTTTTTAACTTTAATTTTGGTAAATAAAGGGCTTATATAATCCCCTAGTTCATATCACAGCTATGTATTTGTAAAATATATTTAAATATTAAAACTATTTAGTTTTTTTTTTAATGTAAATACTAATGAAAAACCATGATTTTAAGGAAATCACGTTTTTATTAAACATGTTTCAATTCAAGACATAGCACGGGATATCACAGATGAGAGGTGCATAGATTATTCTGTCCTGCAGTTTAACATTTCACCTCTCTAATATGTTTTTGCTGTTTAGAGATTAGTGGGACACTCGTTATTCCAAACATATCAATAAGAACCTTGAAAATATGGGTAAACAGTGTCTTACTTTCTACTTTCACTAATCTTTATACATTTTGAATTTTCAATGACGAATTCAAATAGGAAAATTGTATTTTTTTTATAACTTCAGAATGAAAAAATTCTCTCTAAGCAGAATAATGTGTGCAAAATTTTTAATTGTATGTTTATAATATTTTTAAAAAATCCTTCAAAATATTAATGGGATCAACTGACCTCTTTCCACATCATAAATTATACCTGATATGAACACAGGGATCAAAATCTATCATCCAAACGCGACAAATACAAATGCCTATCGTGCACAACTGAATAAAAGTAAATATACACAACGTTTAAACAAGTTAATGATTTAATTAGCTTAATTGTTTGAAATAACGTTTACTTGTTTTGAATGCAAATTAATTAGCAAACAATAACTTGATAAGAGTTGCACCTTCGATCCATTAATCCTTGATAATAGTTTATCTATCAGAAAGAACAAAATGTGATCTACAGGGAGTTACATAAACTTTGTTCTAGTGGAATACTGGCAACATTATTTTTTGAAACATACATATAAAATACAAATTATTTTGTTTTTACTTTTGTTATATCTCTGGCCTACTTTCCCCTCATGCAAAGCCTTCAGGTGCTGTAATTTAAAGATTTGTATTTCCTGAACTAATCACTGGTGTGAGGGTTTAGGACTCTCCAGACTTGTGTTCATCAATCATTCGATCAATTGGTAGTTCAATTCTATTTTAACACCTACAAATAATTTGCAATTTACTTTACCCGATTTGTGATTTCTACACTTGGTGAGTTGTCATACTATTATAATACACTATTATTATAATAGTGTATTACCAAGAGTACACACTATTATAATACCCAGACTCTAAAGGTTTTCCGAACAGAAGACCTTCAGGGATCGCACCTAGGGGGATGAAAAACGTAATCCTTATAGGGCTGATGGAAACCACACTCCAGCACTGAATAACTGTCATCCAAAAACATTAGCATATACCAGAGAGATTTTTTTTCTGGCAAAAAACCTTTAGGGTTATCATCGCCAAATATATATATGACATGGTTTCATAGAGAAACCATGTCTATGCAAAGCAAAGGGTGCTTGGTTACCAGGACACTGAAGGCCTTCAGAAGAATTAGCTAGTCATTAGACTGTTAAAACTCATTCAGGATACACGTCTACTGACTAGAATCCAAGACACTTAGCTGCACAATAGATCATCTGATAGCGATGCTAGGAGCTACCAAACATAACCTCTAAAAAACAATCGATCATTGAAAGTATGTTTTTTGAAAAATTCTAGGTACGAAAAATGTTTATGTCATTGGAAAAGTGATACAATAGTCTTGATAATTACTTGAAAAAAATATTTAAATATCATAAACAAATATTCATAAATTTATACATATATTACTAAAGCAAAGTTATTAAATAACAGAACTGAATACATAAAAACTGTCTTTTTAATAAATAATGTCTCTGAAACCTAACCCTGAATATTAAAAGAAGCTTAACTTTAGACTGTTGTGTACAAACAGATATTTTAAGCATTGTTAAAACTGAAATGTATTAATCATAACTACTGTACTCTCTCTACATTATCACAATGGTAAACACAAAAAGAATTGTAAATATGAACACAATTGCATATTTATACAAGGTAGCATTGCTTGCCTCTTGCTCGGTGATTTATCGTCTTGATAACAGAAATAAATTCTGCATACTGACATAAAAATACAGTTAACTTTGTAATTACAATGGCCACAGACCTTGTATAGATGGTTACAAACAATGTGCATTGAAGTGAGGAGACCTTTGATAGCTTGTCCCTAATCAAAAGTAATTAACTGTCCGCAATGATTAATACTTTAACCAGCCATCTGTGAAAATCACTCTTCAAATATTCAACTGTATATCTGTGTTCATGAATAAAGTAGTTTTACTTAATAGTTTTTATTTTTTAAAACAAATAGTACGGTAAATTTATAGCAAATGCAAAACCATGCTGAATACGTAACCATCACTACAACATAGGGATGTAGTGATGAATACTCCCAAAATCCCTCTGGAATTTAAGTTTATTTGGCATTTAGGTTGACAAAATGTATCTAACATTATTAATTATTAAAAAAATTTTTAAAACTGGAAATAAACTTTTTTTAGTAGTGAAAACTGTTTTTACCGACTGTAGAATCAAATTTAAAAAACTTAATCCTGAATTTACTCACTCAATTTAATAAAATAAATGTACCAAACTTGTAACTTATAAATGCATAATACTGTAATTTATTACCATAACATCTTGTTTTATTACAGGATATTGGCCTTCTAAAATGCCAAGTAAAAAAAAAAAATTGAGCTAAACGAAAACAAACATATTGTTTAAATTTTTTACACCAAAATCATCATGAAAATACAACAAAACATATAATTTCTTGTATTTCACTTAACAATACTGTTTGAATGTGTTGTTGTTTTACGCCTTGGCTACCTTGCTTTGAATTTTTACAAGCTATATCTAATGTGAGACTTTGGTATTTACCTACAACATAAACTACAGTTATTAAATATTTTAATAAATTATGAAAGCACTTTAAAATTTAGTAGGCAGTAAGTTTTTATTTTCCAGTAAAGAAGACTAGTCTACAATGATTCAATGTTGACTCTATCTTACTTGGGAACTTAAAATCAATATTTTTAATTTCGTTTGTAAGAAAACATGTAAGTCAAAGCAATTTTATCGTTTTATTAGTGTGTAAATACAACTTAAAAGCAGCAGAAATTGACAAAATACTTAAAAAAACCTTGTACTATTTAACTTCTCTCTATAAGTTCACACTTTTTATGAACTTTCCAAGCCTTTGGGAAAATACCCGGAAATATTCCCATTGCGTAAGTTCTTTCTCACTGGAAATATTTCCGGCTCACATCATTAATACAACTTCAACAAATTTTGTGGCAAAAGCTATTAGGATAAAAAATTAGCGTAGTGAAAATTGAAAAGACCCTCATTTGTAAATGTCAGTTTAAAAATTGATGTTAAGGCTTAAGTCAATGTCTAAAGTAAGTTACTATATCTAAAAATCTGTAAAAACAAAAATTAGCTGAAAGCAGTCGAGGATACAATTTTACTTTTTAATTAAGTAATGCCGACGGTCCTAGGTCATTACGTTACATTAATATATCCCATAAATCAGTTTTACTTTGACCTTCAACCAAACAGCCAATAAAAAATTTAACGACAACTTCATAAACAAAAATTTTATCTTAAAGGATCGCTGTAAACAGAACGATTGCTGTTACAGACTGGCTTAGCCAAACAGAATGCTAAAGGTTTTTCTAATCACATTGGATCAAGTAAGGACACAAAAATATAATGGGTGAATGAAATAAATGATAAAAAATGAGTTTAGTGAGTTTCACTGTCTGCGTCTTGGTTTCATTTGAAGACAGATTTTTCATATATTTTTAAATGTCTCCAGAACAATTTGAGAACCCATTACATACTCTAGGAATTACAAGTGGAGGACAATTCAGGAAAACTGTGGGACTCGTGACAGGGCACTGTGCTCTGAAGCTATTCATGAACAGGATAGGAATGTACCATGGAGAAACCGTGTGTGTGTTATGCAGGAAGGAAGATGAAACTGCATGCCACATGATCAATGATTATGCGGCACTCTTGCCATGCAGGAGCTATAGAGGTATTTTGATTCCAGGACCCTGAGATCCTTCAGCAGAATTAGCTAGTCAGTGGACTGCTAAAACTACTTGCAGGCACCAATTTAATGAACTAAAATTCTAGAGGTTTAGCTGCACAATAGTGTATCACAACTATTAACCCCAGTCAATTAGTCCCACAAAGATTGGTAGCATAGTACAAATTAGTCCCACAATGATTGGTCCATATTATAAATTAGTCCCATTACAATTGGCCCCCATTATTAATTACAAAACAGGTAAATTATTTTTTGTAGTGATTCTTATAATTTGTAACTCTCATGCTATAGTTCCATACAAAACTGTGTTAGGTCCTTAAAGTAAAATTTTTAAAAAAAGTTTATATTGTTTTTATTATTAATTACACTCATTTAATTAGTTGTCAATAATAATTTCATACAGAACCATATTAGTTAGACTCTTAAGGTTTTATTAAATTTATATTTTGTTTTTTATTAATTACACGCATTTAATTAATCGTTTTCGCAATGAAAATATGTTATCTATACAGCAGAATGTACCATGGGACCAAACAGAGAAGGAACCAAGTATTACAACATTGGCATGGATATTGCCTGGGACGAGTTTTCTGAGGCGAGTGTCCGGGACCAATTTTCTGGGATGAATTGTGATACAATCGCATAATAGGTCCTCTGACGATACTATCAGAGGATATAAAACTCCATAAACTCCAGAACTTAATCTTAATCCTAGTACTATACTCCAAAAGCTTAAAAATCTAAAAATATTTCAATAATTAGTTACAACAAAAAAATACTTTTCAATTTTGTAATAAGTACAGATAAAAGATAACCATACAACGGTCATGGCCAATAAGCAACTTAACTCAACGCTCATTACCACTGATTCCATTTTATTGTCATGATTCATTTCATTATATCATACCATCTGTCATGATAAAACTGAATATAACAAAAACAAATTACAATGTTAACAATGTGATGAACCCATTATAACAGAACCCATTATGATCCTAAATCAATGTCCTATCGAAGTTCGGTTAATTGGTAATATCTGATAATTCATCAAGTTATGAGCTACATAATTTAATATTAATTCAATGAAACAAAACTTATGCCATACTTAAATCAAGGTTATACCGAGTTACATAAACCTGAATTACAATATAAAGCTAAAACAAACTTAGGTCAGGTTAATTTTGGTAGTTTTAATGTAAATTTGGATGCTAAATTTCTTTTAGGCTATTTCAAACTTGTTATACTAACTTCAGGTGTTAATCTCTATGCCCAAAATCTGTAGAGCCGATTCTGAGTAAATAATCAGAATTTTACGGATGGGATCTTAAACCAGAATTGAGTTCAAGTTGATTTCACAAAAAAACCAACTACTGTAATTTTATTGTTAATTTTTCATTTTATTAATTTTAAACTGTTTACCACAAGAACGAGCTTGAAACCAAATTTTGGTAAATAAGCAGTGTAGGTTTTTTTTCGATTTTTCGGTAATTTTTTTCACTAAAATACTTTATTGCATGCCTAAAAGCAATAATACAAAATATAAAAACGTGGATAGCAAGGAAAGTACGATAAAATTGAAAATAAAAATGACTTGCATAACCTCAAAATTGCTACTAAGTAAAAGTAGGTAACATGTTTTTGATCGTTAAAATGGTAAAAAAAACCTTTTAATGTTTTTTTTTAACATACTAATAACCTCACTGACATGGTTGTCGGGTGTTGAGCCTAATTAATAGGGATGTTGGGTGGTGAATGTAACTAACATGGTATGTCATATACAAATTTACATTTTAAAAAATAATACTCAATAACGTAACTGACATGGTGTTGAGTGAAAAATGTATTTAAATGAACTAGATATCCTGTAGGTAACAAGTTTTTGATCGGTAAAACAAAAAACTATTTTTTTTTAAATAACTTAACGACCTAACTGACACGGTTGAAAAGAAAGGAATAAACCTTAACATTTAATAATGTCAGAACAAGCATGTAAGTACATGTAGTTAATAATAATGCACATGACCAGTAAATCTGTGTATGAAATTTAATTCATTTAATGCAATGTAAACAGCAATGACATGACAATAAAGTTAAGTAAAAAACAGCCTAAAATCGTAATATTAAAAAAAAAAAAATTCCGCTGGTTAGTACGTGTTAATTACATAATAAGATATAAAACAAAAAAATATTCAAAAATCTCTACTTGAAAAAAAACAACCTACACTGCATAAATACCCAAACTTTTAATAAAGGTCTTGAAATAAAGGCAATCACCTAGGCCCTGAACACCAAATTTGATTAAAATCAATTCATTTGTTTATTCATCACTGGACTATATGCATAGGTAGGCCAGAAACTGAAGTTAAAACCTTCCCTGATTGAATATCAGGAATCTGAAAATGAATATATTCATTAAAATATCAAAAATAATTTTATGCTGTCAAAAGCATATACTATCTGTAGGCTAAGTATGCCTACAGTAAAAATGTTTTTAAATTTGGGTGTTTTACAAATAAATTTTCCATGATTACTGATGACGCTGTTACCTTGCTGATAAGGAAATACATAATTTATAACTGTCAACTTATATTGTTACTACAATCACAATACAAAATTTTCAAAAATAATTACAAATTAAGAAAACAGTAATAATCTCAACTGAGAAATTACAACGGCTGTTTTTAACAGTCTTAGGCTCAATCAAATTTGATGTTTCCTTATTTACTGCACTACTGACTACTTGAATGCAGGAAGTTTAACCACCATGGTAAAAATGTTACAAAAATATAACAAGTGATGCACAGCTGTAAAGGAGAGTTGCACACCTGGGTCATTTAATATACTCAGAGTGGGTTGCACAGGCTAAAATACATTCACTGTTAGTTCGAGGTCAATTATAAACAAAGATAAGACGCACCTTGTAGATTTGTGTACTATCTGAAGTAAGTTAAAAACACTAATATAAGATAAGAAGATCGTTCAGAAAGTAAAGACATTCTGACCTAACAACCTGAGCAGTTCCCCTACCATCATCATATTATTGACCTTACCACTCAAGGTGTGATAAAATTAACGATCCCGCCAAGTATGAGGTTCATAGTGTAACATTTTTTCAATGGGGAAAAAAGTCCGCCTTATTGAAATTTACAGACAGATAACTGAGGTTTATAGTATTGTGAATGCCAGTCAATGAAATATTATCTTCTATAAACCCTATTAAAAAAAAATCTAGCAAATTATGAGCACCAAGGTTATGGCAGCAATGTTTTGCAATGTTATTCAGCAGCCTACAGTCAGACCCTTCACCGACTTAGCCACACTATTAAAAAAAAAAACAGTGTATATTATTGTCAAGAGACATGGTGCTTCTTCACAACATGAATGCACATTCACATGCTGCTGCGTTCATGATGAACTTACTTCAGCAATGTAAGTAGAAAGTTTTGCATGTCCACCTTATAGCCTGGACTTGGTCCCAACTGAACATCATCATTTTCTCAAATTGAAGGATCTTTTGGGCAAAGACCACTATGAAAGTGACAACAAATTGAAGGAGACACAAATAACACAATATAAGGAGTGTTAGAGAGTGGTTCAACTTGGCGGCAACTGAGTATACACAAGACATAGTAAAGCTGGCGAAATGCCACGACAAGTGTTTAAATTTGAATGGCAACTGTGTAAAAAAATAGCTAATATACTTTCTAAAAAATAATCCAAAATATAAAAGCACGGAAAGCATGGGAAGTACAATAAAAATCAAAAATACATGTCTCGCATAACCTCAAAATTGCTACCATGCAAAAGTAACGTTTTTACTTGCCAAACAACCCTTATGTATTAGCAAAGCAGTGTGTGTACTCTGAATAGCCCAAGAGTGCACAATAGTCGGACGTTAAAAAAAAAAAAATTGAGAATTATTAGACTTCTCATTAATAAACAATGTTGAAGTAAAAATATGTTTGTTTACATCCACCCTAAACAAATCTGAATAGACGTCGTCTCTTATAGTAAACTTCCTTCTATTTCAGTCCCCTCGAAAGTAGCGACCCAACGCCAATCTAACTAATGTTTGACCAAAGTTAATAAATATTAACAATACTAAATTATCTCTACACATCGGAAGGGCTTAATATAAAAATTAGTTATAAGGCTGTAAAAAACATATTTTTTTGTATACAAAATAAACTAAACAAGGCCAATTTAGTTCAACTGGTGAAAAACAAGTGTTTCCTTGTATAGTCATTTACCAACTTCAAGATCGTTACAAATACTCTGGAATGATTCACATTTATCTATCTATATGCTCTAGAACTATGTACACTATATGGAATTATTTTGTTCAATAGTCACAAAATATATGTTTCTATTTAGTACTCATTGTCTAAAACATAATAACAAAGTCAACAAATAGGATGGTACAAAAAAAAATTTTTAAATATACAATCAGAACATACCAACCTATGTATGGGCATTCTATACCCCCTGTAGGTCCATCTTATGTAAACTAAATGCTTTGTAAGAAAGAAAAGTTGGTAAATAAATAAAACAATGGTAAGTATGGGCAATACTGGGCTGCATAGAAATTTAATTGACTGAACCGTTCCTGTGTTATAAAACAAGTGGTGAATTGTCACTGATGTGGTAACAGCTCAGCTCAACATGTAACTCATGTTCAGATAGTCACCAAAACTAAAGGGAGTCTACTAGATAATTGAAGTACCCAATACAGGTCTATACCAACTAGATTTAGGTCTAACCAACTAGGTTAGTGTCTATTGGTTAACTGTGATTTTGTTAAACGTGACAGGGATACTTGTTACTATCACAGATAATCGGGAGTATATTTTATTTTATAAATTCTCTACATCCTTGATCAGTGCTTCCTAACCTGTTTTCATCTTTGAATCCCTCGAATAGGTTACCCATTGATTTTAACAGAACTATAGTCTGATGTCACTGCTGTTTACTTTGCATGGATCATACTATATTTAGATTTACTAAGCCATAATCACCCACCGAGATAATGATTATTACAAAATTAGTAACTTTTACATAGTACTAGTTACATATAAAGCAGTGTCAGTTTTCCACATACAACCACTACAATTAGGTTTTTCACCTGTGTTAGTTCAGATCATGTTACCTACTTTCACGCACTTATTTTGAGATTAAGTTTATCACTTTTATTTTCCAATTTTTCCCACTGTTTACGTAATTTTATATTTTGGTTTTTTTTATACTGAGCATTTAATAAACAGTTTTGGTGCAAAAATTACCAAAATTGACAACAGTACCAGACGGGCATATTTACTATAGACCTTTGGCAGAGTTTCTGTGTTTATGCTATTTGTTTTGTAATACAAAGTAGTTAACAGAGTTGCATATCATTAATTGTAGTAGACTACTTATGAATTTTTTAGACTTTTACTAAAGAAATTATTTTAACAATTATTGTTTATTACATTGGCCTACTTTATTATTGAGTTAAGAGATGCCCGCCCATGAAAAATTAAATTTATTATAAGTTCTGATTATAAGCTATTTTTAACGGATCTATACTGTGGAGTTATTGCTGTATTCTTTGCATGTAGTATCTACACGATTACTATTCCAACTTCACTTACTGAGATACTGCTCATGCACATTTTTCACGATTCGTATTTATGTCAAGTTCGCTTAACACCTAATAACCAAGTTGATTTGGGTTCTTAAGTTGTTTTTTTTTTTTTTTGGTATTTATGCAGTGTAGGTTGTTTTTTTTTCAGATAGTGATCTTTGAATATTTTTTGTTTTATTTTATACCTTATTATCTAATTACACATATTCATCTGCGGAAAATAAATTTTGAAAGATTATTTACAATTTTAGGCCATTTTTTACAGAACTATAGTGTGGCATCATTGATTTTTACATTTCATTAAATAAATTCAATTTCATACTCGGATTTACTGGTCATATTAATACTCACTACATGTACTTACTGATCATGTGCGTTACACATTCTGACAGCCATTAATGTCAGTTAGGTCCTTGAGTATTTTTTTAAAATGAAGGTTTTTTTATTGTTTTAGCAATCAACAGGAAAAGGTTACCTACAGGAAAAGTATTAGGTCACCACCCAACAACCGTGTTAGTTAGGTTATTAGTATTCTTTTTAAAAAAATAATTAGTGTTTTTATCACCCATCAACCATGTTAGTTAGGTTCACCATGCAACAACCATATCAATTAGGTTATAGGTTTTTTTTAAGAAGAAAGGTGTTTTTCACTTAACAACCGTGTTAGTTAGTTTCTCAACCCAAAAACTGTGCCAGTTAGATTACTGAACACTTTTTACAAAAAATATTTTTTTTTATCATTTTAGTGATGGTACCAACTTCCCACTGTAGCAATTTTGAGATTATGTGGGTCACTTCTTTTCAATTTTTAATGTACTTCCCATGCTTTTAAATTTTGGATTATAGCCTTTGGACATATAATGAAACATTTTAGTAAAAAAATAACCGAGAAATCTAAAACAACCTACACTGCACATTTACCTTTTTTAAGAAGTGTATATCCTTTCATTTAATTAACTGTTTTCGCGATGAAAAACACATCTACTTTCAAGTGCTAGTCATTTAGAGGTTATGATTGGCACTTTTACTTTCATTTTTCTTAACTTCTTGTTCTTTCCACTCTTTTGTATGATTTATTATTGATATTTAGCATATAATAAAACGGTTTACAGGAAAATTTATCAAAATTTACAAAAGCTTGCATGTTCACTTTTGCCTAAATACAAATATAATACATACAATAATGACCAATACATAGGTCTTACTGAAAATTTTCATAAGTTGAGTTACTAGCCTATCAAAAATATATAATAATGCATTAGATTCAGACCTGATAAATAGGCTTAAAGTAAATTCTTAGAAGAATCCAGTATTGGTTATAACAAATAAATTTTTAACCTTGGCTGCTTTGTCAAATTTAGAGCATGTCAAAAAAAGAAATATGTAAGCCAATAAAAGTACCACTACTATTCTATAATTTTTCACTTACGTCATTATCTTCTAATAAACTGTTTGTTGCATTGTTCAGGCAGAAAGCAAATTTGTACTTCCCAAACAAAACTATTAAATATACTACGGCTCCAATGAATGTAAATAGAGTGTTAAATGCCATTCTTGATTAGTTATAATTATATAAGTCCTTAATGAGTTATTCATAATTTAATAACAACAACTTTTCTCACAAATACTAAACTTTGAATATTACAGTCACAAAATAAAATTTCATATAATACAAAAATATTTCATCAGTCACGTTCTTTCTACACAAATGCGTTATTAGTATTTAGTTATTCTAAAATGGCTGTACGGATGACGGCTGATGAACAGATAATGGAAACTCCCACTTCAAGATAAACCCTCTTCTGTAAAGATAATAAAGATCAAGCTGTGAAAGTTAATGTTTCATAAATTTTGATCAGCGATTACAAGATAATAATTATGATCTTTGTGAAAATTTGGTTAAGAAATACTGTATAACAAAAACAAGTATATAGTACTTATAGCGAAAAAAGTTATAACAGTTTCATATTATATAAATGTTTAGATCATCTAGTACAAATAAAAGCAAATAAAATATGATATTTATATAGTATGTAAAATTTGACAGTTTAAATTGTCTGCAAAAGTACATGATGATTATAGTATGTTTTATTCTGCAACGAGGTTTCTGATACATTTGTGTTGACGTAGAACAGCTGGTAATTATTTATACGTTCCGGAAACAGCTGACTAATTTATCAAAATGAACACCAATAGGGAAATTTTGGTTCAGAATCAGAAACAGAAGTGAAACACAGAAACAGGTAAGAGAAATGTCATTCTGGTTTATGTTGATTTATTAAAAAAATTATTAGTTAAAATTACATAAATTAATAATCTTGTCCAAATTGTTATTGTTATTTGCATTAAAAGGTAATATTTTATTATAATGATGACAGCAATGTGATAGTAAAATTACTTTAATTAACTCAATTTTTAATGTTTAGTTTTTGTTTTAGATTCTAAGAAAAGTAAACTTAATTGCATTAAATATTGAAATAGGGAAAATAGAGAAATAATTGTAAAAATGTTTTTTTCATTTTTTTTTCTGGATGTGTATGTACCTTGGCTTAATATTATAGAAATTATTTTTTTAGGTTTTGCAAACAGGTTAATAAATTGTTTATGATATCATAATGAAACTGACATCTTATAAGCAACATAAATGAATTAAAATTAAATTTTGTTGATTAATAACATAAAAACAGTATTAGTTAATAATTTACCAATGATATATAACTTGTATGGTTAACCCATCCTCTTATAATTTTGTGTAATAAAATATTAAAACAAATTAAAATAGTTGACAGGAAAACAGTCATTCATGTTATAAAGTTATCTAACTGAACTTAAAGGCAGTTGGTTGAACAACTTAATAAATTGTTGTTTAAAATGCAAAACATACTATCACGCCTTATCAGTAACTGTTAAAATAGCATTAGGACTATTAAAATTTAATTTCAAGCTATAAAATGACTAGATTTTAAAGTAATTAGTTTTGTTTATCTCACTTCTTCTAAGCTTTTATTTAATTAATTCAGGAAATACATGGTCATTTTAACTCCGTTATCGTTTGTGACAATTAATAACGTCTAAAATGCACAGTAAATGTGTGTAGATAGGACTATATGTTTATAATGAAAGAATTTCTTTTTACAGTAGCCTATCATGATTCTTTTTGTTGTTACCTACACATATCATGAGATTCAGATTCAAGAGAAAAATGTAACATTGCAACATTAAGAGAGTATAAGTTTGTTTTTTTATATTAATATAAAATATAAATATTTTGTTTCATTATTTTAGTATAATGTATCGGCTTAGTATTGTTTAATGTATTAAGATTTTTTGAGCCATTCCTATTATTATCAATTTTTGTTTCATCAAGAGATTTTAATTTTTGTTGTCTATTTTTTTAACTATTATTTTATGTTTTGTTGTCTTAACATTTTGTCATTAAAAGAGCCTTTGGGGCTAGGCTCTAGTTTTTAAAAAAAAAACTGTTATCCAATGCAATGTTGAGAAAATTTGTTATGTATTTCTTCCTATCACATTTACCCCTTATTTTGAGTTACAAAGGAAAATGTATAAGGGCGAAAAATGTTTATTGGAACAAAATCGGTTGGACAAAAAGTTACAAAGTGCAATTATCTACAATGTAACATTTTCCATTTTCATAGAATTTTGGTACAGTGTTTAGTGTAGATAAGCAAGAATTAAACGTTATTGATTCATAGAAAGTTATCTCAAGCCTTATCAGACAGTTTGAAGGTCAAATACAGGGTATTCCAACTGCATCTGTGTAGTTAGAGCCACAGGGATATGTTGTATCTTCTGTAATAATGGGAAAGATTAATACTGCTTTGTGCTTATTAAATATGGGAGTGCAATAACTTAGTAAGATAGTGGACAGTTAGTTACAAATTAGACCTGATTGAAGGATGAGTCATGTAACTACTCTTGGACCTTCTAAGAGGTCTACCAGACCCCTACACAAATTATTTTACGGGTTTCCACCCCTCCCTTAGAATCACCAATCGCTAATTTCCCTACTTAACCTGCAAGTTACCAAGAATTTACCTTCTAATGTTGTGAAATCAGTGGAAAGCAAAATAACAGAGTAATTTATTATGACATTGCTTTTCCATGAATTTTTAAACATGGAATCTAAAATGAAGATAGCTGCCTCGGTGGCCTAATTGATAGCATACTGGGCTTTCACCCCGAGGACCCGGGTTCGATTCCCGGCCAGGGCTTCGCATTTTCATACACTATAAATCATCCCATCGTCTGCATTAGCCCAAGTGTGCACAATAGTCGGACGTTAAACACTAACAAAAATAAATAAATAAAAAAAATAATAAAATGAAGATATCTTAATATTAGGAAACTCCACCATATATAACTGAAAAAAAACTTAAATGAAAAATACATTGATTTAATATTAGTTTAATTTACATAGTATAGACCTAAAGTATTACAATGTGCAAGCAATACTTAGTTGTAAAATGTATTCAGTATGACAAGTGATATTCTTATAATAAGTGAGGATTTCGACTGGGAAGCTTCCCTATTCATACACCATATTAATTAATTACTATATATACTAAACCTAAAACGTAGCAAAGCCTGAAGTTGGTTGTTTTATTGGTTTATTAAATTTGTTACACATGATACCTATGTGTACTATTATTTAGAACATCTAGTAAAATAAAAGGATATAATGTTACATGATATTAAAAAAAATATATTTTAATACGTTTTTCTCTTATCCAGGTCTCCTCCCTTTCTGGGACACTTTCGGTTTTGTTTTGGTTTTGTGAGCTACGTCAATCCTTCATTAGTTATTAGTCTAATTGGTATAAATTAAATATATATATATATATATATATATATATATATATATATATATATATATATTTATTTCTCAAAATAAGCAATATAAAATATTGTTTGCAGTTAAGAAGCCAATTAATTGTAATGTTGAGGATTCTTTTATGAAATTTAAAATCTAAGATGTGAAAGTTATGTATGGTGTTCATAAAATCTTGTTTATAAAAAATACATTTTGTTGCAGATGAAACAGTCGCAAAACTTCTGAATTGCATGTTTTTTCTAAAAAAATGGCGTCATCAAAATCACTTAAAGGTAGGCCTAAACAAATATTTAAATAATAAATTAATTGCTTTCTTGATTTCTTATCTTTATCACTGTTAATAACCTCAAGTGTATAGCCTGTAACATTGCGAGTTGTTTGTCTTAAACAGTAATTTCTGTAGGTAATAAATAGTAACTAGATTTCGCATTGTGTTTTAATTACATAGATCATGTTTTTAAATGTTTTTAACCTGAGAAATACATAGAACGTATTTTTTTACAGGTTGGCTATTAAAATTATTTTTCAAAATTCGACACTTTAATTATTGTAAATGGTTTATTAAAAGTTTTGTGGTATTGTAAGTGTGAAATAAATTTGCATTTTATTAAAAAAGCATTACACTGATATCTCTGTCGTATGTGAGTGCATATATCATACACTCCAAACAAATATTAAGTAATATCAATAGTGCTTTACTTACTGTCTACTTGATGTAATGAGTCATTGAGCCATTACAGATAGCTCTATCATGTCTTAAAGATATAGGCTACGTTAAATAGAAACAACACAATAAGTATGATTTAACAGCTCACCTTAAATTCAACAATTTAACATTTCATAATATATTGTTTATGAAAAACAGTTAAAATATACTAGGACGAACTCACCACTAGGAGTTGCCCCGTTACCATCACTCATTTCAAGTACAGTCCAAGACTTCCTAAGTGGCTTGTTGACCCAAAAAAATTGAATGTTTTTTTTCAAGGGGTATAATTATTTGATGTTAAATTATATTTTAGTGTAAATTTCAATTTTGTCCCTAAAATACAAAACATAATAGCAGACACGAGCAGCGAGACCAACCTTGAGAAACTGTTTTCCTCCAAACACTATGCTGAGTGCGACAAGGTAAACAAAAACTAGAGAATGGTGGGAATCAACCAAAAAAATGTGTCTAAACGGTAATATATGTAAAGCTATTTTAAAAATAACAAAAGTAATATTTATTAGTTCTGGTGAATGTATCTGATGTATATCCAAAACCATTTTTGGATATGTCCACAACCTGTTTGTGCAGGAAAAAGGTCATGTATAATCTGTTCCCATCAAAGACTCAAAGGGTCAAACATCTTTTAGTACACTATAAAAAAATATTTTTATTTTTTTATAATCTGTATATTTTTTTACGTAATAAAGAAACAATAAATAGGCTATGAAAATTAAATATCTTTTTTTTTTTAAAGAAATGCAAATTTATTTTATTTTTGAGTCTGAAATAAATTATGTATTGAATAACAAAACCAGTTCATAGATAAAAGGAAAAGAAAACATTCACAGAAAAAAAGTTTTGAAATAGAAACCATTTTATTATTAGCTCTCTTCAGTTTGAACAACCTCTTAACTTCAATAGGATATTATTTGTCATTTATTGATACAACACTTGCTTATCTTATTTTGTGCAATCAAAATTAGGTTTTCCGATAGATTAGGCAAAAAATAATTACTGTACATTATCTACATACTTCCAGTGCTAATGAACATTTCCCTCGTATTTAGTCTACTGGGACTTTTTCTAATTCTATGGGACTTTTTAGAGTTCTCATTCACCTACTTGATTCGTTTAAATGTTTCTTATCTCAAGTTTCAAATGACTGATTAAGCTGTAGTTCTAATCAATAGTAAAAATAAATTGATGAGCAGCTTTATATATATATATATATATATATATATATATATATATATATACTTCTTTATTACCCATGTTAAGTTTTTAATTAATATAAAAAACATATAAAAAGTATTGTAAGATGAAAATGTTAATAAAAAGACAAAACAAAATAAAAATGGTCTTTTCTTGCAAATATATTTGTGTGTGTGTGTGTGTGTGTGTGTGTGTGTGTGTGTGTGTGTGTGTGTGTGTGTGTGTGTGTGTGTGTGAAAGATATAAATCTGTAAAATGTTACTATGTTTACATGTAATATACTATGTTCTGGAAATAAAAGTAAATTTATGCTGAACAAAAAAACCAAAAATATAGTTTTGGGGAGTTTCCAAATGCAAAGCCACTTCAAGTAATTATATACAAATATGCGGAGAACACTGTCAGGTGACGTGAAAAAATGAAACTCCTTTGCCACAAAATGAGAAGAAACTAATTCAGTTTGAACAGAATAAATGTCAAACTATGCATAATAATACTTTACATTATGCAGTATGCAATACTTTTCCTTACATAACAAGATGTGTTTTTTTGAGTGTGAATTGTTAGAACGCATTTTTTCAATTAAAAAACATGAGTATGATAACTTTATCTTTTATTTATGTTGATTGGACTGGAACAGTTTGTTTAGTCATTCTGTCAAAGTTTGACTGTTTTTTTCCTTTTGTCAAAGTTAAGGACTAAAAAGTTGTTTTTCTTCTTAAACTTCTTTTTATGTTTGCACAAACACACACACACACACACACACACACACACACACACACACACACACACACACACACACACACACACACACACACACACATGTAGTGCTTTTATCACACATGCATACTTCTATTATAGAAAAGATGTTTTAAATGTATTGTCTATTTCTCTGTAATAATTCTTGTTCAAAAACTACAGACACACAAATTTTAAAAGACAGTTTCTCAAAACCGGCTTCATAGATTTTACACAATTTTTTATCGTAAGCCTACATTAAGAATATACTCAAAGTTGTTTATAAAAATTGGGATAAAACATTTACAATTCATAAAACTTGATGGTTAGGGCTTGTTTTTCTGAGTACTTTTTAAATCTAAACTTTCTTTAATTTCAAATTTTGCAAAAATGAATTCAGTTATGTTTGTGCATAATCAAAATCTATACAAAAATTATGTTTTTACATTTTCATTGTTGACAGTTTACAAACTGAAATTTTGGCTAATAAACCCATAATACATTTCATTAGAGTCTTTAATAATCTTAATATTGAGTGCCAACTAAGTAGGTTCTGCAAAGTAAACAAAATTGAGTTGAGACTAGATACTAATACCACAGTATAATATGCTTAGTCGTGCCTAACCTGATTGATTGTTGGTAGTGTACCTAACATAACCTCTCTTTTAACAGCTTACATAGGTGTTGGCTTACTTCTTATTTAAATCTATAATGGGTTCAACAAGTCATAGCGCCAGCATGATTTCATTTGGAACTAAGAAAGGTAGGATTAACCTGAAAAGTTCAATAATTTGTAACTTTTTTATTTGTAATGTTTTTACACAAAAAAGCTGTCCATTTTACTACATGTTGTGGTCGATTAACTGTAGCTACATATGAATGAATGTTGTATCTCTAGCTCTGTTGCTATTCTCAAAAGATACAGCAAGGAATTATTAATTATTTTCAACTTTGCTCATTTTTGCCGTTGGAAAATCGATAAATTTATTTGAAATTGGAAGAAAAATTTTGTCTTTCAAAAAGTTTTTGCTAGGTGACATTTGGAAACTCCTGATTTAAATATCATTTTTACGTACTGAACATTCCTAAAGAAACAAAAAAATCAGAAAACTGGTTATTGTAATTTTTCATGTGCTAATGTTGTGTAACAATATTCTTACATAATACGTTGTATACATGTTTTATACATATATGGAGTTTAATTCAGAAATGTAAGCAATTACATGTATAAAAAATGTAAAATTAATTTACCGTTAGAATTAACAAACTGTTTATATTCATCTATAAAATTGCAATAATTGTATTAGTTATTTAAAATTTAAGATTCATGCTCTACTGCAGCCATCAGAGTGGCTCTTATACAATTTAATGTTTATATAATTGTGAGTTTGTACGAGTAATTTTTGAATGATTAGGATTATATACCTATTCTTCCCGTCAGTGGTCTATCAACTCACCTCATAAAGGCTACAGCGAACATAAAAAATACCTTTATTACCGCAAACATATATAATAAAGCAAAATTATTTCAAGTTCAATGATAAATTTTATATTCAAAATGAAGTTTTAGCCATGGGCTCCCCACTTTCCGGCATTTTGACAGAATTGTTTTTAAACCATATCGAAAACGAATTTTTATGGTCGGATAGGAACTACAATAGAGAAAAAGTAGTTTTTTATTACAGGTATGTGGACGATATAATTGTACTTTTCGAAGGCAATAGTAGACAATTAACAAATTTCAATAAATTTCTCAACACAATACATCCAAACCTTCATTTCACACTGGAAGAAGAGACCAATAATAAATTAAATTTTCTTGACCTATCCATTTCAAAAGCCACAACCAGCCAAACAATACATTCTTCATCCCACCATCCATACAATATAAAAATGGCAGCTTACAATAGTTTGGTACACAGGTTAATTTCACTCCCTATGGACAAAGGAAGCTATGAAAATGAAGTGAAAATCATTAAGTACATAGCTGTTTCTAATGGATATAAAAGCTCAATTGTTGATAGGCTTATTGCCAAAAACAAAAACAAATATAAAGAAATCGTTCCTGATAAAAAAACATACATCTCCACGGAATATGGTTCAACTTTAAGCCACACCCTAAAAAAATTATTACCCAAAGAAAATATAAATGTCTCTTTCAGAACAAGTAATAAGTTGTCAACATTATTAAAGAAACCCGTTGCAAATAAAAGTGGAGATAACTTTAAAAAAACTGGCATATACAAAATGAAATGTAGTGATTGCCTAAGCTTCTATATCGGTCAGACATCTCGCTCTTTTAAGAAAAGATTTAAAGAGCACATACCCAGAAGTGCATTATCGACAAACTCAGCTTTCGCAGAACATCTTATGGACAAAAACCATAAATTTGAAGACATCCATACCAACATGGAAATATTTTATTTATGTAATAAAAGTAGTTATATGGATGCGATTGAAGAGTTTGAGATTTACAAGAGCAAAAAATCAGACCCCCAGAACATCCTCAATGAAAAACTTACATTTAAATCAAACTTAATATATAACGTGGCTCTAAGGATAAGTGATTTAAGTAGCAAAAACCAACAAAAAACAACCACAGTAACTGATAACAACGACGGGCGTGCTACTAATGATGGAGACTCTGCAGTCCGGAATGTAACGACGTACGAGTCGCATGTGTAGCTTGGCCAAGCCAAATTTCATGATGAATATTTTAAATGTGTAATTGTGCTTAGTGTTTGTGATGTATGTTTTAATGTTTTTTTTGACTTTGTGACGACCTCGACAGAGGGATTTAACATTTTGTATGGCCTGAAGATGAAACTATAGCGTTTCGAAATCGCGGTAGACTTTATGAGGTGAGTTGATAGACCACTGACGGGGAGAATAGGTATATAATCCTAATCATTTGAATATGTGGTCCGGTGGCTATGTTGTAATAATGAGTAATTTTTATCGAAGTATCTTGTAAAAAAGTTCCTGGTTGTACAACATTATTCTGCTAGCCTAACAATGGTATCACTTATTATTATGAAACCATTTTTATGTTACAGAAAGTAATAAACAATTATTTTTGAGGTGTGAAAGTGAAATTCAATAAATATTTTACTTGTAGGCTTCCTGTCCTGCCAACACTCCTGATCCTGTGTTTCCTTTTTAAGTTTAAGTTCATAATGTAAGTATTCATATTTTATTATCGATTTCTTGTATATATAAGGACTGTTTAGAAAGTTAGTACCATTTGTGCAGAGGAAAGGTGTGATGTGATTTTTACACAGTGCATTGTGTCTCAATTAGTTATGCAAAATACAGCTACTTTGCAGTAACAAGTTATATGTCACAGTGATAATAAGTCAGCAATTACTAGCCAGTTGGTAACAATTACTGCAGCTGGCTGTTATATTAATACCGTAATTTAAAGTCGTTCATTCTTCCTCCCGTGACTTACTGTTATAATTAATAGTACACTTCTTACATTCAACCATTATTTATTCTTCTTCTGTCACTAGATTATCAGTTCTTTTTTTTATTGGAACAATAACTGTTACATTTGTAGGCTTAATAGTGTATTTACTAATTAATTTTCATTTTAATAGGTATTTTTAGTAGATAGCAGTGAAAAATATAAACGATAATTTCAAAAATGAAAAGCAAATATATTTCAAAAGAAATTCACAGCTGATAGTTTACTGCTTAGCTGTCACAAACAGTTCTTCCATATTGAGATGTTTATTTTTGCTTACTAATAACAGATTAGCATGTTTAACGGTACAGATTATTTTTCACAACCAAAACATCGAACGGACATTGAAGTATGTGGTACGACAACTGGAAACATCAACTCGTATATCACCTAGCTAAATTTATCTATTTTATTTTGACTCTTTATAGTTGTTTATCTGTTGCTAGGGAGCAAAATAAATAGGAAACTACTACATATTGATTTCTATGCATACTATATTAGTTCAGTTAGGTCATTAAGATTAATGTAATAATTAAAGGTAATAATTAAAAAGTTGCGAACTTCAACTGCACGTGGACGCTGTGGTCGCTGGCAGTGATAGTTGAGAAGTGAATTTTAGCTTCGTGGTTACTAGTGGAGCGAGTTGGAAACTGAATTTCAAGTACACGCAGACACTTGTGGTCGTAGGAGTGCTAGTTGGAAACTGAGCCAGGCCCTTAGGACTGACCTGTCTGCATTTACATGCTTAATCTTGAATTCTGATAATTGAGTTTGTGATTTTAATCTTCGATGTTTGTTTAAGAAAGAGTGAAGTAACTTTACGTAACATAGACCAAAATGTGTCTGACTCATTAATAAAACAAAAATTTGTCAGATTCGACACATGCAATGCTCTGAAATAAAGTGAAGATTATTTTTCGCAGAAATCAAGCTACTGTACGTATAAGGCATAGTAGCATTTTAGTAATTATAGCCGCCTCGGTGGCCTAGTTGATAGCGTACTGGACTTTCACCCTGAGGACCCGGGTTCGATTCCCCAGGGCTTGGCATTTTCATCACTATAAATCATCCCATCGTCTGCATTAGCCCAAGTGTGCACAATAGTTGGACGTTAAACACAAAAAAAAAAAAAAAAAATTACTAATTATTGTTTACACTTTTATTTATTTGTTGCTTTTCCATTATTTCTGGAAGATTAAAAAAAAACAGTACAATAGTATTTAAATACTAAAATCACCTTTCAATAACAGATTAACAGTTAACAGAAACTGATGGTTAAAAGAATAACGGTTAATCGAAGTTTCACTCAGTAGAAAAATAGATAAGCGTATTAGCGTAAAACTTGTAAGATGAATAACATCTAAGCATATTGATTTACTTTCTAAACAGTTCTTTTTTAATGGTGTATGAGGTTAATAATTTAAGAAATTAATTGTACAACTTGTGAGATAATTATTCTAATTGTTGATATAATTGCAGTAAAATTAAATCAGTTAGGTGAAACGCAAACAGTAGAGTATTGTACTGTAATATCAACAAACATCTACAGATTCGAATTCTGGCTCGATTGATATATTTTCATTTACTCCTAGATCAAAACAGTTATATAAATAACTATTGATTTTTGTGTTAGGCAAGAGCATGCCCTCATCCATGTCCAACATCTCTATTCGCTACCATACCGAAGGTGAACAACTCGAGGAGCTGTACGAAACTCTGGATTGCAAACCAGGTAAGCTGTCTACAGTAGATCTGTGTTGGCACAAAAGCTTTTCTGATTAATTTCACAAAGTTTGATTCCCTATTTTCGAATTATACTAGCTGTTTTGTTAGTGTTAGTCTTACTGTTTTGTTACATTCGATTTGACAAAGAAAATCATCATTACTTCTAAACCATGTTATTATATTATTTATTTATCTAATTACTTCAAATGTAAATCAGTGAGCTATATGTCTTGTGATTATATTATTCAAACACTGCTAACAAATTTTGTTTAATTCTTAACCAATTAACAAACCAGTCTTCAATTTCAACCAGTCTAACTCTGTTCTTCTTCCACTTCCTCACCCAACTATATCTTTCAGGTCTAATATATTTTTTGCAACCTTGATCTATGTCTTCCTATCAGTCTGAGTCCTTCTTTCTGTAAAACTAATTGTAAGTGTGTTATAATGTAAAGTGCTGATTCCTTACTGAAGTAGTTTCTCAAATATTTATTTCACAATTTTTAAAAAATCTGTTTTTTATTTTTAGATTCACAAACGGATGAAAATACTCCAGCTACTTCAACCAGCACCATCGAAAGTCAATCAGCAGAAACAAAAAGTTCAGGCGTACTCGGGCGCCTTGGCAAACGTTCCGTCAGTTTAGAAACACCAATTCCAGAAAATAAAGAAACGACATCGGGCGATACGTGGCGATTGTTTAGAGAAGTGCGAGGTCGGATAACGAAAACTGTTGAAGAGAAAATAGAAGAAATTAAAAGTGAACGATTAAAAAAAGATCAACACAAGAAACTATCGTTAGGACAAATGGAACATTCTAGTATTAGTGATTCCGAGGACGTGTCTGAGAGTTCGGTGTCTTTAAAAGAAAACGTTGAAAAAAGTGAAACCAAACCTGTGAAAGCAACCAATGAAAAAAACGAAAAGACTGAAAATAAATATGTAAAATTTGGTGAAAACAAAACAGAGAAGAGTGAAAGTAAAAAGAAAAACAACGAGAAAAATGAAAGTAAAAGAGGTAAAAACAATGAAGGTAAGAAGAAAGAAGGAAAAACCAAGGATGGGGTGGATGAAAGTTCGAGGGATACATCGGAAGAGAGATCGCCAACACCAGTGGCAAAGCAATACGAAGCGAAAGAAGAACAAACTCCGACAAAAAAAGTTAAAGAAAAAAAGAAAAAGTTGAAAGGACACAACGAATCGGAAATGACTCCAACGATGACGTATTCTCAGCTGTGTGATAAGGAAAATGAAGAAGAAGTAAGTAAATTTTTATTTTGCAGAGTTTAGAATGTAGTAATTTTAGTTTTAGTCTGTTTCTTTACTTCATATGGTGGTTGACAGTAAAAAATGTTTATCACAAAATGTTTAGGCTATCAAAATGTTGTAGTTTGTTATAGTTGAAGTTTTGGTGTATACAAGCTAGAATGGAGTATATATTGATTTTTGGAAAATTATTTGATAGCTTAGAGATCACATATAGATTAAACTATCCTTGTCTCCTTTGATTGAAGAATACCTAAACAGAAACAATATTGCACTTCCCTGTAGCATTGTAGTTTCCTAGATTGTGGTGTGAAATCAGCTGTTCAAGGAAACATAACCTCTATCCGCCGCATCATCATAGCACAACAATTTCCGTTGCATTTTAAACCTAATGCAATAGTTTTCTTTTCATATTTTCAAATTTATAAATTTTATATTGAACAAAACAACATAGCTTTGCAATTGAATTGTTCGTTGCAAAAAGCAGACAAAACTGCATGTTCAGTGTAAAAAGGAGTGTGGGACATATTCCCGTCTTGCTCCGACCAGAAATTTTCAAAGTCCATTATAACCTGTCAAACTTCAATAAACAGTTTAAGTTTAGTACAGCGTTAACAGTATTTAGATTTAGTTTTCCCTCTGTGTAAGAGATTTTTGCTGGATAGCAGTGATAGCCTGCATGTGCTTTTCCCCAAATGCCTTAATTAAAAATAATAATAATAACAGATGATTCATTGGTCATTTACCAAATTCTATAATAGCCAGAATTTGAGACAGTGAAACGGTTCTGCAGTAGTTTCAGTAGAATATTACTATTTTCTCACAGTTACAGTATTTTATTCATACATTTATTAAATTCTGTATTGGTTTTTAAAGACTGTACTTGATAGTTTTATTTCAATAACCTTTGCACTCATTAAAAATTAAAAATAGTGTATAAACGTTTTAGAAATGAAAAACACATTTTATCCACATTGTGGTTGAGCGCTCTCTCTCTCTCTCTCTCTCTCTCTCTCTCTCTCTCTCTCTCTCTCTCTCTCTCTCTCTCTCTCTCTCTCCCCCCTCTCTCTCCCTCTCTCTCTCTCCTCTCTCTCTCTCTCTCTCTCTCTCTCTCTCTCTCTCTATATATATATATATATATATATATATATATATATATATATATATATATATATATATATATATATATATATATATATAGACTCTCCATTATAGTTAATGTTCACTTCAATGCCGTCCCCTTAAACTAATGTTTCCTTTAATGTCATTGTAGAGAGATTTTATTGTAATTATTAAAAAAATAATTTTGTTTGTAATAACCTCAGTTTTTCGTGACAAAAATTCGGGAGTGTTAAGTCCGTATAATAGAGGTTTCACTATATATAATTCCTATAAATATGATTACGAACAAATTGTGTTTGTGTTTAGCTTATTATTTATGGGTATATTGTACTGTGTTTAATTTTTCCCCAGAAGCCTCCAGTTGAGGTAGGAACAGAAGCATACGAGTTGGACGAAACACTCTACCGTCCTTATTCCCAAGTACTAGGGGACAAAACAGAATTTTCCCCTTCGTGCGGATATACATTGTTCTCATTTATCTATGACTGGTTTTTCATTCTACTTCCACTGATAGCGATTATTGTACACTGGGGCATCAACCTGTCTGGACAAACGGTAAGTTAATTTGTATATGTAATGCATCACTGTATAGTCTAGGTTAAAATTCAGAAGTAAACAAAGAGGAATTTGGAGTAAATAATAATCAATAAATATAGTTAAAAATATTTGTAAATTGAATTTGATATGTTTTGGAATGGAAATGATAAAGTTGTACATTATAAATTAGTTCTGATGGTTTAGAAATGGAAGGCTTGTAAAAATTGATTAATCGCAAACTGATTCTAAATGACTTCAAAATCAACCAATCACAAAATATAGTTTGAACAACCAAGTCAAATTTTTATTGGCACTTCCGGTGCAATAAAAACAGACATGTTTTTTTTATCACTTCTTCATTTTCCTTATCACACAGTTGAGAATACGTCATCGTTGGCGTCATTTCCGATTCGTTGTGTCCTTTCAACTTTTTCTTTTTTTCTTTAACTTTTTTTGTCGGAGTTTGTTCTTCTTTCGCTTCGTATTGCTTTGCCACTGGTGTTGGCGATCTCTCTTCCGATATATCCCTCGAACTTTCATCCACCCCATCCTTGGTTTTTCCTTCTTTCTTCTTACCTTCATTGTTTTTACCACTTTTACTTTCATTTTTCTCGTTGTTTTTCTTTTTACTTTCACTCTTCTTTGTTTCAGCAAAGAAACAACATCTTCATGTAATAGTTCAAAAAACATCTGTTTTCAAAAGATGTTATTTGTCGTGTCTTAAAAAAAATTTTGTTTGTAATAACGTTCTCTTAGTAGAATAATTTCTGATTATCTCTAAATTTGTAGCTGATTGTATGCTTTTTATTTTCTTTGCTTAATGTTGAAGGAACAGTAAATTTGAGTTTCTTTGTGTTCGAATCTGCTCTCTTAATTACATTGTGAACATGATTAACGATTTTAATTAAATTTGGCTCAAGTACCAAAACAAAACGTATTGATCTTTCTAGAAATCCGGTTTGAGAACTATCGAAAACAAACCAGAAAATCAACATAATTTTTAAAAAAGAATTTCACCTGATTTTAACAGAAAAACCTTATACTACAAACTAAACCCAAACATTGTGTATAAACAAATTATTAGGAAAAAATGTGTTTATAAATTTTAAATCTATAATGTATAAAGTATTTTTTTTTACAGAAACCAACAACATGCAATTTACATTTAATACCATACAGTGTAATCAGGTTGTCTCTTCATGTTCAGTGGGTTTATTTTTCGGAGCCCCTGCTAACAAAAACTAACCTTAAAATGTTTATCATCAACTGTTTGTGTACTGCATGTAATATTTAATTTATATAGAGTATTGTATTTGTGTTGTTTTGTTTTAGAACTTTTTGTTGTTTACAGATTTATTTTGATTTCATGTAGGACTTGCAGAATAAAGAAGTAAACATGCACACATTAATAGTAAATGTATGACTGAAACACACACACACACACACACACACACACACACACACACACACACACACACACACACACACACACACACACACACACATCTATTGTATATTATAGGCACACTGGCATCTACTATACAGATTAGATATCTTGGTAGTGGGGATTATACAAACAGTTGTCATTTAGCCAATAATCAACTGAATGCAAGGTCATAATTGTCAGATTGTTTAATCATTCCAATCAACACTAATTGCAGTACTGTACTGTATTCTCTTTACAAGTAAAAGAGTGATATTAATCAAAGTTTCATTGTAGTTTATATAAAATTCATAATGAAATCAGTGTAGTAAATTTGAAATAAACAAAATTTATAGTTCTGGGATTCATAAAAAATTCTAGTATTGAACCAAAAATGAAAGTCATATGTTTTTTCCCTTTTATTTTAATTACAATAATTTGTTCAAAAACACGACAAATTAACATAGCTAATTTTTAACAACTAAACCTTAAACTTGTTGTAGCTCATCAGCTGTTTAATGAAATCAGCTGACCATTATATATTACTATAACACAATTCATCTTTTATTATTCCATATTTATCAGAATTAAATGAATTATTCATTTCATATATTTACATCAGTTTAACTTCTTCATTTTTCACAGTGTAGTGGTTATCACATGTGCATTACACATGCAATGTCCTTGGTTCGATCATGAGTGGAAACACGGGAAATTTTAATTATAATAAATTTAATATGAGACTTGTGATGCACAAAATATATATAAAAATGTATATGTCAATATAAATTTGTTCACTCATATCATGTAAAATCCAACATCACAACCAGCTTAAACATGATACATATTAAAAATATCATTTCTGGCTGTCATTAACAAAAATCTGAATTATCTGTTTGTATAATTATTAACAACTTGTTTGTATGTTTTAGTTGGCGTTCTTAACAGGAGCCGTTTTAATGTTTGAGTGTCAAGTTTTGTACGGGTATATTAAAGAAAAATTTGATTTATTCGGACCTATTGGAGTTCAACTAAACAGAGATTCCGAACAGATTTTCTCCGCTAAAATTGAACCATTACTTCGGCTGTCCGAATACAGGAATACGCCTAAACATCCGGAGAAGATAAAATTTGAAGTAAGCTCAGAACTTTTTTTAATAGAAAAAATCTAATCATAGTTTTTAAAATTCATTACTGTTAAATCTTTGTAGTTTTATAAAAACTGTAAAAACTTGCTTGAATTTTTTATAAATATAAATCAGTTATCTTTATTGCAATTTTTTTCCATTTTCAAATAATAAATTTAGCTAAATTCTGTACCAATGCACAGTGATAAGTAGGGAAATTGGTGAATTTTTAAAATTTGAGAAAAATTGGTTGATATTCAAAACTGATTGAAGAATGTTTTGAGGATGTACTAGCAGCATGTTTTGCATCATGAAATGGTTTTTATTTTTCGTATTTTCATTGTATTTGTGAAATGTGAACTTACAGCTCATGCAAGAGAAACACATTTTAGAATACTTTGACATGTTTATATTAGTTTGAACATATCTATAAAGTTAAGGTTTGTAATCTCCAAAAAGTCCAGTTCAGAAGCTATTGTAAAACCAATAAATTCAGCTTAATCTCTCAAAATTGGTTAATCACATTTTGCTCAAATTGTGGTCATGTATAAAGAAAAAAATAACTTTACTGTTAGTAAATAAATAAACATTGACAAATGTTCGTCTGTTTTGATTTTATGTTTATTCTCAAAAAAATATTTTTTTTAATCTCAAATTGTTTTAATTTTTATTTCACTTATTAATCTTCATATTTGAACTGATTTTAAGAAATTAGATTGATTTTCCATTTTTTTTAATGTGTTTTGTTTTTGGTAGATTTAGAAATAGTTTTATTGAGGAAATAATTATACGTGAAGACTTTTAACTTCTGTTCTGCTGATTATAAAAAAATGCATGTACGATTTATAAAATAATATTTTGCACTTTTATTTTTGTCTGATTTAGGGATGGATGAACCAATATACAAATTCTTATAAACCAGAAACATACCACATTAGTCTAACGAAATCTGTGTACGTACGGCTGGAAGGGTCCATTATGATTTTAGCGTATCCGAGAAACAAGGTGGCGAAACGAGCCATGTGGAATGAAGTCAGGCCAAAGTTGTTGTTCAACAGTGTCCACACGCTAGACATATAT
The DNA here is from genome assembly GCA_022606455.1 of Callitettix versicolor. NCBI lineage: Eukaryota > Metazoa > Arthropoda > Insecta > Hemiptera > Cercopidae > Callitettix > Callitettix versicolor. Next base: position 3,550,773 of record CM040186.1, read on the forward strand.
AATTGTAAGGTGTCGTTGTTGCCACATGGACTTATACATCGAAGGTAATTTTAAAATTTTCTCAAAATTTGCACTGATAGAAAATACGTTACATATCCTCCAATTTTTATAGTAAAAACGGAGAAGAAATTTTGTATTTCTTTTATGGAACTTTATAGTTATATTTGTTTTAGTTTTACAACTTAACGTTTAAATACAGCAATTAACATATTTCAGTTTAAATGAAAATTTATAAAAACAGTGCAACTTCAATTTACTGTCACACTAGGAGTGACCAAATGGGCCAATAAAGAACCTTCAACAGTCCATCGCATTGGATATGAACAAATGATAAAAACACACATTTACACTCTGAAAGCACACACTGTATGTGCACAAATTTTACAAAAACAAACAGTGTACAATTTATATTAAGTTCAGTACAGTTGGCAGCTGCTTTGGTGGCCTAGTTGATAGCGTACTGGGCTTTCACCCCGAGGACACGGGTTCGATTCCCGGCTAGGGCTTGGCATTTTCATACGCTATAAAACTACACTTGGCTCTTACATTCACAGGTTTATGTTTTGGTGGATTTACGTTCTGGTTAAGTTATGAAAAAGGTCAGTTGAGTTTGGACTATAGTTACAAAATGATAGATGTCTTGTGACAGTGGTTGTTCGTTGTTATTTTCCCCTGCAAACAAATAGAGAACTAAAACTGTTTTGTATGAATATGACAATTGATTCAGTTAAAATTGTTGTGCTTTAAGTTGTGTACAGCATATCAAAATAAAGAAAAAGGGCCAGCATGTCTGCTCTGGTTAAAGCATCGGTCAGTGTGCTGTATCTGAACTTGCACATCTCATGGTTGTGGTTTGAGACTGCAATACCTTTTAAAGCCAGGGAAATATTTCAAAGTCAGAACTGAAATGGCATTTTTGCCAAGGTATTGCAAAAATACAAGTCGGTCAAAAAATAAAGTACCACTACAAAATGTTTTGCTTTTATTATGTAGTGAATTTTACAGTAGAAATAAATTAAAAATGTATAATAATGTTTAAAATTATAATTTGAAAAAGAAATTATAAAGAAATCATTGTTCATATTGTTTGGTGTAAGTAATTATACAGTAATATCCCAAACTAACGCGATAAGTGGGACAGAATGATAATCCATGTGTCGGGATACAATTGTGCACATAAATATACAAATTATGTTTAATTGGTTTGTTTACCTTTAAGGCAACCAGAAGTTTTAAGTGTAGCCTTCTTGATTTAATGAATGTTAAGTTTAGTAAACGGCACAGAATTCGTTCCGTTACTAAAAATCTAATTTATAATTATTTCCGTTTGGTACAAATGTTATCGACTGGAAAATAAGCTTATAATAAGCAAACAAAAGCTTGAGCTGCAGAATCTGCTGTATATATTGGGTCCTTAAAACGGATAAGCGTTTCCCTTGCGATTAATACAATACAGTAATACATATTACCCCAGTATCACGTAATAGTCAGACGGAGAATCCTGCCGTATTTAACCCATTGGAAGCTGGATTTTACTAACATGCTATTGACCTTCAGTACTGAATTTTTTCAGTAGTTTACACTAAGATTATGTGCAATAATAAAAGCAACTAACCTACCAATTTTATCCTACATAATGTTGTTGTAATTGTTAACACATATTTAGCCAACACTTTTAACACTATATTAACATTTTTTTATGTTTATATATTTACACTATGTACATTTTTTTTCCTTTTCAAAAATTTGTCCGACTATGATAAATTTCAAAACAATTTTCCAAATGCAAAGGAACACTACATTTTTTGCACTGGTAAATTGTTTCAGACCTTTTTCCTTTTGCAGTACATACTCTACACTTTCTAGATGGCCTTGCTTTGCTTGTTGGGGGGATTTTCCCTATAAAATGTCACCAGAATTTTAGTTATATTTGGATTAGAAGTCCACTGCCAATCATTTACTTGTAGGTTATGTGTAGTATTGTCTGCAATTAGGCCTATTTTCACAGATCTCATCATCACTGTTATCACTATCACTACTGTCATTTTCAACAATACGTTCTTGCTCTTCATTATCACTAATCTCACAACTACTTTCATTTAAAATATCCCCAACAAACTCACTAAATGCACTCGAAGAAATAAACAATTCCTCATGAGAAGCCATGTTTCTACAACTCTCAAATTTGTACACAACTTCACAAAGAAACTGGCGGAAATTAACGAGTAACAACGGAAATAAACGAAGGAAAAATATCTCATAGATTGAAAATAGATTTATATTTCTATATTTCAGCTAGAAACATACGGCAAAGAGATCAGGAAAGTAGAGGACGGACATTGCCCGTCTTTAGTACTTAAGCCATTGAGAGAGAAGGACGGGCAATATACGTCTTTCGTTACCAATGGGTTAACTCTACTGTCTTTATTCTGCAGTTTATTACGGTACCTTCTGATATCCAGATATTTCATTATCCGACTCATTTTGACTGGAAAATGACAGTATTTATAATTATACTCAATGTTTTTCCTTAGGCATTGGAGTAAAAAGTACCCGATTTGTATACAACTGAAACCTATGTCCAGATTGGGCATACGTTTACGTGACAAAGGACAAGAGACTGTGGACTGTTGCTTTAAGGTAGAAACCATTGAAGAATCGTTGGAGTCTGAGTCGGTAGGAAGCGAAGGTGAGTAATACAAATATAAACTATGTACTAGCAAGAATGGATTATTTGACTTTCGTTGTGGGCTTTAGGCTCTGTTTTTGAAATGTATTGTGCCGAAACGTAAAATTGACTTCCGAATCGTAGTCTATTTACTTTACGCACACTGCCAAAAATCAAGTGGTGTAATAAAGTTGGTGGATTTTTGAAAAGATGCTTTTGTTGAGGTTCATAAATGCAAAAATATGTAGCATATGAAAACATCTTGAAAACCAATTTTTTTTTTTTTTTTTAACCCAAGCTACATTTATAAGTTTTTCAGTATTTTCTGACTTAAGTTGTTGAAATTAGAGGAACTAAATATGAAACTAGACTTGAAATGAGGCTAGACTTCTCAAAATTTTACTCACTAACTAACCGTAAATATTTTCAGGCTGCTACAAAAAATATGTTTGCTAACTTTTACAGTGATCCGTTACATCATTTATGAGTAATAGGTGCATTATCAATAAAAGACACACACACACACACACACACACACATATATTTATATATATATATATATATATATAATTATTATTATCTGCGCATAGACCCTGTTAGATCACGCAAAGCACTCCAACTCATGTCTTGTTCCTTCTAATCCTCCACACCTCCCTCATCCTGTCCCCATGGTTCCTCTTCCGCTCCTCCATCCATTTTACCCCTGCTCTCTTTGGGATTTCATTCTCTGGGACCTTCCAACCGAGCATCTTTCTCCTGTATGCGTGCCTATCTTCAACATCTGTTGAGTCTATTCCTGCGTCATGTAGGTCTATTCTGACTTGTGCGATCCACGACGTTGTTGATTTGACACCTTGTATATACTTAAGGATTCTGTTGGCAAGTCTCGTTGTTGGGAGTCTACTGATGTGTCCATAGAACTGAAGCCTCCTTCTTCTGATATCTGCTGCCAGGTTCGATATCTTCTCTGTGGTCTTTCGAGAGTGCAACCTGTATCCATCTTCTGTTAATCTCGGACCAAGGATCTTCCTCAAGATTTTGCGTTCTTTTCAAAATACCCTCCATGGTAGCTTTTGTGTGGAGTGCTAGTGTCTCGCTTGCATATAATACCTCCGGTTTTATATATATATATATATATATATATATATATATATATACAATATGCCCACACACACACACTCATATATATATTTTTTTTTGCCGTTTAACGTCTGACTATTGTGCACACTTAGGCTAGTGCAGATGATGGGATGCTTTATAGCATATGAAAATGCCAAGCCCTGGCCGGGAATCGAACCCGGGTCCTCGTAGTGAAAGCCTAGTACGCTATCAACTAAGCCACCGAGGCGGCTTATACACACATACACAAATTTATAAGCATCTTTGGTTTTGCACCCACATAGATGTGTGTTCCAGTAATTACTTGCTAAAATTTCACTTTATCACAAGTAATGACAATCAACTACTAAGTTTTCTATCCATATAAGGTAAGGCACAATATGTTGTGAGATATTTTTGAATAGAATTTGCTTGGTAAGCTCTCTACATGTTTGGGCATTAGTAAGATATTAAACAGTCCTTGTGCACTGTAAATCTGATATTGATGCTCAAAGTAGACTAAAAGCTAAACTGGGTTCAACCTAAGTATAAGAATATCTTAACATACTGGAAATGTAGAACTATAATAGAAGATAAGGCTTACAAGAGCTCGTCTCTTTCGGGTACTTTCCTGTAGAAGCTCACAGTAAAATCATCTGAGGATTAGACTACAGGATGAATGAGTGGATTTCTTTTAAGGGATAATTTTGCACTACAATCAATGTAGATATATTGTGCCTGCGCCCTTCTCCAGTCCGAGTCTTTTCATAAAGTCTAGGATTTGGAGAGAATTTAAGGTGCGTATCCCTTATCTAATTTGTGATTTTTCAATTCATTATTGAAGTGCTTGCAGATGTTTACTGCGCTAATTCCGTTTCATTAAATTTTGCTCCATTTGGCCAGTTTTTTGTTGCACAGTGAGTTTCTCTTTCTTCTGTATTCCTATTCACGGCAACACTCATGAAATAAAGTGTCCATACAAATCTCTTAATGCATTGGTTAGGAACACAATGAAATCACCAGGTATTCCAAGACACCTTTTGATACATGATTAGACCCAGTGTCATTTACTTCACCGGAACAGGCTGCATTACACGTTAAAGTTAGCCAAGTTGTGTCGAGTAGTGAATATGTATGTGTGAGTAGATAGATTAGATTAGATTAAAGACTAGAGGAAAGGCTATTATAACCCCAAGCACTGCGATCGACTGACCTATTGTGCAGCTAAACTTCTAAAAAATATCTAGTTCAGCAGATTGGTGCTCTTAATAAGTTCCAACAACCCACTGACTAGCTCACTCTGCTGAAGATCCCTTGGGTCTTGGAAACCAAAAACCCTTAGCCTCCTACTAGCAAGAGCCTCACAATCATAAATTATGTGACCTGCAGTTTCCTCTTCCTTCCTGCACAACTTACACACGGTTTTTCCATGGTACATACCTATTCTTTTCATGTGCACCCTCAGACCACAGTATGAGTAGATAAATGAGAGTAGTATGCACTAGAGGTACAGTGGGATAGCTGCCTCCACTGGACAGACTAGATAATAGAACCACTAATACTAAAGATGTATGTGGGTAACAGTATTAGGTGGCACTAAATAACAATAAAAGAGAAAAAACAGATCCTTTTGTTTGACGTTAACATAGTCTTTGGATGCACTGAATTTAATATTTTTTTCTTTTAATAATTTTATATACAGAAATATATTTATTTACTTTTAGAATCCGAAGATGAAAAGTCAAAAGACCCTGATGCAATTTCTTTGTTGGAAACCGAATCTGCTTTTAGTGTAAGTACAAACATTTCATTTTTTCTAAAACAAGTTGTTATATAATACTTCATTATGAAAACTTAACCTTAAAATTAACATAACACAGGAACAGCTGTTGCCTAAAATCAGCTGTTTGGTGCTAACTTCAGTTAACACTATAGACTTTTTTTGTATTTGTACATCATGCCATAGTGCTCTTCATTTTAATAGTTGTTTATTATTTTATAGTTACGAGACATAAAGTCGCAGCTATCGATCAGTGAGAAGAAAGATGATGATGATACGGACGATGAATTTGTCAAAGTGCCTATGGCGGACATAGACGACACACATCTATATCTGTTTGCAAGAACTGATCGGGAAAAAGAAATTTGGTGAGTGAACTGAAACAAAATTCAGTACTGAAACAAAACTTCTGGTTTTGATGTAGCAGATGGTAAACTAAAACAACCAATTCGAAACATACAGTCATTATTTTGTAGTCTCCGAGATAAATAGAAGAAGTCTGGGTGTTTACCAGGTCAACTGCAGGCTGGCGAGGCACTTTTCCAGTTTGGAATTGTGGAATAAATTCGCTTTGTGTGTAGTTGTTGTGTAGTGGATGGTCCTCCACGATATTCTGCCAAACAGCGATTTTTGACCTTTATTTATACTTAAAATTATGGTAACAACTATAATTTCTCAGAATTCCATTGTTAAAACTAGAGAAAGAACGCACCAATCAGAATGAAGCTATTGTAAACGGAAGATGGTAGGTGATGTGCCGGCAGTAATGCTGGGCAGAAATGTATTAACCTAATGTAAGATAGACCCGTGATACACATGCACTGCAAACTAATCAGAATTGAGTATTTGTTGATGAGAATGAATTAGGTTTCACAGGCTTAAGGTGTTTCCAAACCAGGAGAGAAGTACAGAGATTTTTAGTGTGGTTGTTTAGGTGTTAGTAAGCGGAACTAGGTTATGTAACTCAGTTCCTATGTTTTTAGGCGATGACAATTATGTATACTTTATACTGTACTTGAAAGTCCTATATGATATTCTTGATTTTCATAGTTGTAATTTTTTTTTTAGTTTTTTATAATTTATTATTGTAAATTGAAAAATGGCTCAGTGTTTAAGTATAAAATGTTGAAAAAGATAAACATTACAGTGAAGGTTATCTTACTGGATCTTTTTTTTTAATTTCATGAAGTTGTAACAAGTCTGTCTGTTAACTTTTTAACAAAAAACCTCCAAAACAGATTCAGACCAAACCTTTATGGCTCATAGTAATATAAATTTGTGTAATGAATTATAAGAAAATATCCAGTTTTCAGTCATAAAAATTTCTGTAATATTAATTCATATTGGGTATTTAAGGTGGATTATATTCAGATATCATAATTAGAGTTATTATGATTAGGATTATGACCTATTCTTCCTGTCATTGGTCTATCCACTCATCTCATAAAGGCTACCGCGGTTTCAAAACTCTATCGTTTCATCTTCAGGCCGTTATACAAAATGTTAAATCCCTCTATCGAGGTCTTCACAAAGTCAAACAAAACATTAAAACACACATCACAAACACTGAGCACAATTATACGTTTAAAATATTCATCATGAAATTTGGCTTGGCCAAGCTTCTTACGTTGTTACATTCCAGATGTCGTTGAGTCGATGAAACGGAATATTCATGAGACGGACGATGAAACGATAGAGTTTTGAAACCGCGGTAGCCTTTATGAGGTGAGTGGATAGACCATAATAGGTGGATGGGGAGAATAGCTCATAATCCTAATCATTTGAATATGTAGTCCGGTGGCTATGTTATAATAATAAAGTTATTAGATCGGGTTTTTTTTTTATAGTCATCTACTCTTTGATCATTGTTTCATGCATAGATAATAGTAATTTGCATTTACAGGTACCGAAGATTTATAGCAGCTGTTAGTTTTCCAAGCGAAAATGTATCGTATACATCAGAAGAATTTGAAGATTCACAAAGGAGACAAGAGGAACGAAAAGCAATAGAACAGGAGTATTTGGACTTTATGCACCGGCTTGCACAGAGGGAACCTCCTGCTTTGCCATGCGCCAAAGAGGTAAAAGTTTATAGTTTTTTTTTATATTTTATTAAAAGAAACATTTGTTGTCATTCAATCCGTATATAGAAGATTTTTTTTTTAAGGCGAAAAGCACATTAAGGCTATCATCGCCTAAATACAACTACTAAAGAAAAGAAACAACAGAGCGATAAAACGTAACATTACTTACAAACTAGATAACAAGAATAAATAACTTAAAAACAAAACAATATAAAGGTGGACTGTAAAGGGGTCCTAATTAAACAGGAAGATAATAAATATTTTGAAACAATAAAATTTCCTAAAACTAGTTAACAAGAATATAAACTATAAAGAATATATAAATACTAAGGAAAAATTAAATATATTGATATATATGCAAGCGTCTCAGGAAGGCCAAAACGCGATCAATGATCGCTGAATCATCCCCCAAGATCGCCTGCATATAGTTTCCTAATCCATATATTAAACGCATGGTTCTCAAGCAATCTCAGTCTAACATCAAGTGTTTGACTGTGATGGTTTCTCCACAAAGTTGGCATGTAGGTGGCTCCCCGCATCCCATTAAAAAACCATGTGTCAACAACGAATGACCAATGCGGAGGCGTGTAACGACAACCTCCTCCCTTCGACTTGTTCTTAGAGACGACCCCCAAGGGCGAACAGTATGTTTAATTACCCTCAATTTGTTATTGTCCAAGGCTGTCCATTCATCTTCCCAACGCATTCGAAGTAATTGTTTTACTTTGGAAAGATAGTCTGAACAAAATACACGGTGCGTGCTTGGCGGCAGCATAGTTGCTTCCTTTGCTGCAATATCCGCTCTAGTGTTTCCAATTATCCCGCAGTGTCCTGGTATCCAGCAAAATGTTACTCCAACACCTCGTAGTTCAAGGCTGCGAATACGGCACCGTATATAGAAGAACTAATATTAATATTAATAAATGTTTGGTCGGAAACACAGATGTTTGATGATAGGATGTAACAGAAAAAAAAAACAAGTAGTAGTGACTTTCAGATTTGCTTTTAATTTAATCAACACACAAACCTACTAAAATATATATAGTTTAGATACAGTAGAGATCCTATAATCCAAACTAAGTGGGACCATGTCCTGTTTGGATCAGCTGAAATAATTTCAGTAACACAGATGAAATCAGTAAATCAGGTCTAAGAAGTGTACAAGTGAATTAAATAAGATATTTTTTATGCGTTCTATACCTTTTTAAAATTTTTTGCACTATTAATAACTCCTTAAATACAAGTAAAAAATATATAAACATATTTTATTATTTTTACGCAAATTTGTTCGGATTAGTGGGACTCCACTCTATGTCTGCAGAAGTGTTGGGTTATGGAAACTTCCTGGGCCCATAATCTGGAGGTCCGAGGATCGTAATCACGCTATGCTACGAACTGTGGTGATATGGCCACAAGGTGGGGATCTTTTATATCTTGGTTCCTCTCAGGAAAGCCATTAACATGTAAGTTGGGGAGCCAGCTTTTGTGAGTACAAACACAAACCAAGCTCTAACTGAATGGGATGTACATCTTATCTTCAGTACCAAGATTGTGCAATCATTACAAAAATTAATTATGAGAACACTGTACACATGTAATGGGAAAACACTTCATATTACAGGGGGAATCACTACTCTGATGTATTAACTAAATGGACACTTTTACACGCCCCATAACGCACCCTCGACTCAAAGGTCTAGCGGCCATGCTAATTAATAAAACACTATTGTAAAAAAAATATGGCGGTTGCAATGGAGCCAAGTTGCTTCGCTCTGAGTGTGTCTGTACTGGGAGTTCAACGGACAATGTAAGGGTGTGCATAATCAGCACAATTGAGTGCGCTCAAGTGGGGAGGTTGCGCATGCACACATCACAATGTGTTCGCCAATAATAATTATATACAATAAACTTAAGTTATTTTACCATAAATCATTTTATTCTGAATAAAGGTGTCAGTTAAAATTTGTTTTACTGACAAGGCCTAAGTTAGTGTATGTACAAGAAAATTTAACATTTTAATTGTAATTTATAGTATGTAGTCATAAAATTCATCTTCTTAACTAGAGGAAACGTGTTAGCTATACATTAGCGATGCTATTAACCTGATCACGTTTGTCTGAAGTTCTGGTTTTACAGGAACGATTTTTTTTTTAATTTAAATAAGAAAAAAAACCATTTTTTGTTATTTCTGTGATGCAGAATTTACTGCTTTTATAACTTAAGGATATTTGAAAATAGTAAAGGGATCACTGTTAAAGGAGTAAAAGAATTATTTTTAATAGGTGTCCTTAATTAATTTGTCATGTTTGTCTGTTCTGGTTTTACAGGAACGATGAAAAAAAATTTTTTGTTATTTCTATGATGCATAATTTATATCACATCAACTAATCAAGTGTCAGTTGCCAAAACAAAACAGCAGCACAATTGTTTTATGTTTTATGATAAGTAAACATGTTGTGTGTGTATGTGTGTTTAGTCTTGTTAAATAAATTGTACCTTTAGTGTGACACTAATGCTGGCTTGAACTGCTTTAACCTATAAATCACACTCAACCCATCATACATTGACACCCTGTGTGTCAGCTCATGATAACGTTAATTGATGTTGCAGGCCCTACCTGCAAAAAAATGAAGGGTTTTATGATGTTTGTGTTTATCCAAAAGAGCCTTGGTCCTATCAGATTTGATACCCAAGTCCCTAGTGTTATAAGACATTTGTACTCTTAACGTTTGTTAATATACATTCATCTGGTATTTTTAAGTAAAGGTTGATTGATTATTATAATTAATTATTGAATACAAAGTTCTGGCTCTGTTGGACCAAAAATATATTGCGTAAAGAAGTTTTACGATGCGGCCTGTGTGGACCAAATAAATATCAAGTAAAGGATGTTTGTTTTAATTCAGAGTGAATGTGTAAGTTCTCTTTTAATAGTTAAACCGGATTAAAGGTAACTGGAGAACATAAGTAAAAGTTTATACTGAATTACAAGTACAGTCAACATATATGAGTGAACATGTCTTGGTTCTTATATTCAGTGTCTATAGAAATGTAGTAGGTTGCTGTCCAAAGTCAGCTGTGTTAAAACTTATCTGTACAGTCAGTATGATTATTATATATATAATCATATATAAAGTTTATTGTCACTAATGTTCATTTAAGTAGAATTTGATTGTTACATATGATATCACACTTATTCATCGTTAAAAACATGGTATGTATGGACATACCTACAAACATAGGTTGCCGCCTCGGTGGCCTAGTTGATAGCGTACTGGGTTTTCACCCTGAGGGCTTGGCATTTTCATACGCTATAAATCATCCCATCGTCTGCATTAGCCCAAGTGTGCACAATAGTCGGACGTTAAACACCAAAAAACAAAAAAAAACATGGGTTTGTGATTATATTCGTGTTTAGCATGTGTTGAAAAGTTCGACCAGTAGCAACACTTATGATGGTTTCACTGAGGGAGAAACCATACAGGATTTTAGTTATTCCAACGCCTCTAACGCGTTTGACATCTGAATCGATAAAAGAACTGAATCAGTTGCCACAATATCAATCACAGTGTGCCTCTCATACTCGAATGGGGTTAAATGGTATCCCACAGAAAACTAAGATACAAGAGACCATTGATGATGGTGGTGTCCTAATGTCCCGCTGTTGGAGAGCAATTAGAACAGAAAATGACTTCATACGTGGCTTTCTTTATGCACAGACAGGTTTTTGTTAACATTTATAGTTTATGCCAGTTAGACTAATGAGGACGAGGGATCAGTCGTTAATGGTATGGGAAAAGCAATGGGAGTAAATGCGGCTAGGACTAAGAACCTTGAGGTTCGCAGTTCAGAAATGCAGCAGACTGACCAGTGCTTTAGCTATATTGACCACCAACTTTGCAACTATTAACAGGAACAGTACTACACAAGCATGTTGTTTGGAGTACATCTGGTCGCAAAGTACGAGGGTTGATCAAATATAAACGAGACTGACTTACTAAAAACTTTTCCGTTGGACATTGAACTCTAAAGGGTGGGGTTTCAGGTAGCCTGGGAGGTTTGGGACGGGCGTAGACGGGCAACATTTCCGGTCGAACCCTTCAGTATAAAACTATACAATGAGTGAGAGTGAAGTGCACGTTTCCGTGGAGCAGAGAATTATTATTAAGTTTTTGGCCAAGGAGGGGGTCAATCCGACTGAAATCTTTCGTAGATTGACGGCTCAATACGGGGACAGGACCCTGTCAAGAGCTCGCGTTTTTGCTTGGCACAAGGAATTCGCCGAAGGACGGGAAGCAAGAGGGGAGAGAGGCCTCTGAAGGCCAAATCACGATCGTCGGCCGGGAAGGTAATGGCCACTGTATTTTTCGACAATCACTGTATTTTTCACGTCAATTTCCTCCATCAACGACGCACAATAAATGCACAATATTATTGCAATGTTTTAGAGGCCGCAAAACAGTCTTTTCGTAGGAAAAGGAAATCTAAACCGGCGAGAAACGTCATTCTTCTTCACGATAATGCCCGACCACATTCGGCGGACGCTACGAGGCTTAAACTCGATCAAATTGGCTGGGAACCAATGGAACATCCCCCATACAGTCCAGACTTATCACCCTGCCTATCACCTGTTTGGGCCACTCAAAGAGGCGCTTGGAGGCCAGCGTTTCGAAGACGATTCTGCGGTGGAGACCTTCGTGCTCCAATGGCTCAATGAACGCCCGAGAACTTTTTACGAAGATGGAATTAAAAAACTTCCAATCCGGTGGGAAAAATGTGTTACTCGTGCAGGAGACTATGTAGAAAAATAAGTTGTATCAAGAATAATTTGTAAGTAAGCAATAAATTTTTTTAAAAATCAGTCTCGTTTATATTTGATCAACCCTCGTAATACTAATGTCATGGTTGGTAACGCAACCAGGTTCTGTCAGGTTGCCACAGAACTAATCCTGAGCGGTACTGGTATTAATTTCGTTTTGGACAGATGGCTGTCCGGTTGCCTATAAAACTACCCCGAGTGGTCCTATTTATTTGGTTAATACTGTTGTCAGGTGAGACCCTGAATTTGAATATTTTTAAGTTAAGATTCACTTTAATTGACAGGTATAAAATTTATAAATATATACTATTAATTTTTTCACAAATATTCCTGTAACGTAAATATCCTGCCGATCAACGCTAGTTCATTTTTATATTTCATTATGCTCTGTGTTGTTTATTACAGTCCAACAACAAAGCGTCAGCTCCGAATAAAACTTTACCAATATCGCCCGACTTAATGTGGTTCAACTTATTCCTCGGCAGGCTGTTATACGATGTGCTGAAAGACGAAACTTTGTTGTTTAAAATACAGGAGAAGATTCAGCGTAAAATGAGTGCCATTAAGGTAGCTAAACTATAACCATATGCCTAACCTAACCTGTAACTGTATGCCTAATCTAATCTATTAGTCCTTTAAGTCCTTGATGGTCCAGTAGCATTTCATCTAATAAAGTCGATTAGTACTTTGTAACAGGTCAGGGCTTTATGTGGATTATGAAGCCAGGAATTTTTTTTTTTGTAAAGGAGAACTTGGTTATAACAAGTTTGCTTATAATGAGAACTTGGAAGTAACAAGCAAAATATCAGGATTTTTCTATTCCTGCTTTTAGCAAGAGAACTGCATCTTAGGCTTAATTATAACAAGCACTTTTTTTCTGAAATTATACAAAATACATATGTTAATTTATAAAAACTTAATGCTATTCAGTATAGTCTCAATTAACCGTTATTCTCAGGACTGATGCGGTGACGGATAACAGACACAGACCACTTGTACTTTCGGAGATTGATAAAAATAACATACTGTACTTTATGTATAGCACAGAATATTTTATTATTATTATTTTGGAAAATGTAGTAAATCTCATAAATTTTCTTTTTAACTCTGATTATGTATTATACAAATTTTATATATATATAATACAATAAATCATCCATACTTAATTGTTTGACCGTGTAACTGAAATATGCGCAAGCACCGCATGCATTACTGAAACTACTCATGTGACTGTTACGTTATTGACTTATACACTGAATGGTATTATCGTAATTAGTGTAAGAGTGTTTATCTTTCAATAGAAACATTTGTGCACTCTTTCAGGAATGTTGACACTGTTAAGTCGTGCCCAGTTACAGTGTTTTGTATTGTGAGTTACTTGTATTATTTATTACAAATTATTTATTATGGAAGACTGTTTAAATATGTCAGATAACACAATTAACATGACGGTTTAAAGGGTAATGGTTAATTGAGGCTATACTGTGCCTATGTTATGACTACCTAAGTGAAATTATATTTTTATATATGAAACGTACGATTTACATGTAGAAATAGTGCGATTTATATTAGGCTTGTTCATTTCTGAAGCATGAACGGAAGGTTTATAGCAACACATGTATTTTCATTGTTACAGAGGCTGGTGCAGGTAGTGAGGCTTCTTGTGTTACAAATTTTCAATCACTAAAAATCATATTTGATATAAAAGAAATAAAAAAAAGCCGCCTCGGTGGCCTAGTTGATAGCGTACTGGGCTTTCACCCCGAGGACCCGGGTTCGATTCCTGGCCAGAGCTTGGAATCGCTATAAATCATCCTATTGTCTGCATTAGTCCAAGTGTGCACAATAGTCGGACGTTAAACACAAAAAAAAAATTGTAAATAAACTCAAACAAATTCTTTTGTTTTCTGCAATTTTCAAACCATTAATTTCTTTAATTTCAAATTTTGCAATGACAGTTACGAATTTTTTATGTATGGCCTAACCAAATTTTGATTGAAATTTGGTAAATCGGTTTTGTGAAGTTAAACTGATTCTACAATTTCATTGTGTAACTTTCTTCAGTAGCATTAAAAATGTTTTTTTAAAGAAATTCTTAAACATGAAAAGTGTTTAAGCTTTGTAATTCAAGAAATTATTACGGGTTTGAAATTTCAAAAATAAATGCTTCAGGTGTAAACATAAGCAAACACTGACCTCTGTCTGACTTTAAATTAATTATCCAAATATGATGAAATCTGGCATGTAGTCAGTGTATATACTCATATCGGCTACCTCAGTGGCCTAGTTGTTTCTACTAGTCAGGCATAGCATACTAGACTTTCACCCCGAGGACCCGGGTTCGATTCCCGGCCAGGGCTTGGCATTTTCATACGCTATAAATCATTCCATCGTCTACATTAGCCCAAGTGTGCACAATAGTCGGACGTTAAACACAAAAAAAAAATATATATATATATATACTCATATCATGATGTTTAAATTTTTAAAAAATGAAGGCATTCTTTTTGGTTAAGAAAACTTTATTTTTTATAAGAAATGGTTCTATCAATTTGATCAAATTTTGCTGAAATGTACGTGTAATCCAAACGTATCTGCTTCAAATTATCAGTTCAGGTGTTATTGAGAAATTAGCGTTATTTTCATCAGATTTTTAATTTATAAATTAATCTGATTTCCCAGCTTTTTGTTAGTAACTTCTCAAATGATTTTTTTTTTTTTGCAAATAGTTGAGTCTAAGAAAGTTTGTGTGGTAATGTTTTGGCACAGTTTCAGTTCCAAGTCATAATCCATTTATTAGATGTTATTTTTTAAGTGATAGACATAATCAATTACAATCTGTTACAGTACACTTCTCTTTGCTTAGAAAAAAATTCTAAAAGCAAAATATTTTTCAGTTGCCTTTCTTCATGGAACAATTAGTAATATCACATATAGATTTTGGAGAGAAGATCCCCATTGTTCAAAGTTCTACCCGTCCAAGGATCGACAGTGAAGGTATATGGGTTGATCTCGATATTATTTACGAAGGAGGATTTAAAATGACCGTAGACACAAAGCTGAACTTGATGAAGTTAAAAACAACGCAGAACGATTACGCAAGCGATTCACCATCACAGTCTCCAATCAAAACGGTTGAATTGTCTCCCAAGTAAGTTGTAATTTGTATAGTATCTTTTTAATGAATTTCCAATAAAAAATATCTTATTGCAGCAGCTACCATGGTAAAACCCAGACCTGTGTTCTTGAAATGTGCATATATCCCAATTTTTAGTACAAAATTTAAGCGATTGTTAGGAATTCTATAACTCAAGACTTTAGTTTGAGTCGCAATTATTTCCGTTGTTTTACCCTTATCATTAACGCTGATCACTCGTTCTTGTTAATCTTACTAGCATAAATTATGGACGTTAAGAATAAATATATATTTATTTAATGTTAGCACTCTGATGTTCACAATTTTGGCCCAATTTGATTCAAACGACACAATAATTAATTTTGATAATAACTTAGACAACTTTGTTACCAGAAAAAAATTGTTCAACAGTTTCAAAATGGCGACCATTCAAATCTTACAAATTTATAATGAATAAATATAAATTCATAAAGAATGGATTATCTTTTTCTAAAATCTGCGTAAATTAGCATTTTTAAATTTTCAAATTCTTTGAGGTTATGAAAGTGAATTTGACAAGTACACATTCATATTTTCAGCATAATTAAAATTGGTTAATGTGCTGGTTTGATTCAAACATTGTTATGAAATTGATTTTGGTAATTATTTAAAAGATTATTAGCAAAATCTTGTCAACTGTTCAAATCGTTAAAAAAATTACAATTTTTTCTTAATTGTTTACTTAATCTGGTTTCACTGTTGTAATCAGTGTTCAGATTCTATTAAAAATTTCATATACTGGTATTTGCAGATTTTAGTTCTAATTATGATAGTGTAAAAAGATTTTCAAAAAAAACCTCAGATATAAAATATTTTTGTTGTAAATTTGCTGCCATCATGTCAGCGAGAATTGTGTGTGCCATGATTATTTAGTTATTACTTTTGTGTCTATTTTATTTCATTCAAAATAACAGTTTGAACAGATTTTTGCTTAGTAACGAACTTGCCCTATTTATTTCCAAAATCGATTTTTGTGCAATTTTTTAATCAAACAACCCAAAATTGAGAACATGACCATGCTAACATATACATATATTCGTAAATATATAATTTGTATTTTTTTTCAAAAAGTGACCTTGAGAAATCAACACTTATTTCAAAGTCCTGAGTCTGGAGCTTACTATGATGGCACTGATTTTCCACCAGAATTTCGTTAATTAATAATCTCAGTTTTTGAAACTGTATTTTGGATTTAATTATTTACAATACATTTTCTGTCTTACCTTCTTTTGACATCAAATTTCCGCGTACAGTAGTCTCTCAAATAATCCAACAGGTATCAGACCAGAGAACTGTAGGATTGACGGAAACATCGTATTTTAATAGAAAAACTGATTTTCATTACTTATACTGTACAGTTATTAAAATTGAATATAATATTTTAAAAAATATGTATACACTGTAGTAAAATGAAATTTGCTGTATATTATGTTACAAATGTGTTTGTGCATATCGTTGGAGTCTAAACCAATTGTCATTTTGATGAATTCGGTAGGTCTTATTTGCCCATATATCTCAGCCATTTTTTACTTTGTAAAAAAGTAGCTCTTTTTGATCAAAAATTTGATTTTTTCAAAATTGGCTATAACGATTTTGATCAAGAAAACATACGAGTTGTAACCTCAAAAATTCCAGTTCAGGAATTATTTAAAAATATGAAAAATCAGCTTGATTTTTCAAAATCAGTTTGTCAATTTTTTTTTTTATTTAATAAAAAGATACATAACTCAAGACATTGAGTTAATCGAAAAAAACAAACTATGACCGCCATCAGGTTTTAAATTAATTGACCAAATTAGATTTTGATGAAATTTGGCGTGTAGGACTAGTTTGCTGAAATCGTGGGGCAATTTTTTTTAAATTTTCCAATAAAAATAATGGTTCTAAGCTCATTTTTTGTCCAAAAAAACGGATTTTATCAAGATTGGCTCTTAATGATCTTTGATAAAATTTGCTGAAATTGATAAAATGATTTTGATAAAATTTGCTCAGATATAGTTAAGTACCTACAAAATATATAGGTCGAACAAAATACTTAATTTTACAAAATCGGTGTCAGATTTTGCTCAAATTTGGATCAAATACGAAGATTCATATATCAAGTCATGTTAGAAAATTTGAAATACAAAGAAAGTTTTTGGTTTTGGGAATAAATAAAAAAAACAAAATTAAGTTCTGGCTACCTTCAGGGTTTTTCTTAATTTTCTTGAACCATAGTTTTCTTTTTCAAATATGATGAACCAATTTTGTGAAAATAGTCTGATTTTTCTATTTAATTTTTATGGTTAGTTTCCTAACTAGATTATGTGAACGTGTTTATGTAATGTAATTTTAAGGGTGGTGAAGTTGGCAATGTTCGACAGCGAAGTAGAGGATAGTGCTGAGTCTTCCAGCGAGGAACCTGACTTGTCTCGTTTCACGACAGCAGACCCAGCTTGTAGTCCTGTGGCATCGGGGAAATACATGAGACTGCTTGAGACTGTCACACAGTCAAAGTACTTCCAACATGTATGTCAAGTGATCTTTATTTTATCTTGTATTATATTTTTCATGGATAGTGGCGCATGTTACAAAACATACCAAGGTTCATTCTAAAAGTAAAGA
The DNA here is from genome assembly GCA_022606455.1 of Callitettix versicolor. NCBI lineage: Eukaryota > Metazoa > Arthropoda > Insecta > Hemiptera > Cercopidae > Callitettix > Callitettix versicolor. Next base: position 3,569,001 of record CM040186.1, read on the forward strand.
ATGTTTCTGTCGATATTTTTATTTAAGATAATAAAACAAAACTTATTTTACAACAAATTAGATACCTCAGCTATTTTTCGAAATAGTCACCATTCACTTAAATGTCGCCATTTGTCATAGCGTTTCATCAACTTTTCTCCTACCCATTTGCCGCCAGATTTTTAACAAGTCTCAAAGACTGTTAAATAGTAGTGGATTAGGATTATTGTTATTAATAGCATATCAAATGTTAAAACATATAGTAAGTAGTTTGTGCGGACACAGTCTTTCACCAAAATTAAGATTTGATTTATGTTTAATTATGTTTAGTTACGTTCGAAGAACCAGATGAAATATATCAAACAAAGCTAAGTTTTTAATCAAACCTTATAAGTTCTATGAACATAACTTCTTCTATGAACATAAGTCTTGTAAACGTGGATGCGTGTGAAGCCAGCAGCCGAGACCGCTGTTGCTGTTGAGACACCAAATTGCATGTAATTAGCACAACGTTAATAATTACACATACTTTGAGTTTATAGTCTTGTTCATATCAACTGGTAACTATGCAGTATGTCCGAATTTATACTATAGCGGATTGGTTAGAAATTACGTCTTAAAACCAGACAATATGATTTAAGCGATTTATCCAGATAAATCCAGCACTTGTGAATTCACGTATAGCAGCAGTCTTATGGTAGACCATAAAGCGGCAACACTGATGGAGAACAGTTAAGGACGTTGCAGCATTCTGAGTGTCTTGTATGTAGAGGACAAACAGAATTACCTGGGATACGCGTAATTGCTAAATACTCAAAAGTGGTCAACTCAACACATGGCTTGAATACCGGTCTGAAGGTACGCGTTGTTACCACAAGATCCAAAGCACGAAGACAGTGATTTTCCATTTCACAGAGTGTACAAACACTATTTGAATTGAAAATTCTGAATAGATTTGCTGAATAATAAACTTGTACTAAGCTACTACGAAAATTGATTTTTGTATCAAGTTTGAATCATATCAAATCTGAATTGTAAACATGAGAGTTTTCATTCACACACACACACACACACACACACACACACACACACACACACACACACACACACACACACACACACATTGTGTGCAAAAATTTTAACTCCTATAAAAAAGTGATCTAGAGGTTAGGATAACTGCTCACTTCAAGATCCTACTTGAAATGAAACTGATTTCATTTCAAGATTTAATTTCTAGATTTGATTTAATTTCAAGATGGTAGAAATAGAATCATGGTAGAGGTTTGACCGTGATGATTGCTCTCTTCCAATAGGAATTTTCTAATTTTTTTTTAATTCAGAAGATACCAAATTTTTGTTACAGGTAACAGACTACAGGGTGATCAGAAACATGATGGAAGGGCTGTCTAATACCAACATCACACTTTTGGTGGAAGTGCAAGGACTCGTAGGAACTTTAGTGTTAAATTTACCTTCCCCTCCGACAGATAGGCTATGGTAAGTCAAGGCAATGTAAGCATACCAAATAGCTAGGCAAGAAGAGTATTATGGCTCGGTCGGTTGATCATAAATGGTCATTCGGTGGATTATGTCTATTCATTAAGAAGTGCGACATAGGACATTGTAAAGTAATCTTATGTAGCTTGTGACACAGCTCTTGGACGTATGAAAGAACATAATGCTGGATTGTGAATTGATACAAAAACAAATTTAGTTGCAGACAAATGGTTTTCTTTTCTTCTTCCTTTCGTTTCACCCTCTTTGGGGTACGCTGAATTAATCATTTCTTGCGCGCTGCACTTTTCTTTGTTCCCAGTAGCTCTTCATTCTTTCTGATTTTCTTTTCCTCTCCTCTTCTGAAATGATAGGTTTAGGTTTTATTTTGGTTTTATCTTGGAATCTTATTCTTTCGTCTTTGGTAATTATCTTAGCAGTTTGGTCAAGCAGTGAATTTTCTGTAATTTTTAATTCTATTAGGTCTTTTTCAATTTCTTTAAACCAGTTCGGTTTTGTTTTACGATTATGGTTTTTCTTTTATTGAACAAAAAAATTTTAGTTTTAACTAGTGATAGGGCAGATTCAGAATAACTATAAAGTAAAACTGTACATACTCTTTTAACCCGTTGAGGAGTACTAATATTCTAAAATGTCACAATATCAGGTTTGTTAGGGCGTGATAATGTGGGAGAATACAAGCTGAAAATAGCTTGTGAAATACTAATAACAAATAACTAAAGTTAGTTTTTGGAACTTATATTATTGCTTGGACTAACTCTTTACACAACATCTTTTAACGTCCGACTATTGTGCACACTTGGGCTAATGCAGACGATGGGATGATTTATAGCATAAGAAAATGCCAAGCCCTCGCCGGGAATCGAACCCGAGTCCTCGGGATGAAAGCCTAGTACGCTATCCACTAGGCCACCAAGGCGGCTACAAGGAAAGTAAACAAACAATACTGACTTCAGGCATGAAGAACAAGTGTTTACAATGTAGTCTGTCAAGGGTTTAACAAAGGTTATTTGTAGTCTGTCACCAATATTCACCTCTCCCTTTCACCAACTTCTTACTTAACTTATAAATTAACGGTTTAATTATAAATTTTAAGGAGCCGCCTCGGTGGCCTAGTTGATAGCGCACTGGGCTTTTACCCCGAGGACCCGGGTTCGATTCCCGGCCAGGGCTTGGCATTTTCTTATGCTATAAATCATCTCGTCATCTGCATTAGCCTAAGAGTGCACAATAGTCGGACGTTAAACACAAAACAAAACCAACAAATACTCTCCTGTACAGAGGGAAGATAGTTAACCCTTCCTCTACAGAACACACAAGCCAATTAAGTGATCCAATAACCCGAACACTTATAAATGTCAGCCATGTGTTCTAAAAACGCTAAAAAGTAAAGTCATACAAATTTTCGTTAAGTTACATTTCAGAATGTCACCACTTTATTTTAATAAATTGCTGGAGACATTACAGAATCAATCCTATTGACATGCAAACACCTGTACTCGTCAAAGAACTAGTGGTTTTTTCATATCATTGTATACTTTTTAATTAAATATAATTAAATTTAAATTAAATTAATTTAATTTAATTAAATTAAAATTTATAATTAAATCGTTAATTTATAACTAAAGTAAGAAGTTGGTGAAAGGGAGAGATGAATTTGTCAAAGAACTAGTGGTTTTTTTCATATCATTGTATACTTTTTTAATTAAATAAAATTAATACTTTTATAAATTATGTTTTTTGAATTGTACAGGTATGGTTTCCGTAGCAATCCGATGATTTGGATCTCAGCGACACCAAAATTTGGAGAACGAGCGGTGACAATGTTAAACATCACTCGGTTGATTGAAAGAAAGTTGTGTAAGGAATTTGAGGTATGATTTTTAAATATTTAAATTACTTCGAGTCTTCTCCGCAGGGGGTGCAGACTAGCTGCACCTATTAAGAGGATTTAGACGTCCCTCGTGTACACACATTTACACATACAACACTACACTTATGACTTTAACACTTTACACTCACTTACATTTAGGGAGACAATAATAGCCTCAATGTGCTTTTCGCCTTAAAATAACAACAACAAAAATACTTTGAGTCTTTAATTTTGTTTTAAAGGCAAATATTATTTATTTATAGAGGGCCAAAGGTAAACACTATAAGTGTTTTCGCAGTATTGTATAAAATTAATTGTATTTTCTGTTTTATAGGCTCTATAAGTATTTTAATTGAAAGTATATTTCACTTTTACAATAACTATCAATAGGCTAAATTTACTAGATTAAATGATATATTTTCAAAACATTTGTTGCAACTTTTGGTCTGAAAGTCATGTTGTGTGTACTCAAAACCCAATCTTGAGTCATTGAGAAGGCCATTGTCAATGGTAAAATGTGAGAGAACACTGGATGCCAAGCTGTCACTTTTAATAGCGAAGTTAATATTAAATAAGTGCTTTAACATAGGCAGTTTTTTCTTGATAATTTCTCCAAACTAATATAATTATTTAAAATTGTTTTTACAGAAATTGGCTATAATTCCAAACATGAGACAGTTTAAAATTCCAATAATGTGCAGAGATATTCCCCGATGATCCGTAACTTCCTTCATAAAACCTTTCCTGGTCTGTGGTACAACCTAACCTTCCTTTTCGTAAGGTAGTTGTGGTGATCCTACAATTATATTTTTGTTTCTTTTATTGTTGTTATATGTAATTATATTTTTACTTTTAAAATATTGCTAAATAAATGTTGTTTTTCCTAAATATAATTTGACCGTTGTGATTTGTGTTCAGAATTTAGTTGTAGAAAATTTTGTGTGCAGTTTTTTTTTAGTATAATTTTATTTATAGTGTACTGTTGTGTGTTAGTAACAGTAAGTCCCAGGAGGGGGTGCATGCTAGCTGCACCTATTGAGAGGATTTAGACGTCCCTCGCGGTACCCGAGTCTAACACACTACACTTACGACTTTAACACTTTACACCCACGCTTACATTTAGGGAGGCGATAATAGCCTCAATGTGCTTTTCGCCTTAAAATAACAAAAAAAAGTTACAGTAAGTTATCTGTCCTAACGATAAGTGAAAATATTGTGAAATTCAGAACAGTTTTGTTAAATTTAAAGCTTAACAAAACTATAAGGATATACTAGTTGCAATTCTACAACATGAGGTGTAACCCGGGAATTTATTATCACTTCATAACCTTGTACATGGAGCTTTTTAGTTAACTTTCGTTTTGTCTTCAACCATCCAGTTAAGCAGCTCTCAGCTAAAGGCCATAAAGTTGGTCTAGTATCGCGAAATTGTTTTGTCTGTTTCTGCTCAAATTTTGTTCAAATATAACATTTATAACTTTAGTCATTGTAGGATATTTGAAGGAGAAGAAACTTATTATGAGTAAATAGAAAAATAAGAAGAAGAAAATAAATTCTGACCATTGTTGGGAGTAGATTAGGTTTCTTCCATTTATATTTTTTTCAATTTAAAATTTGCTATGTTGTTGTAAAGTATGATTATCCATGTATTTAAAAATAGTAATCTCTCAGTAATCCAAAAGATATGAGACCAGAGGGCTGACAGATTAATGAAAACGCTGGATTAGTTGAGGTTAATTAAAAAAATGGAATGGAATGGCAAAACATATGTTTATTGTTTTATTGTATAAAATTTTGACTATGCAATATATTGCAGTATAGGACCCGTATTGAAATTTTCTAATAAATCATCCCATCATCTGTGGCCTAGTGCGTGCACAATAGGCTTTAACCCGAAAAAAAAAAAAAACTAATAAGTCTGGGTTCGATTCCATATTAATATATTTAATATATATATACTGTAATAGGGCTTAGGCATTTTTATACATTACTGCTATAAATCATCCCTTATCATCTGCTGTAGTTTTCTCTCTTTATTTGTTTCACCAAACTTTGTGGTACACAAATAGTGCCTTCCTCGGATGTTAACCTTGCTTTTCTTTCTTCGTCAGAGATTTGGATCATTCGCTTGGATTTGACTTTGCCTTGGAACCGTTGCTTCTTGTCCTTGGTTATTGTTTTGGCTGTTCTGTCCATGAGCATAGTGTCAGTGATCTGCAGTTCTGTTAGGTCTTTCTCCGTTTCTCTAAACCAAAGTGGTTTGGCTCTTCTACTGCGAAAGTAGTCAAATATTATTTTGGTTAGTCTATTTTTGTCCATTCGGAGGATGTGCCCATAAAAATCAATTCTCCTTTTTGCTGTAGTTTTCATTATAACAAAAATGAAAAAAATATTAGAGATCAAGTTTTATGTTTTCATTTGTTCTGTGTGGACATTTTTCACTTGTAGCGTCACAGTAATAATTGACACAGTGACCAAATTATGTATATGTCTACACAGTGATGCATACACTAGACTAAGGTTAGTGTTTCTGTTAGGCTATGATCACACTGACGTGGTGATCAGTATTTTCATCCTACTGGCCTTTCTGAAAACATCATATTACTGGAGAGGTTGAATCACTGTATTTAGTGAAGTTTTGTTTTCTTCGCCTTTTTAATCTGTTCGCCAATTATCCGTGAATTGTGTTACCAGCGTTTACTCCACCAGCCAATGCTGAGGATAACCAGGAATCTGGTGTATATGCAACTTCTAAAAATTAAAAATATCTTCCAGAGTTACGAATTCACATTTCATTTTCTAATGTTAATTTGCTTATAACAAGTGTAAGGATTTATACAAAAGGAAAACCCCTTTATCGTAAAATTAAAAGTAAACTAATTTAATAATTACTAAATAAATATCAAACTAGTTGGCTTACTTAACACTGATATACATTTCGGTAGCATATCGACAATTTTCAGAAGGAAACTATATAATAATGACACTAATTATAACTAAATTGGTAATAAAGCCTAAACCCTTCCCATTCCCAGATCGGTCTAACAAAAAACCTGTGTTACCTGACATCCTTTAGATGGGGACAAGGCCACTGTCTAACTGAAAATCAACAAGTTCAGTACACTAAACTTGAAAAATATGTCTAGTAACATAATATACTAAAGAGAAACAAAATTATATAAACTAATATAATTTGACCAACGTTATCTTGGTATAAGAAAAAAAAAACAATGCAGACTGGAGAACAAGTCTGCAAGAAAACAGATTTACGTTTAACTGTATTAGTTAATAACTTTTTTTCTCTTTAGTTCGTTAAGTCACTAGATGTATTTTTAGTATTAGTGTACCGCACTTGTTTTACAGTTAGATCACTGCCCCCTCTTCCAGAAGATGGTCAGGTAACATAGGTGTTTTGTTAGACCAGTCTGGACAAGGGAAGGGATTTGGCTTTATTACCGATTTAGTTATAGTTAGTGTCATCTTTTATAGTTATAGTTGTATTTTTTGACATCACCACAATGCTCCTTGCATAGTTGTAAGGGACTTTGTATAATACATGTTATTTCTTCTTGACAGGTGATAAAGAACCTAGTGGTATAGCTATGTTATGTTGCAGAAACTATTAGTGGTCCCGAACATGGATGATTTGGTGATACCGCTGATGAGCAGAGCTATGCCGAGTTGATGCGTGCGCCTGACTGGATGGTATTGTCTTTCAAAACGTAAGCAAGTTACCGTTACTACAGTATAAAAATTATAATTTTTTTTATTAAAAAATAGCTTTAAATTCTTTATAATTAATTCTTTTTAATTGAAATTTAATTTTAGAATACTCATTTTTTTAATTGAACAATCTATAAACATTGCACAAATTTTCTTACGTCGAATTTGGTTTGCTCTGTGGTGAAATTGTTTGTTGTACATCCCCTACTGTACTGAGGAATACACTGAATACTGAAATACGAAGTACAGAAATGAATAAATTTATTCAAATTAACCCTTATGATCATTTTGATAAGGATCTATACCATACATTAGACTTTGTTGAGGATTATAACTCACCTGGCCTTTTGGTTAAATTTTAAGAAAGTTATTCATTTCTGAAAAAAATTTTTTTTTTTTTATAGATCAAACAAAAAATGTCCTCCACTATTCCTCAGTATAGTAGGGGGGGGTTATTCAGTTGTTCGACAAATTAATTTATTAAAAAATATAAGTAAAAAAAAGGAAAATATCAATATTAGTTAATCATATTTTGCTTAAATTTTTGGTCCTACATAAATATCCATAACACAAGTCAGTATACGAATTTTTTAATTTATGGTTTGATAGTAAATCGGAAAAAATCAATGTTTGGTTACTTTAGTGACAATATTTTTAGCAAAATGTTACCAAAATCATTTATGAAAAATCTAATTTTTGTGGTTTTCATGTGTCTTAACATCAAAAATCTGTTTAATTATAAAAAATTTCCATTTGACCCATTTTACACACACATACGTCCTGGTAAAAATACTTTTTCAGATTTATAGACCTAATGACCAGAATCTCAAGATCAATTTTTTCATGTTAACCTTTTTTATGTATTTTCAATGGTGAGAATATAAAGAGCCATTTTTATTAAAATCACTAATCAGCTGTTTCATCTCATTCAGCTGTGATATTTTGTAATTATATTCAGCATATTAACAGTTTTGATGTTTTATGTTTATTCTTGATCAGTAGAGTCCCGTTAATGCGAAATTAAAAGTCGACAAACTATAGAAAAAAGGTTTAAATATACTATGTTTATTTGTATAAACATATGTTAATGTGTTTTTAATTAATATTTTTGTTTAAAAAATAAGTATAATATTATGAAAAGCATTAATATTAATTACATATAAAACAAGCTTTGAGTTATTATAAATTATTGGTAAAGTGTAAAAAAAATAAATGCCAACGTAATATGATAATTTAATTACATTAATTTTAAACAGTACAAATTCAAATTTCAAACATACATTAATAATTTTTTTCAATAAAAAAATTGTAATAATACATTCCAATATTACCATACCAACTAACCCAATTCACCTTCTGGAGATAGACATAAATTTTGTCTTTGGAAATTAACAAGAGAGAGAGAGAATGCCCCCCATCGCTTCTCCAACAACTGGCCATCTCCACAATAGAAGAAAGATACCTCTCCGACCAATGGTTGAGTTTCTACACAGATGGATCCAAGTATGAGGATGGAAGCACCGGAGGTGTACACACCTCATTTCTCCCTCCACTACCCGGTTGGGCTGAACAGTTCGAATTTTGACGCCGAGATGGAGGCCATATCTAAGGCTCTTCTCCTTCTGCTGAACACTTCGCATAAACACCAAAACTGTGTAATACTGACAGATTCCAAGGCAGCAGTGCAGGCCCTATCATCGTCAGCGGGCAACAATCTTAAAGAAATACATCAAATGTTACAAACGCTTCAAAAATTAAGCAGAAATATAGTGTTCCAATGGACCCCTTCTCATGTAGGTGTGCCAGGAAATGAGGCTGCAGATGAGCTGGCAAAGAAAGGTTCACTCCTACCTCAACACAAATATTTGCCAAATTCAAATAAGGCAAAAGCCATGCTCAAAAGTACAATGAAGAAAGAGCAGATGGAAAAAATGAAGAGCATAGCAGAAGGCAAAAATATAGACGAGGAATGAGACGGACTGAAGGAAAAACCAAGTCAGTGGCACAGTTCCGTCTTGACACGGGTCATGACTGTCTCGCCGCCCACTTGAAGCACATTGGAGTCTACTCCTCTGAAATGTGCCCTCTGTGCCAAGAGACGAACTCAAATATGAACAAGGAACACCTGCTGACATGCCCTGGATTGAATGCTGATTCGAGACGACAGAAGAGCTTCGCTCAGCTGTATTGGGAGGCAAGAAGGCTGATAGACTGGAGTCCGGGCTAGCCATAGGAAACAACAACAACATTCCAGTGTAATCTCTCAAAGAACATAAACAAGTGCCATAGCTAGTAAATTAGTACAACAATAGCTCATTGCGTAACAGCCAAAGGATTAATACTTGTTTTAATCTTTCTATTTCTCCTTAAGGAAATACGGTCCTCTTCATCCCTCTCCTCTGTAAATATGTCCTGTATATTTAATGTTTTGTTATTGCTTCCACAAAGATAACTTACTACAGTTTTACTTTTTGCGAGAATGTTTGTGCAGTATATGCTTGTACAAATTTATTGCCTACTTTAATAAATTACTTTAAGAATAAAATAAAATTTAAATTTAAATGATTTAAAAATATTTTGAGAAGCGTAAATATTTACGTTTGACTATATTTGCTTACTTTATTTGTTTACGCAGAGTATTTTATGCACTCATTAAATATTAACCATTTATTTTCAGCTGTAAAACGGTAAAAAGCTGGTTTGTACAAAAAAATGGATCATCTTATCGTAAGCTATTTTAAGTTAGAAAATTCGTTGAAAATAAATTGTTAAAAAACTATACATTACACATTAAATTTAAAATAACTTATTGCATTTAGTGAAATGGACATCACACAACAAATTTATACAAATGGTAACTTTAAAAAAAAAAATAAGAATTTTCTTAATTTTTCTTTTGTATTTTTTGCAAATTTTGTTGACAAAGTCGAATTCTAAGACTCATTTATTAATGTAAGTTGATTTTTTATTAGTCTTTTAAATTTTGTTAATTTTACAAGATTGTTGGTACGAATAAAATAAACAGTTGTTTATTTTTGTTTGCGGTTATGTCATCACAGTACATGCTGGGTGTGGTCATTGGCAGACTAGTAAATTAAAGTGTACTTAGTTGAACTTTGTCGCGTGGATAGTAATTGATGGGAAATTGTCGAAATTACCTTAATTTTACTTGCATAACAATTCAGTTTTGTTGTTTACTTAACAATTGTACTTAATATCAGCTAGATTAATGATGACAAAGCGTTGATGTGTGTAAGTTCAGAGATGCAGCAGATTCATCGATGTGTTAACCTCATCGAATACAGTCCTAACGTAACCTTTGGAAAAGAACTTTTAATTGTACATCACAATATTGTCTGTATTATTGCAACCAATTCAACATTAAGTATTTCCAAAGTTGACCTTAAGATAAGACTAATTGCAATATTTACAGGCCCTACCCTTGATTACTGCCAGGTTTTTTTTATTTATTCATTAACTGTAACCTTAACTTTATTTTCAAATTTGAAACACTGACACTGAATCTACAATGAAGCTTATGAATAATTTATAACAAATTTTGGGGTTTGATATTTTACTTCTGTCATTTTTTGTTTCCAAAGCAGTGAAAAGTTATTTTCAACCCGTACATTTTGTTTTGCTACATGCAACTCAATCAGTCATTTAAAACTATTTGAGAACAAACTTCTTTTTTATGACAGCATTTATAGCAGAATTGGTCTTTTCATATAGTCCATTTACATGTACAGTCCTGTATACATTTATACGTGTATCATTCAGTCATTTTTTTTTCAAATTCTGGAACCCTAAAATAGATATATCCACTGAAACCTTTGTGGAGAGTACTCATAGCCCAGTCAGTAGAATAGCAAGCAGTTAAGTAGAATAGATTTGGACACAGGTTCGAATCTGTTCACTAACATTAGGTTTTTGTACAACATTTGCTAAGAAATAAAAGACATAATCTTCGACCACTAAAACTAACCTGAATGTAGTCAGTGTACTTATTTGTACTTAGCAGTATGATTTTATAATAACATTTTTTCCCTCCGATATTTTTTGATGTGGAAAGGATATTAGAGCAGTGTGAGAAGGCAAAAAAAGTGGTGACATTCTCTGGCGAAAGCCAAAACACGCTTGATTGTATTCTGAATGATTAGTGCGAATTGAGTTGGTTCATAAATTGAGGAAAAGATATCTTTCCTTATCTCTTACTAGTCTATTCTGTTGATATAAATTAATGGACATTTATTGTAAAACTTCTATCCAGTCAATTTTTATGATCATGTGTTTATATTGACACATTTTATATTGGAAAACTGGAAAAAAGTACTTTATTTCCATGCATACAATGTTAGTTAGGTGAGTAAAGTTAGGTAACATGGTATGCGTGAAAAAAAAAATGTTAATATAATGTTAGCAAGCAAAAATTAATGTTAAATTCAACTGGGGTGACCTACAAAGTAATTTTTTCTATTGCCGTAAAGGAACACACGTCCGTCCAATATTCTTTTCTTTACTTTTTTTGAACCGACTTTATAACATTTCATTCGGGTGTTAGCAAGCAAAAATAAACAATGCATTACTATATGGAAAAAAGTGACTGCCAAATAATGAACAACGGTTACAAACTTTTATGTTATTGTGCTTCAAGATAAACTGGATTGTCTAAATCAAGTAATGTATTAGTTTAAGAAGGGGAGTTTGGCTTTTAATTCCTATTGTTCATAATCAATGAGCTATGATTTGTTATAGTTATGGATTATTCAGATATTTGCACAGGACTAACACAATGTTTTTATAGTATAGGTCACGCAAGTTTTCTTAACATGTGCTTTCATGGTTGTATTTTGTAATTTGTATTGTATTTTTGTAAATTGTATTTTTATTAATTTGTACGATATACCAGACATAAATTCCTAGCATCGAGTTTTCCCTATTTATTAGGTTAAAGCATTTATGCGCATTTCCTTTAGATTTGTGTTAGTTTGTAATTTGATAACAAAAGTTGACATTTACTATTAAAAAATTGTATAATATGTTATTATATGCAAATATCTGAAATTCGAAATCGCGTATGTTCGTAGAATTATTTATATTATCTAAATTAAAAGTTTTCTTAAGGAAAAAATTGTTCTGGAAATTTACAGTGTGTTTATAGTTTTAACGCAGCGGTGAAATTATATTTTCAAGAAGTGTATATAGTGAAATGTATATTTTTCAGAATGATCACCATTTTTGGTGCACAACAAACGTTTTCGAGCCATTGCGAAATTCAATTTTCATGTCAAGTTGCAATCAAATCGAACCGAAGTTGTGAATGGTAATAGATACATTTTTTTTCATTATCAAGTCTTATAACATGGTCCTATACATTTCTGATTATTATAGTAGGAATTGTGTATCTGTTGTTTGTTTCTCTTACTAACAAATTTCCTGGTACAGCTGTCATATTGAGACTCAGTCCTAGAACCTTGAAATGAGCACTGATCCTGACCACTAGAGCACTTTTTGATGTGTTGTTATAAATCTTAATATATGTGTGGGAGGAGTTGTTTTTGTGTGTTAGTACTTTCACATTTGCAATTTTTGTTCGATTTGATTAAAATGCCACAAAAATTAATTTTGGTAATAGCTTGGCTAAGGTCGTTGCCAGAAAAGTCCATTCAACAGTTTCAAAATAGCTGCAATTTCAAATCTTAAAATATTCGTAACTTTTTTCTTTACGCTTTTTTAAAAATCCGATTTCACCATTGTGGCCAGCATGTAAATCTAAATAAATTAACATTTTGAATTTGCGAATCCCGTTGGAAACAAGAACATGGAGTCTGACAGCGGTCAGGGTTCATATTCATATTTTCATTGTAATTTGAAAGTTTATTGTGCTAATTTATGCCAGTTTCATTTAAAATTTACACAAGTTATCGATTTCAGTAATAGCTGGAACACGTTTGTTTAGCAACAAAATCCGTTCATTTCCAAAATGGCGACCATTATAAATCTATAAAGAAAGTAACAATTTTGTTGTACACTTTTTTGGAAATCTAATCTCAATCATAATCAGCGCTAAAATGTGCACAAATATGCATTTCAAAATTTTCCAAATCCATGGATGTTAAGAAATTAAATATGGCCAGGGTTCATTTTTACGTTTCCAAAGTAATTTGAAAGTTTGATATGCTAATATTTGCAGATTTTAGTGATTATAGTTGGCAAAAGGGTGTGATAAAAAACATTTTAGGAAATTCGCAGTGAATTGTTTTTCAATTGGATTATTATAGCTTGAATTTGTTTTTACTAGATAACTGTTAATTTAGACATTATAAACAGTTTTGTCATTAATCTCAATTAATCGTGAATATTCTTTGTGAATTTTTATCATTCATTTGTTTACATATATTTGTTATGTTTGTTTTTTGTGTTATAGTTTTGTACATTCGCAACAGTTATATAAGATTTCATAGCGTGTAGGTTTCCAAAGATAGCATTTACTTGAAATATTCTTAATATATTGTTGTTACTGCTATAATATATATATTTTATAAATTTACCAAATATTGAAAACATTTTGAAATAATGTGACGTTTTTACTAATGTTACAATAATTGTAGGTTTTGGGTTCTAACGAATAGTTTTACAAATTTTCTTAATGTCTTTTACACAGATTCGTTTAAATCATAAAGTATTTTGTTCTAAAAACATCTGCGAAAAGTTAGTTCATAAAACAACGATGGTAAATATTTAATTAAGTTGGTTAACGAATATTTCAGAACTGCTAAATTAGGAGCATTATATAAACTATAATAATTATTTATTAATGACATTACAGACTAGTTAAGTAAAGATAAAAAAATTATGTTTTTATCATTTCAAATTTTGTAGATTGGGCCTACTCTTTTCACTATTGCGAATATTTTATAAGATGTTACGATAAAATTATGTTTTAAAATAACATTTTTAAACAATCTGTTATCTATACATTACATAAGTAGATATTTATTTATATTTTAATTATAAAAAACAGTTTAAACAATTTTTTTTAAACTTCCTAATAGAGTAGGATCTTGATAACTCGAATATGAATTAGATTTTAAAAAACTTTTATCTAGGATTGAGTTATTGAGGTTCAGCCATCTTCATTTGAAATGGTGAAATTGTATATCTATAACTTCTAAGTTTTTTGTGGTTAACCTCTATGATTTAAATTTATAAATGGATACTGTGTCCTAAATTAGTCCTTGGGGTGATTAAAATAGTAGAACTAAGTTATACAGTAGGCCTTACTGTATTTTTCTACAAGGCTATATCTGCCTTCTTGCGATCACTGCCATCTTAATAAATTTTCTCTTCTCTTCCACCATCAAAAAGGAAGAGACACTTTCACGTAACATTTGCACATCAGCACATATATTTCACAGGGTGAGACTGACAGTGAGTGGGGGGACAGACAAAAGCGTAAAACAACTGGAGTAATTGAAGTTTGCAGCACGGGAATTCAACTTATAGAGGTTAGCCAATACAAAACTTTTAGTTTTTGACATTTTCAAAGTACTAAAAAAATTCATCTTATAGAGGTGTTTTTACCATTTATTGTTGCCGAGATTTCAAAGATATTTTTAAAAAATTAATATTCGAGTTATCAAGATCCTACTGTATTAGAAGATTTTCATTATAAAGTTGTACTTGTAAAAATTTCATTTATAAAAATACTGAATTTTTTTTCTGCAGTGTGCAAACGTAGGCCAAAGAATATTATTAATCGCTAGATAATTTCTGAAATGTGTATTATTATATTGATTCGTCTACTGCTACATTTTTTTAATGGTTGTGAGTGAGAAATCGTGATTTTTAGCTTTCCAAAAGTCAGTTTATTACGTGAAAACAAACCGTTAGTACTTTAGAAATACGTATAAAAAGTAAATATTATTAGTTAGATAAATACAAGAATCCAGAAAGTCGTTTTTAGTACCGCTTGGTAGATTTTTTTTTTTAGGTAAAATTAAGGAAACGTTCCAATAAATATTGGCCCAAAAATGTTTCACCTCCTGTTTATCCATCTGGTTTTACACAAAAAAAACTTTACATCTTTGGAAGTAGATAAGATGATTTAAAATTTAGTACACATAATTGTTAACTGTTACAATAATCACGTAGCAACAATTTATTCCAGTTGTTGTATTAACTTAAAATATAATTGTTAATTTATTCCAGTAAATATACACTTCTCTAAGTTTACCATAATAGTTTTGACTATTTTCGTAATTTTTACACCAAAACGTTTTATCACATATGCAATAGTAATAATGCAAAATATAAAAGTGCAATATAGCAAGTTGAAAAAACATTAAAAAAATGTTTACCTGCGTAACTAACAACAATAACTACAGCGTGAAAGTAGCTTAATGTGTTTTTCATCGTGAAAACAATCAATTTAATGTATCTCATTAATAAAAAAAACAATATAAACTTTATTTTTTAAATTACATTATGAACCTTAACACAATTTAGTATGAAAGTAGTATTACATGAAAGTGTCTAGCCTTGTAATGACTGTTACAGCAGATATAAAGCAGCCGCGGTTTTATAAAATTGGTGAATTCTGTGCTTATAGGTTATTTAATATGTGTTTTAACAATGGATTTTTTAAAATTACTTTAAGAACCAAATACGGCTTTGATTGAAATCAGTATTGCATGAAAGTTACTAATAGAATAACTGTAAAAAAGCAATGCTTTACACAGACACTACCTCTGTGGATGACCTTGGTGTAGTAAATGTAGCATGCTTCATGTATTGCAAATGGCAGTGACATTAAAATATAATTCTGTTCAAAATTGTATAAAATCGTAACTTACACAAATTTAATCTCCCGCCAGTGAATATCTTTTAGTTGGATAATAAATTGCATAAGAAAAGAAAAAAATATATATAAATTATTAATTTTATAAAACAAGTGTAACGGCATAGTTACGCTTATTTCTTATCCAATTGGTCTAAAGTATGTAAACAACCACCATTTTGGAAATATACAAGAAAACTTGCTTTTTTTGTACTCTGGTTAAAGGTGTCAACAGATATGTGTACCAAATTTAAATCAAAGATATGAAATTTATATCTTTGCATTACCATCAATAAAACTTTTATATTTAATAGATGAAATTAATGAACAATCAGTTTCAATAAAAACAATAAAAGATCAGTAATATTGATCTTGTGAAATATCAGACTTTAGAGATTTAGAATTCAATTCATAAATGAAACCTGTGAAAATAATAATTTCTAGTACTAGATGTAGATAATCGAACATTCTTACCATTTAATACCCAAATTCAACTTATAGTATGTTCTATAGATGTAATTCACTCGTGAAAAATTCCTAGCTTAGCAGTAAAAATCTCAACTGCAATTTGACATTTTTGGAATGTTCTGTTGAACAATATTTTCGTCATACTATCAACAGCACAAATCAAACATTCAGTGTTGCCAACATAAAACATGTAAAACATTATGAATATGGATGCTTGTTTGAATGAAGGTAGCAACACTGTGAACATAAATAGTCAGCAAAACATTTGTATTGATCTTTTTACAGCTACACAAATAAAATACAATAGAAGTCCTACATTGGCCTGTTATACGAGGGTTGTCCATAAAGTAAGGTTCCCAAGATGCTAAAGTCGCTATGAATGATGTTACGCGGGATCCGGTGACCTTGGCTTGCAGCTTGGTTCCCCCACTCCATGAGCTGTCTGCGACGCTCAGTCTTAGCTTGGTAACCATTAATAATGAAGTTATGACTTACGTCTTCCGCCAGCTGCGAATTACGCTCTGTGATTCGTTTTTTGTGTGCAAAAAACACTGCACCAATGGACATTCATTCCCAACTGTGTGAAGTCTACGGAGAAAAATGTATGAGCATACAACACGTGTACAAATGGTGCAAATAATTCAAAGACAGACGTTCATGATGAACAGTGTTCCATATACGGCTATCTGTTTCAGACAAAATGATTGCAAAAGTTGAAGAAGCAATGCTGAAAGATCGGAGAGATTGTTCGGGAGCTCTCCGAGATGATCCCTGATGTCAGCAAGACCTGCGTTGACAATATTTTGACAGACCATTTAGGGTATAGCAAGGTTTGTGCAATACGGATCCCAAGACAGCTTACAGCAGACCTCAAATGGCAACAGATTGATGCGGCCCGCTAATTTCTTCTGGCTTACAAAACCAATGGTGAGAAATTCTTGGACTCATTTGTCACTGGGAACGAGATCTGGGTACACTATATGACACCGGAAACGAAAGACCAATCATGTCAGTTGAAACATCCAGAGTCGCCGAAACCGCAGAAGTTCAAACAAACTTTGTCTGCTGGCAAAGTTAAGGCGAGCGTGTTTTCGGACAGGAAAGGGTTATTATTGTGCAAATTCATGGATACTGGCACAACAATCAATGCTGATTGCTACTGTGAGACTAAAGAACCTTCGCTGCACGATTCAAAACAAGAGGAGAGGCATGCTCACGATGGGAGTTTGTTTCCATTAAGACAACGCTCGTCCGAACAGCGCCTGTGTAACAACCGTTCTCATCAACCAATTTGGATGGAATACTGCCCTACAGCTCAGACTTAGCACCAAGTGACTATACTACTTCTTCCCTAATTTGAAGAAACACGTAGGTGGGACACATTTCAGTACCAGAGAGGAGCTGAAAGAAGAAGTTTTAAGCTATCTTCGGCGGGAGAGTTTTTCAACTCAGGCATACAAAAGATGGTTCAACGTATGCAAAAATGCATCGATCTCAACGACAATTATGTTGAAAAATAGGAAAAAGTGTAAGCTTTCCAAAAATGTATTATTTAATTCAAACAAACATGTTTTTCATTGTGAAAAATTATTGGGAACCTTATGTTACGGACAACCCTCATAGATACTGGATTAGCTGTACCCAAATTACCGTGTGTCTATTTACTGTGTATCTATATTTAAAATTGATTTACAATATTATGGACTTGATTAGGATTACTAACAGCTGATAGAACCAATTTTCACAGTCACTACAACTTGATCTTGTTGGCAGTAATATCAGTTTTAAGTCCATTTACTGTTGTTGAAATCACGTTGAACCTCATTTTCATTAATTCTAACATAATGTCAAAACAAATACCAAAAAAAAACTAAGTTAAAGCAAGATTTAAAAAGTAACGTTTTCATAGTAGGTTGTACATAATAAAAGTTTTGCTAAGTTTATTTCAAAAGTAGAGATCAGCATTGTAGAGTTAGCATATCTTAGTAAAATTATAAAAAATTACGGTCTTTCCCTGAAACGTTTCTATATTCTTCCATCAATGTAATAAACTGACGTTTATAAAAACTGTGCTTACTTGTATTGATTTTTAGTATTATGTTGTTGTATTAGTATAATTATATACAGTATAAGATTTATTTGGTTTAATAATATTAGTTGTACATAGTAAATACCTGTAGTATTTTTATTGGATGTTTATAATATTCCATTTTGTATCGTCGCCCTATTTTTTATATTTATAACTTAATTTTTTACTGTAAGTGTAATTGATCAACTAAACAATGCAAATTAATGTTATTTCCAGCATTATTTTAAACCAACTGTTATAAAAAATAATGCAAAAACTTTAAATTTTTATTTTATAAAAAAAGAATAATCATTGTGTAATATTGAGCTAGTTTATATTTATACATTAAACATTTTATACTGCTAAGATTTAGTGTGAATTAATCGATACAGTTACCAGTGGCTGCGACTTAACAGTAAGCTTATTTGGGTTGAGCAGGGTGAAGTCTACTCCCATTGCAACATTCAGGATGAAAATCGCTTTTTGCAAGTGTTTTCGGAAGTAGCATTAGACATTCTACATGAGTTGTGTTTCTTGTGATAAGCAACCAAAAATGTTTAAATAATAACCTCTGAATATCTTATTTACGTGAAAACAATTTCATATCTGAAAGATTAGAAAAATGTCTTAATAGTTGATCAGACATTTAACCATTAGTTTTAGTAACAGTATATTAAATACTGTATTAGTTTAAGGAATGTTTTTAAAAGTTACTTCATGATTTCATTGTCCCAAAGAACTATATATGTTAATGATTAATATAGCACAAACAAAGAATGTTAGACCTACAAATATTTTAAATTGTAGAATAATACAGCCTAAAAAAAGCTCACAGTATTGTTTTTAAATTGGTTATGCTATGGTGAATTTTTTTTTTAAAGAACTGATTTGAAGAAATGCTTTACCCGTTTGGGACCAAAAAAAATGCTGTTTTTGTTACTGTAGCAAAATTAATAACAAATATATTAGAACAGCTGATTTGTTTTAAAATATCTTGTGTAACCTATAATAAAAACAGCTGATACCATCTTGGGTCATAAATATGTTTTATTTTCAGAAATTTAAAAAATATTTGAAAGATTTTAATACAATTCTTGTCAGTATAAAATGTTGATCGCACATGCTCAAAGTACATTCCGTCGTAATTTTGCAAAATAGTCTATTCATGTACTTACCTTACGCAATCTTCAAAAGTTAAATTAGGAAAAGTGGGTATGATAATAAATTGGTGTAGTCAGGGAGGAAAGAATACAACTTTGAACTTCACTTTACTGTTAAAACTTTAATAACTGTTAACAAATAACTAATAATAATTATTGCAATTCAGATACACATAATTTTATAGCCTATACAGTATTAACTACAAACAAAATACAATTTGTAAAATTGCTCCAAATAAGAAACAAAGATCAGTTAGGTTAGGTACTTTACGGTGAAGGAAAAAAACAGAGAACGCCGATTTTAGGTTTATAGTTTTTTCCAACCAAATGTGATAATATCTGTGAATAAAAAATATTTGATCTTGTAGAGTTTTCACAATTTGTTTAAAATATTCCAGTCTCATTTTTAAATTCATATTTTTTAAACCAAAATAAAAAAGGTTCCTTGATATGCAAAGGGACTCATTTTGCGATTGTCCTTTTTGCCCATGGAATCCAAACGTTTTTTACTGTGAATAAATAATTTTAAAGTCCAGTTTCGAGGTGTTGTCCAATCTTCTTACGTCCACCTATGTTAAAATTTCAGACCTCTGTATGCCATAGATTTAGCTGTACGTCACTTGTTAGCATACACACACACACACACACACACACACACAATCACTTCTTTTATTAATATAGACATACAATATGACCCCTATTATTTGACCTAATAAAGACCTTTGACCAAAATTCTAAAATGTCTTTCATTACCAATAGGCTATTTTATTATTACTTAATTATAAACCGAATGGAAATGGAAACATTGCACTGTCTAGAGTAAAAGTAACATAAGGTATGAATGGAATGTACAGTTAAAAATGAAAATAAAACACTTTATCGATTATTTTTAAAGCAATACTCGACATAAAACAAATATATTTCTGCTGTGTACTCCACTTTGTTACTGTACATGACTCATCAAATTATAATATACAGGTTCAACAAATCAAAAACACAGTTGCACTTTATAATTGTATACTTGCTTCATAAAAAGGGTTATTAAATGTAGTCATCACTTGATAATTTGTAAAACTAATTCATACTGAGATACTGAACCCTAGAAACATTCAATAAATCATACAAAAACAATGCATTTTGGTCTCTTCCTTATTTCATACTGAGGAAGCTTGATGGCCACTTTATAGTTCATACTCCTACAAGCCTTCACTTCTATAAATTGTACTAACTGGGTACATTTCCTGTTTATGCTATGTTGGCACATTAATTGTTGGATCATAAGTGTGTACTGTAATCAAAGACTGTACAGCCCATCCATTTCACACATTTACTTATTGATAAAATATGGCTCAGTCATTATGAAATGAAACGAATGTCAGATCAGATGTCAGCACCTGAACAAATAAACTGTACTGTTAAACAGAAACGACTTTGTACTTGGCTGCACAGACTAAATGGAATGAGACAGTAAATGTTTAGATAATAAACAATAACAGAGGCCTGTTTATTTGACAGTCATTTCTTATAGAAATTGTTCTAGATATCAGTGTCTATAAAAACACATGTTATCTTCACATGTAAGATAAATATTCACATCTTACAACTTTCAATATTTCCAAATAAAAGTTGTACATGTTATGTACAAATATACATAATGGTATACATAGTTATGTATATCGTTTATGCTGTTGTTACTAATTAATCATGACAATGAATGCGTCAAAATAGAAGTTTCTTTCTGTTAGATAAATACACATATCATTTTTCACATATTTCTTTTTATCAATCTATATTTTGAACTCTATAATGTCATTACCCTCAATAATTAAGTATGAAATATTGAATGGTGACTGAACCACCATTACATTGGCTAATACAGAATATCGGTGTACTGAATGTCAAATAAATGAGGCTATAGACCTACTGTATCACATATACTGTTTTTTTGTTTATTCAGTGCTGGTCCCAATTATGTTTATGAGATAGCTACATGAAGCCATTTTCTACATGTCGGTAGGCACTAAAATAAATACAAATTGTTAAAATCAATAATCCATCTTGGCATGTAGCTTCCAGATATGTTTAGACACACCTTAAAAATTATTTCTTTGCATAACAGTGCTAAAAGAATGTAGATTTTTTTTTATGTTGCTATGTTTCAGTAGTTTAAACTCTGTTTTAGTAGGCCAACAAAAATATCTGTCAAACAAAACTAACGTCATTATGTCCATGAAACATTCATATTCTTTCCTTCTTGACATGTAGAGGTGCCTACATACAATCATTTTTATTGCACATTTAAATACAAGTTCCACAGAGTTATTAAATACATCAAAGTGTGTCCGTTAAAGTTTTACACAATTTCAGATTACACATCCACGTAACCAACTGTTGTTAATAACGAACCGTTAAAGTTTTGTATTTCATAAAAACATTTTTGCAATAACTGAGTTAAATGCACATTTAACTGTTTGCTTGTACAACACTTACGTACGATAAACGTCTGTACGTAGGTGTATTTACAATAAGTTAAGTTTAATTTGTGAAGGATTAGTTTTTGTAACTATGTGATGAATATTGGCCTTGCTATTTTATATCTGTAGTTAAAGTTAATGTGTTTTGTTTGTGTGAACGATTGCTTATGTTACAATCTTATTTTTGTACTATACGTAATGAGGGGTGAAAAAAATCAATGAAATGATTTTTCGTATGTCTAAAAATAATTGTATTATTAGAATGTCTGTTTTCATATTTACTGTAATTTCCTCGCAGGGGGTGCAGACTAGCTGCACATATTGAGAGGATTTAGACGTCCCTCGTGGTACCCGAGTCTAACACACACTCACGCTTACATTTAGGGAGGCGATAATAGCCTCAATGTGCTTTTTGCCTTAAAATAAGAAAAAAAAAATTTGTAATTTTCTTTTCAAATTTGAGACCAAATGTTTATCTTAAATTTAAGACTTTTTCCAAAGCTTTTCTCTACTCAAAACGTCTGTTTTATCAGATTTTAAAATCAATTTTTGAAGCACTTTGTGGTACATTTTCGTGACACTGCATATATACTCAGTCTAGAACAATTAATTACTTTTTTAAAATATATTTACCTTTAAATTAAATTACAAAACGTCACCAATCCTAATAGGATCGACTTAAGATTTACAGTTGTTATAATCACAATTGTAGGGTTAGCATTAACAAATTGGTCCCTTTACATTGGTCAGTTCATTATTTTTACTAAAGCAAATCATAAGGTTTGGTTCTACTGAGGCAGCAAACATCGTTCATAACGCTGTCGGTCATTATCTTCATGGTTTTATTAACATTAGATGTTGGTTATGCTTCAAAGCTACCTTCTTTATTTCCTCTTTCACCATATTCATTTTTACTTGCTCGCAGTTGTTGTTTTATTGCTATTTTTAGATTATTAAACCCATAAAAAATTATGGTTTCCAAAATGTATAGTGCATTTACTTTAACTACACGCTTTATAATAATGTTATTAATACAATAAACTGAGAACAGTTGCAAATTTTCTGTGAAAAAAGTATTAAGCAAAAGTATGCTATTAAAAATTTGCTGTTTTTTATATATATAGGCATTCTAATAATACAGTTACAAGGTACATTACTCTCTATTGTCAAGAGTAAATTACTGTAATGCTTATGTATGAAATATTTAAACTATTGTTCTTGCACCGTTTATCATAACTTTGGCCACTATTAAACAGGCTCATTAAAAGTAACCCCAAACAGCCTCTTAACAATTTATTGTGGTTTATTATGTGTGTATATAGTTCATTGTTTGTTCCATTAAGTACCAATATTACTGTTGATAAACCATTCAACTTCATGTGATAATATTGTGTTATTTTGTAAGACGAATAAATAAAAATGTTTTATTATTGCTATATTATTTTCAACCTTTTCGTGCATGCAAAAAGCAAGCTAGCCGGTATTCCAGTCAGTATAGAGGTACGCACGCACCTAACTGCCATATAATAGCGTTCGTTTCAGTGAACAAATTGCCACGCGACAGAAATTCTCGTCCAAAATTTGCTTGAGCAAATGTGATTAGACGGCAGAAGGATGGGCGTGTACTGCTCCAACAGTTTGGCTGTGAGATTGATGGGGTATATAAATAATGTCAGGGTAGGTAGTGTGAATGTGCTTTATTTTCATTTCATACCTAATTGGCAGTAATTAGGCAATTCGGCAAAGGACTACAAGAAATTTACCCTGACCATTTTTCTACAGCTGTGAGGTGGGGATGGATATGGTGAATGGTGTATTGTTAATGTTGCACTGGGACCACATTAACTAGACACCACGGGTCTTCAGAAAGTATATTGTAGTAAGAAATATACTATATTCATTTTCAACCCTTAAAGAGAATACTTTTGTTAATCCTTAAGCAGGGTAATATTTCAAAATGTATCCAAATTTAATAAAACTTTGTATAATAGTGTTGTTCACAATCAAATACGAGGGCTATTCAGAAAGTAGATTACGTTTTTGGATAAAAAAAAAACTAAGTACAGGAAAAAAATTTTATTATATACATTTGAAAGAGGAACTAAAATACTATTTTTCAACATAATCGCTAAACAAATTTAGACATTTGTCATATCGGTGAACTAGCTTTGAAATTCCCGTGTCGTAGAATTCCGCCGCCTGTGACGCCAGCTAGTCAGTCACGCCCGCGTGGAGATCTTCGTCGTCATCGAAGCGCTGTGTTGCAAGCCAAGTCTTCATCTTCGGGAATAAGTGGAAATCACTAGGTGCCAGGTCCGGACTGTAGGGTGGATGAGGAAAATCTCCCACTTGAAGGCCGTCAAGGCGTCTTTTGTTCGATTTGCCGTGTGAGGGCGGGCATTGTCGTGCAAAAACAACACTTTTGCACTCAGTTTTCCTCTCGCTTGTTCTGGATAGCTCGTCTTAAGTTTCGTAATGTTTGGCAATACCTTTTTAAGACGAGCTATCCAGAACAAGCGGAGAGGAAAACTGAGTGCAAAAGTGTTGTTTTTGCACAACAATGCCCGCCTCACACGGCAAATCGAACAAAAGACGCCGACGGCCTTCAAGTGGGAGATTTTCCTCATCCACCCTACAGTCCGACCTGGCACCTAGTGATTTCCACTTATTCCCAAGATGAAGACTTGGCTTGCAACACAGCGCTGATGACGACGCAGATCTCTCGGCGTGGCGTGACTGACTGGCTGGCGCCACAGGCGGCGGAATTCTACGACACGGGACTTTCAAAGCTAGTTCACCGATATGACAAATGTCTAAATTTGTTTTGCGATTATGTTGAAAAATAGTATTTTAGTTCCTCTTTCAAATGTATATAATAAAATTTTTTTCCTGTACTTAGTTTTTTTTTTATCCAAAAACGTAATCTACTTTCTGAATAGCCCTCGTATAACTTTAATACTATATTTTAGGCTTTAATTTTTTCCAAGTACCCTTATATTTTGTATGCTTATCATATATATTCTACGTTTATCTCATCATATTTTGTACTTACTAGTGAATTTCCATTGGAAAACTGAGCTATTGGAACCATCATAGTAAGATCCAAACCAGGGACCTTCAAATGAGCCCCTATTCTGATCTTGACCACTTTTTTACGGATCGTTAGTGTGTGTGTATGCACTAGCACACACTCATATTCACAATTTTCATCTGATTTAATTAAAACTTGGCATAAAAATAAATTTTGTTAACTGCTTGGACAAATTCTTTAACCAGCAAATTTTTTTAAAGTTTCAAACAGCCATTTCATATCTTCAAAAATGTACAACTTTTTTGAAAATCCAATTTCACAATCACATTCAGAGTTAAAAACTGCATAAATTAGCATTTTGAATTTTCAAAATCTGTTGAAATTATGAAATTTAATTTCACAGCCATCAGGGTTCATTTCATTATTATCAATGTGATTTGAAAGTTTAATATACAAATATGTGAAGATTTTTGTGTTAATTATGATTGTGGAATCAAAAAAGTGTAAGATACATTAAAATATTTTTGTAAATTTGTTTCCTTTACATCAACTACTTAGCTGTCTGTTGCTAGTATTTGTTTAAAAGATCAATCTTTTTATGTACACCCTGTAAATTATATGATTACTATGATGATAAAAGTATAAGGGGGAAAATGATTATTATTTTTGTTGTATAAATAAATATATTTTGTTTTCAGTTCAGAAAATATACAAAGCCTTTCAATACAATAAAAACTACTTAATAATAAACAGATGGTTAATGACATTAAAACCAACAGATAACACAGCAGATGGAAGGCCTAATATAAACAACACAGATAATGTTTTAACAAAAGATAATTTATATTAAATGCAATAATAATACTTTTTGTAACTAAATTTAAAACAATATCTCCTTTTAGAATTTTATTCTCAGGCTCGGTGACAACCAAATGCGGAGTGGAGTTGCACTGAGCGAAGCGGATTGTACATTCTAAACCAAATCTATTGTTTTTTTGTAAGTGTAGCCGTTGTATGCAGAATGGAGCTGAGCAATGTCACCTGGTTCTGCTTCGCATAGCTTCAACTCTGTGTTTGACTTTGAAACTGACTCCGCTTCCCCCCACCACCACGCCTCCAAACTTATTATTTCTTGTTATCTAGGTTACAGTTTTTTAAACATAGTAGTTTTATAGAATCCGTTAAAGTAAGCACAAATATTTTGATTTAAAAATACAAACACATTCTTTAAATTGACCAAAATTGCTTCCGGTTTAGTCTTCAATCCTCTCCACTCGGCTCAACGCTGCTGCATCTTTGGTGGTCAGCGAGCCTAAATTTTTCAATATATATATGTATATATTTTCAATATTTAAAATATATAGTATAGACATACATTTTTTTCGAGGCAAGATCCTTTTACACCTAAAAATGTTTAACTAGTTGCCTTCTTACAGACTCATCGATACATAAACACTTTTTGAAAAAAAGAATTTGCAGCGCTTTAATTGCAGGAAATTCCTCTTTGCAAAATTTTTAAATAAACTAATTAAAAAACTGGTTTTAGAAAATGAGAACATACAATTACGAAACCTAAATGCATTCAGTAATACAATTCAAAAATTAGGTCAACAAATAGTGATCTGAGTTAAATACATAAATACAACAACTGTATAGGCAATCTTAATCAACAGCTTAACAATTTGACTATTAAAAACCTAAAAAGTGCAGTCAGCGCAACCAAGGATGGCTACCTTACAACTTAATTAATTTTAGATCCTAGCACTAAACTGTTGCTAAAGATGGTCGGTTCATTATGGTTTTCTCAGTCGTTCTTAAACAGAACGAATCTGTTTTGACACTTTTCTATCATGATAATTACAAACATGACATCTGGTGATGGGTACATAGCTAGGCTGTTTCTTGCTATTTAAAAATCTATCGCTGTTCATAATAATCTTAAATGTTACGAACTTGTCATAGGTATGGCTAAAATTGCAGTCAGTTTGTACTTAATATATGAACAAAAATTTGTAGGCTAAATAGACTTAAAACAATTTTTTAAATCAAAAACCTTTTTCTGTGGAAAAATAATATTGAAGTTATTTAAAATGCATTATACTGACTAGATGAACTGTTTAAAATATGGACTAGGTTTATAACAAGATAATATAAATGCAATTCAGCTTACTGTCCAGAACAATTGACACGGTACAGAATTTTAATTCACAACAAATGTTTTAACAATTCAAAAAGAAACTCACTTCTTATAATTGACTGAAATGTTGCCGATTCAGTATATTTAATTATCACATTTTTCTATATCTACAGTAGGGTTTTCTTTTACAACATGTTTCTTATCTAAATACTTCAACAGTTTTCTAATATTTTTAAAAAATTCATCTTTCAGTGTATAATCATGTTCACAAATGTTATACCCAATATTTCCAAATAAAAGTTGTTTGTCATCCAGCAATGAACACGGCCAGTTAGGTCCTTCGTAAATATTAACTTTTTCATCAAAAGATAATCGTAATCATCGTAACTCGAACTTTCATCTATACGGTTCAAGTAACACATACACGATGACAAGCTATTACACGTCGCATTTGATTTATCAAGAATATTATTGCAACAAATTTTTATTTTAGTCAAACGAACAGTGTGGTTATCACAAATTTCTGATTTGGCGTTCACCCATTCTCTTGTATATTTTACACCCACATACCATACTTCTTTAGACGGGACTATATCTGCCACTGTCGTTTCGCTTTTTAGAGATGAATTCAACAACCAAAACCTTATACTTAAAGTTGCAGTTACAAAAATACCAAATACAATAAAAAATGTTATTACATACTTGATTTTTCCTTTAGGTATACACTTAACAATTCTGAGTAATTTAGATTTGCAATATCGTGCTTTGTGGTTTGCTTCAACTTCCTTATCAGCCTCAGGTGTATGACTTGGTTTCTTGAACACTTGGTTGTGATTACGATAATCTACGCCTTTATAAAACGGTGAGTTTACTATTTCATCGTAACTTGGTATATACTGTGGACCTGTTTCACTATAGTACTCACTTTCTGGAAACAAACTCAAGTAAACGTTGGAAGGTTTGGCTTCCATGTTTAATCCTGTTTGGCGAATAAAATCAAACTGGCCTTGTTCTGGTAACTGATATATGGTGTTACTGTTATCACAAATAATGTTTTATTATTTCTCATGAACTTGCCAACTGAACAGTTCATTGATTAGGATAATCGCAAAGCAAACATGACAATTTTATACTGACATAACATATGGTTTAGATAATGTCGATGAGTTTTATGATCAAAAAAAAAAAAAAAAACATGAATTTTTTTTTTAAATTAAAACAGATATTGTTACTTTTTTCAAAATAAATAAAAAGCTTTGTTTTTAATAATGCTTATACTTTCAAACTATAAACAACTTACTAAAAATTAGATGTAATCCCTTAACTTACTATGTTGCCGTAATAACTATCTTTGACTGGCTTCATTTATAAATCCTATTCATTATTTACCTAGGTTATAACGAAACTACCTAGGTTTGGATGATTGGTTAGCTGAAGTGTTTATCACTAAGGGGGAGGCAGTGTATTGGAATAAAGAATAAATAGGAAAAAAAATAATCAATTTGACAAAGATTTTTAGAAAAAAATCTAACTTGTAACTACTTTTTTTTCTTTTTAGGTAGAACACAACTTGGCTTTGCAACGGTTTTATTCTTAGACGCATTATCTGGGAAGCGAATTACTAACGTAGTATCAGCGACACTCACACCTTCTACTGGGAATTTACGCATTGCATTTGAAGCCATTGCCGGAGACATATAGTTTACAAAGCCACAAAAGTTTTTGTGTTGGATATGACAGCTAATTATATTTCCATACTTCTTGAACAACGATTTTAGAATGGCTTCGGTAATATTGTCCGTTACATTTCCGACCCAAATTGAAGCGGATTTGAACGGGTTTGATGGATCTGTAAGAGGATCATAAGGCTCGACTGATTTACTATTTTGAGGATTCGGTTTCTCTCGTTTTTGAGTTTTAAAAGCTGAGCTTGGGATGTTTTCCTCATCCGAAAAATAAATTTCTTCGTCTTCTTCTAATTTTGACAATCCGCCAATGGCTAAAAACTGCTCAGCTTGATTAAGGTCATTGGTAAGGTTAAGAGCTTTAGCGGCACTTGTACGAAAATACTTTCCATTGCTACACAAGTAATCGAGCATTGCTTCACGCAAGTAAATACGTGCTTCTTTACAATTTGGACTTAATTCTAAAACTTTTTCAAAAGCTGTTATTGCTTCTTTATACTTCTTCAGAACCATACAGATTTCTCCTTTTCTATAGTGCGACTTTGGATAAAGCGGAAAATTTTCAACCATAAATTCAGCATCTTCTAGAGCTTGGTTATATAATCCTAGATTAAATAACACAAAACTCCGATTATTATATAGTTTTTCTTCTTTTGGATATCTTCTAATTGCAACGTTTAAGCAATCGAGTGCACCGTTGAAGTCATTCCAATGTGCTTTCAAGTAAGATTTATAGCCCAACTCTTTTACATTTCCCATCTGAAAACGAAGTTAGTTTCGTTAAATTTATAAAACACAGAAACAAAGAATTTTATGTTACAATAATATCCAAGCCACTTAAATATATTTAAATATACAGTAGGTAACTTACAGTGAAACTTCGATTAACTGTTACTTTGAGATGTTATTAAATCTAGTCATAAAGAAAATAGAGTACATTATTGTAATTTCTTTTCACTGAATGTCTAAACAATCTCTCAATTCAGACCCTTTTACATCCAATCACTCCTAGTATTGGTCAGATGTTTACTGTTCATACAATCCCTTATCTTTATTGTAGATGCCAATCAGCCAGTTAGTACAAGCACATTGTTTATCTCTCTTTCGTGTCAGTCATTGATAATGGTTCACTATTTAGCAATCACAAGCAACTCTTTTCATATTGAGATATGCTGTTTATTTTTGGTTACTAATAACAGGTTAACACGTTTAAAGAGTCAAATCAAGAAGATAATGAAACAAAAGCCTGAAGGAAAATATCTTCTCTCACAATATTAAACAGGAAGTGTCATGAAGTTCCTTGATATGGTGCCCCAGCACAGCAACCAAATACTTCGTAAATAACTCAACTGAGTTTATTATTTATTGAATATACTACTGAACTAAACTGAATATACTAATTTGAATGGTAAAAATGGTCATTCATGGTCTGCCAGACTCCAAGGCCTTCAAGAACTTGTACACCAGCTTTAAATGTGCTTCATTTCACTCAGAAGGCAAACAATGAAGCAACTAGAGTAATTAAACCAAATAAAGAATTTTCATTATTTGCAAACGATAAAATGTGTCAAAAAATATTGCAGTTACAAACAAAGAAGTCTTTTTGGAATGGTCTGAATATAGAAACCTAAGGAACTGTAAAGGAAACTAATCTAATTGAGCTAAAAGCTGTTATTGGGCTGCTAGTCTCGGCTGCAACTCAAAAAGACAACCATCTGAAAAAAGTTATGAACGATTTAAAAATGTTATAAAGAGCTGTTTGATCCAACATTTAGTAAGTCACGTTACATATCTGTAATGAGTTAGAAAAGATTAGATTTTTTTAATAAATTATCTTTGGTTTGATAATAAAACAGTAGTTGAAAGATGTGTTAAATGATAAGTTCACCCCAATCAGGGAGGTATTTCAAAAGTTTATTAAATTACACCAAAGATTTTATACTCGATGATCACATTTGATGACAAACAAACAATTGTTAGCATTCAGACGTTGCTGTGTCTTTAGAATAAACATATCTAACAAAGATTCAAAGTACATTAAAATATTTGTGATGTGTAATGTTAAAACAAATTATCTTATTTAAAACTATAGCCACAAACAACTTCCATTCTGCTATATATTTTGTCAGGGAATTTTCATTACCAGTTCACAATACTAATAGTTTGGTAAATGGTTCACGTTAGTATCTTTAGCAAAAATAATTCTAGAAACATACAAATTGATAATTGTAGGTGCAATGAGGACAGACAAGCCAGAGATACCTGCAGTAATGCTCAAAAAAAACCTGGCAGTTAACAATTTGGTTTGGTGGTTAAAAAACAATGATTGGAATACCAGGCTAAACAATAAAAACAAGTGGTTCCTCTATCTACAACACATGAAAAACCAACAGTGTTGGTATCAATGCATGTGGAAAACCAGATATCACAGAATTTTATAATTCAACTAAAGGTGCTTTTGATACTTTTGACGAAATATCAGCTTTCATATCATGTTTATTAGAATGTTAAGCAGCATTCTTATAAGCTACTACATTATGTTGATTAATCAATCTCAAAGAACGAGAAACCAATGACAACAAGAGCATGAAAAACTGTATAGAACTCACTAGTCTTCAAGTTCTCCAACAACAAAACTGCCCAATTTGTCTAGAATTCTCAAGCAACATATGAAGATGTTGCTGGGCCATCAGACCCCTTGCTCACGATGATCACAAAAAACCCCATACAAGAAAATTTTGCTTAGCCGAAAAAAAGGAGATGACCCCATTCCAAAAACCTTAGCCAAGCATATTTGCTTAGAGCATCAAGGAATTGTGTAGAATGTGTTAAAAAGGACACAATATTATTTATAAATCAAAACCATGTAAAACATTGTAATGTATAATGTTCATGTCTAATTAATTTTGTTTTAACTTTACAATTTGTTTAACTTTTCCTCCAAGAGTAGTCGGAGAGACTATCCTTAACCATTCAAAACGTGTAACGTAGAAACCTTTTTATGGTTAAAGAAACATGGAAATGTTTTACTTACTTTATTTAAATGGCGTTATCAACAACATTACCATTAAAACTCTTCTTTCCTATAACCATGAGTTTTAGGAACACATTATTATTAATGAGTTTATCT
Organism: Callitettix versicolor; assembly: GCA_022606455.1. Taxonomy (NCBI): domain Eukaryota; kingdom Metazoa; phylum Arthropoda; class Insecta; order Hemiptera; family Cercopidae; genus Callitettix; species Callitettix versicolor. The sequence goes on from CM040186.1 coordinate 3,601,083, forward strand.
TACTATTATTAGTAATTGATTATATATACTACATAAATGTTCATAACTCAGTTCTAGAAGCAGACTAGAATACAGGTATTATTATTATTTAATTTGAAGTATGAACACCGTACACATAGGTTTAGATAATAGATTAAATAAACTTTATTTATATGTAACTCATTCTATCTGTGAGTACCACATTGTCCAGCCACATAGTAAACGGCCTGTGCGAGAATTTCTAGTCCATGTAGAAGAATTCTAGCTACCTCCAACAGTCCCATGACGACTTCTGCCAGTCAGTCTGCCTACTATTTCATGTTCATTTTATCAGATGGAAACTGACACTATTCAGTAATAGAAAAAGACAGGAGGAGGGAGCTGTGGTGAGAGAGTAGGGATTCGACATCTCATGAGCACATTTTTCTCTCTGTCCACTTGTGTTCTTAGCAGGCCGTTTTCTAAGCAGCTGACTTATATTTATAGTGCATAATTATATCTATGAACACTATCATAGATAAAAAAATAATAAATTGTTAATATATACTTTACTACAGTATATCAGGAGCCTGAACTGCTATCGCAACGGATTAACAGGTTATAGTCCTACCAGATTGTATTTCTATTTATTTTAATTTAATATTACTTAAATTAGAAATATTAAGTATACATTTGCTGTTGTAATTTTAGGGTTAAACAAGGTATTTTAGTATAATTATGTGTAACATTCAGAAATTATCTCTATTATAGACACAGTGTTGATTGTACTTCGACAGATTACAGAAGCAGACAGTTCGAACAGAACGACATTCCACGAGTTCTATGAGTTCTTTATCTGTGGTTATACTTTAAACCAATTTGTAAACAGTTTGGCGCTAGTAAAAACAGATTAAGTTACAGTGTCCAAATGCTTAGAACCGAGTGAGTACTTTTGTAAAGTTGTATAAACTGATTAATTGGAATTGCACTTTGGACTTAAACTGACAATTTTGACAGCAGAGTTTTGAAAGAAGTAACGTTTCAGATACATTCGATTTTTAGTGAATAACGAGTCATGAATATGTAGTATTTTCTTAGAGTTAATTATAAATACAGTTTTTATTATTTTAAATGTTAACCAAATTGTTTCGCTCCTTTCATCAGGTCTATTAAATATAAGGTTTTTCTCTGCATCAAGCCTATCTTGATAAATATAATGCTTGTTACAGCTCGATTAGAAGACAGGCATTGAATTAGGATCTTCCGAGTGCAATGAATTTATATTTTATTTCTTTTTGCTCAATTATTTTCTTAATTCTCTGTCTATGACAGGCAACGTCTTGTTTTATTTTAGCTTGTAAAACTTTAGGAAATAATTGATATTGGAAGGATTTTTTCAGGAATAATGACTACAAGTTGGGTTTTACAAAGAATTCCAGACAGCTTCAGTGAAAAATATATTCTGCGTCAAGGAGAAGTAAGCCAAAATATCTATTTATTTCCTATTTACCCTAATATGGCACATACAATTAATTGAAACTTAGAGAAAATTTTTAATTTCTTAGGCCCTCTATTATAGTAATATAAGAAAATATCAAGGGGGTAATTTACTATTTTTTTTTTTTTAATGTCCGACTATTGTGCACACTTGGGCTAATGCAGAAGACGATGGAATGATTTATAGCGTATGAAAATGCCAAGCCCTCACCGGGAATCGAACCTGGGTCCTCGGGGTGAAAGCCTAGTATGCTATCCACTAGGCCACTGAGGCGGTTGTGTGTAATTTACTAACCTATTACCTAGTTTTAAAATTTGATATATCTTTTTCACATTATTTTGAATAGCCTAATTACTTATAAGCTTAGTTTGGATACCTTAAACGATAAATGTTAGTTTGATCTTTATATATATATATATATATATATATATATATATATATATATATATATTGAAACGACATGTTTTTTTTGTATGCAACAGTGAAAAATTTTAATATTTATGCAGTGTAGGTTATTTTTTTTTTCAGATAGTGATTTGAATATTGTTTTTCTTTATTGTATACTTTGTAATTCAATTAAAATATATTCACCCAAAAAAAATATTTTTTTAAAGATTGCCTATGGTTTAGGCTGTTTTTCACTGAACTATATTGTGATGTCATTAGTAATTATATTGTAAGAAACATACTAGATTTCCTATCCTGATGTACTGCTCACGACCGCTCTCAGTTACTATACTGGCTTACTGCTCATGAATGTTAACACATTCTTATAGGCTCCCCACATGAGGGTTTAGGGTCCCCCCCACAGGTTAGGGATGTAGATGTCCTTCACAGTACCCGAGTAACACACACACTTACGACTTCAACATTTTACACTCACACATTTACATTTAAGGAGGCGATAATAGCCTCAATGTTTTTTTCGCCTTAAAATAACAACAACAAATCTAATAGGCATTACTAAATATGTATTACTTTGTTCGTTCTTGTAGTAAAAATTTTGTTACAATGGTATTCCTTTAATTGGTATTTTGGGACTTTTGCAGAAGTTATTATTTTAGCTATTTTTTGCTTTTATTATGTGCTATATCATTTTGTTGAGAGATATTAACCCATAAAAGATTAAATTTATTTTGATAAATTATGATTTTTAGCCATTACTGTACTAGGTAAAAATTTACTGCAGTTTAGGGACTTTTGTCAATTTTCGAAATTTTTGCACTGAAACACTTCAAAATGTGGCTAATATTAATAATCCAAAATATAAAAGTACAGAAACAACGAGTGAACATTAACAAAAAGTGAAAATTAAAGTGCCAAACATAACCTCAAAATAACTATTGTGTGTAAGTAATAAATGTGTTTATAACAGCGAAAACGATAAATTTCATGTTTGTTATTATTAAATAAATGTGTGCCATTAATAATGAAAGGAATATAATTTATGTTTTTTTAAAAATAGAAGTCCATAAACCTAATTCGACTAGGCTGTCGCATGTCTAACCTAACTTGAATCGGCTGTAACGTTTTTAAATATGACAATGAACATTAGCAAACCAATTGCAATTAAACTGTAATGTTTCTCAATTTCACAATTATTTCCAAATTATGAAAATTTACAGAAGTTCCTAAACTGTATTTTTATCTAACAATAAAAGGAATATAAGTTTCCTTTTTTTAAAAAAAAGAAGAACTAATGACCTGGCTATTGCATGTTTAACCTAATGACTCGGCTGTTAAGTGTTAAAATTCAACGACGAACATTAGCACGCTGGTTGCAACGAAACTGTGTTTCCCTATCAATTTCACAATTATTGCCTCATTTAGAACAAAAATATTATTGTTTAAAGATATCGTGATTAATTAGAAATTGATTAGTAATAAATGGGTAAAAATGTTATTTTTTATATTTATCGTAATAAATATAATTGCAATATCTCTCAAGGAAATGATACATAATACAAGCAGAAAAATTATGAAATAATGATTTTCACAGAAGGCCCTAAAGTGCATTAATACCTTGAACTATATTTTGATGTCATTGAAATGTATGAAAATCATCAGTTGCACTGCTAATGTGCATTATCACTTTATATAACACGTGATTGTCACTTTTATAATCATTTATTATCATCAAAGTTCATGTTATGAAAAAATCGTTAAAAAATAGCTGCCTTTTTTTTGTGAACTTGGTGATTTACCTCTTTTTGTTAGAATTATGATAGTGATGTTGATTTTCTTATAAGTCACAGTATCTTTCAAGAATTGTATTCGTGTTTTACAGAATACTAGTTATATACCTTTCAAGTGCGTTAAACACCCAACAACTGAGTCAGTTATGTTATGAAATTCTTGTATTTTTTAAAACAAAATTATATTCTTTTCATTTTTAATGCGGTAGTTATTTTGAGCTTATATTTATCATTTTTTTGTAACTTTCCATTGTTTTCACACATTTATATTTTGGATTATTAATATTGGGTACATAATAATGTGTTTTAGTGCAAAAATTACCCAAATTGACAAAAGTACCAAGAACTCAGTTTTACCCTTTAAGTACATGTTTTTCACCGAACATACATGTTAGTCAGGTTCTTCACCATCATTTAAGTCATTCAGTACGTTTTTTTAAATAAAGTTTTTTATTTTAGCGATAAAAAACACGTTAACCTATTTTTTGCGGGTTAGAAATTTCGAGGTTATAAGGGTCACTAATTTTTTATTTTTATCGTACTTCCCGCACTTTTTGCGCTTTTATATTTTGCATAATTGCTTTTGTGCATGTAACAAAATGTTTTAGTGAAAAAAAATAATTAAAAAATCAAAAACAACTATACTACATTTTAATAGGCATTATTAAATACATTTTGCTCATACTAGTAGTGAAAATATTAAAACTGCATCCCTTTTAATTAAATAGGTTTTTTACCTAACAACCATGTCAGGATCTTCATCCAATAACCATGTCATCAGTCAGGACATTCATTTTTGTTTTTTTTTTTTAATAAAGGTTTTTTTATCGTTCTAGTGCTCAAAAACACATTGCCTACTTTCGTGTTGTAAAAATTTTGAGATTATGTAAGTCAGTTCTATTTTTGATTTTTATCATACTTCTCATGCGTTTATATTTTGAGTAATTGCTTTTGGACATGTAATAAAGTGTTTTAGCGAACAAATTACCAAAAAATCAAAAACAACCTGCACTACATATTATCAAATTTTTTAAGGAACTAAAAAAATACTGCTGTAGCGATTTTTTGAAAAGTGGTATTTCTGCACTTTTGGGTCTAATGGTAAAAAATGATTTCAACAATTTTTTTGTTTTGTTTTATTATGAACTTAATTGTTGCAGTAACAGATATTCACCCGTGGAAGATTCAATTTATTACGATAACCAATGATGCCCATTAGTAATAATACTAAAAGTTCAAAAACTTTGCGAAGTTTGAAAAAACTCAAAAATAACAGTGATCTTAAAATTACTACTGCACAGAAGTAACTAACATGTTTTTCATTGTGCAAACGATTAATTAAATGCATTTTATTAATAACAAAACCAATTATTATGCCAAGGTGACTTTGACATGGTGTTCATGCTCCATGCAATGTAAAAAGCAATGACATTGATATATTTCCATAGAAAATTGCATAAAATCATGAGAAATTTAATCTTTTAGCAGGTGAATATCTCTTAATTGATTTTTATTTTTAACCAACTATTTTTCACCCCTGCATTGGGCTAATGCAGACGATGGGATGATTTATAGCGTACGAAAATGCCAAGCCCTAGCTGGGAATCGCACTCGGGTCCTCGGGGTGAAAGCCTAGGACGTTATCAACTAGGCCACCGAGGCGGCATCTCTTAATTGAATAATTAGGTACATAACAAAAGAAAAGAAAATATTTAAAAGTCATCAATTCTACAACCACCTTAAAATGTCATAAGTACCAATGTTTAAGAAGTTGGGATATTGAGAAAAGTGAAAAACTTATTTCCATGTATACAGTACTGTTAAGCTAGACTTGATAACCTAACTAAAACAACATGGTATGCATAAAAAAATAATGTACTAGTGGCCAATTCATTTTTGTGTACTAACAACATATTAACATATTTAAGAAGTCAGAAAAAGTAGATAAGGTAACAACAAAACAGAGCCTAACTTTGTTTCAACACAAATTGTGTAATTACAGTAAAAGTCCGCTAATCCTGCACCTTCACGACTTTGACATTGCCGGATTATTGAGGGCAGGCAAACAAGTGGTGAACGGAGAGCGAGGAGCAAATTAAAAAACATTTTACTCGGAGAATAACAAAAAAGCACTTTATTGCTTACATTCTATAATAGAATTCTAAGATTTTTATTTAACTTCGGAATAACTTAATTTTACTGCATTGAGTTAAAATAATACCTGTTAGGGATTCACGGTCTTTCCTTCTCAGGTCCTCTAAAGAATTAACTATCGGTGGTTCAAGAAAAAAAAAATCCTTTAATATATTTAAACCTATTACATTTTTTGTATCTTAAACTGTTGATCACAACACCAGGAATGAACACTACTGTATTATTCTTTAAAGGCCTCGGTGGCCTAGTTGATAGCTTAATGGGCTTTCACTTCAAGGACCTGGGTTCGATTCCCAGCCAGGGCTTGGCATTTTCATATGCTACAAATCATCCCATCGTCTGCATTAGCCCAAGTGTGCACAATAGTCAGACGTTAAATACCAGAAAAAGTCTTTAAAATGTGTCCCTGAAATATATCCTAATGTATTTAAACCAAAAAGGGAAAGATGTGCTTGCAAACTTTGTCTTCTTACATTTATTGCCGATTCGCCGTTTCCCAACACTGCCTGTACTGTCTAACAAGTATTTTGGAATGTGCATTGATTAATGTTCTTAATTTTTTCCAGACATCAGTGGGACGTTCTACTACAAATATAATTCAGTGCCCTCATGGATCCGTGTCTCGGAATCAGTGTATTATAAATGTAAAACTTTGCGGTTGTATTTCCGTAAGGGACGTTGGAGTAAGTATTTTCACATTTTAAATAATTAATTTTAAGATTAGAATAACTAGAAACAAAAATAATTTCCAGTGGTAGATTTTATCATACTAGTCTTACAATTTTGATAAATCTATTGTCTATTTTTTATGGTGTTAATAAACATAAATGCTATGCCAAACAGTACTAATATTCTTACAAATATTGCCAAATGAAATACAGTAATCTTTCAAGTAATTCGTTAATTACCAGACCAGATGACTGGATTAGTAGTTTAAAAAATACAATTTAATGTCTTCTTTTTGTAATTTTCAAGTCGAAAAGCACATTGAGGCTATTATCGCCTCCCTAAATATAAGTGTAAGTGTAAAGTGTTAAAGTCGTAAGTGTAGTGTTGTAAGTGTGCGTTACATTCGGGTATCATGATGAACGTGTAAATCTGCTTAATAGGTGCAGCTAGTCTGCACCCCTCTGAAGGTATAATTTAAGGTCAAAACCTACATTTATTGCACAAAGTATGTACTTTGCACTATATTAAAAAGGAATATAGTGTTGAGAAAAAAACAAAATACTATTCAGTATTGCATTTGCCTGTACTTTACATAACCTAAAGGTGGTTTCCATATTGTAACAAAAGTAAAAAGAAAGTTTAAAGGTAGTTTTATGTTTTCATTTGCTTTGTGACAGCATCACCGTAATAACAGCAGTTATTAACACTGAGACAAAAAAACAAAATTATGTGTAAACCTATAAAAGTAAGTGTCCATTAGATCACATTGAAAGATCGGATAAAATAAGTACAAGTGTGCATTTTATGTACTTTGTGCCCTTCATCACGTACTTCATTACTTATTAATATTTTTTTGTTCGTATTAACTTGTAAGGATATTATCAGTCAAGATATTTCCAATTTAAGTATTTTGTGTTCATAGTTTGTCGATATTTTTCAACTTTTGTAAGCTATGTTGATCTCTAAAGTGTAAGGACTTATAAAGGTGTTACTATCCTGAGAGCTGTATGCCTCAGTTGCGCATTTGTATGTTCAACATATTTTCCTTATTAACATGCAATATAGAATGCATTGTGATGTTCTACACGGCTATGTACATCCAATTAGAATACGGTCAGTACAGAGAGAAAAAATGTGCAAGTGAGAGGTCAAGTCATCACTCTCTTACCACAGCTCTGTCTCCTGTCCCTGTGTTGCTGAGTATTATCAGTTCCTAGCTGACAAAATGTCAAGGCATGCGTCAGCTTAATTGTCTTTGTAATTAATTGAATTTCTACTTTTTTCAGCATAGTTTTGAGTTTGTCTTTAGTTTTATTACAATAAAGTCACACACAGTTAAATCAGGAAATCTGGGTGAACAATCTAAAAAATTACTTCCACGACCAATCCAACACCCTTCATGGTTGTCATTTAGTAACTGCTTGATGTGTTTGCATATTACGGTGCAGCACCATCGTGTGGGGAAAATTGTTTGCCCCATTTCAAGTACTGAAAAATGGGGCAATACATGTATATGTAAAACTTTTCATACCTACTTCCTGTCATAATATTGTTTTCAAATGTCATAAGACAACACTCCATTAGCAACAGAGGATCATACAGTAATCCCTTTCGATTTAAGATTTTTTTTGTTCAAGAACATGAGGGTTTGTGGTGTAATAATTACAATTATGCCTACTGACTACTCCATTGCGATAGAAAGTGGACTCGTCGGAGAAAATAATACGCAAATGCCAATAAGGATTATGCTCATGAAACTATGATGTGGGAACAGAATTCCACTCTTCTGTCCAAATCATCTTCAAGTAGATTATGGACTAGGTGACTTTTGAAAAGTTTAATTTTGTTTCTCTTAACGCCAATACTCTGTACTGAAGATTGGGAACTCCAGTTTGAAGTTCTACCTTTCTAAGTAATTTGAGTTTACCTGGTGAGCGGAGTATTGAAGTGCATACCAGTTCTGGAGTTTGAGAGTACTTTTTCATTACATTTCCAGTTTCCAACAACAAATTCTTCCATTTAATTATTGATATCTTGGTTGGAGGTACAACTCCCGAAAAGGCTATTGAAATCTAACTGATACCGCAATATTATGAAAAGCAGTGGCTCATGAAGAACACTTTCCTTTTTGTTCGATTGTATAAACCATTTTGTAACTAACTAATCCAGTAAAACGGCACCTAAAAAATTAGGTTATGTTTTTGTTCTATTAAAAAAGTAATTTAACAGTTGTTAAAATTTTTAACAGCTGTTGAACAATCTGAAACACCATTTTGTTTCTACAAACATCAGCCAGATGCAATTCTCACATGCTATTTCTGGTACTTTCTTTAAAAAGTATGTATACTTTTTAAATGATCAATGGAGAATAGTAGTAATAAAATGCCGTTTCTGAGAGAACATATCATTGTTCTTTAGTAGTAATGTTAGACCATGACACTAGACATATTTTTTTGTTAGAAAGCTGCAGACGGTTTGTATTTTCACGTTTTATTTAATCAACAACCTTGAGTCTAACAATTGGATATTATTGTTTACAGTTAAGCTACTAATGTGTTAATGTGTTCAGAGCGAAAACATGACAGTATACCCCGTACTTCATCAGTGGAATAATATTTGTGGTATGTTGGAGTGATTATTAGAATTGAATTAATTTCTTTTTTTCTTTGAGTTGATGTCCAGCTACATGTATTCATTTTAAATTGATAAATAGCCTAAGCAAAATTATAAAATTATTGTATGAGGCAAAATTATCTTAATAAATGAAAATATATAGGGCCTAGGTGTGAATTATAAATATAATATAAAAATAATTCAGTTTGTTCTTGTAAGATATACAAATTTTAAGGAAATTGTTTATCACTACTTTAAACATGGCAAACATTTTTCTTATTGCAACAAAGAAAAAATTAAAAAATAATCTTAATAAGCCTTACCATCGTTAAGCCAAGTGGCTGAAGCTTGATCAATACAAAAACGTGATTATTTTTGCAAACCTATTTTATGGTAAATGTTTAATGCTATATTTATCAGGAAAAATTATTATAGTCATTCAATACTTAACCTGTAACAGCTCATCAGACGTTACAAGAAGAAGTGTTGCTTTACAATAAAATCAAATTAAATAGAAAGAAGATGTATTTATAAAAAGCGTTTATTTTGTAGAAAGACTGTTCCTTTCTTGCTTTTCTAAAGCCAAACAAATTCTCACAAGCATTTCGCTTTTCAAATAAGTTATAGAAAAGTGAATGTTGCTCTAAATCTGACCGGTTACCATGAAACTCCATCACTGATGTAAATAATACGTAACCCTGAGATCCTTTGCCTACCTCAGGCTCATCTTTGTAAAGACAGTAGGTTTATTAACGAATAAATTATCCGTTAATTTTAGTAATAAAGGTAATTACAATTGCTTGTTTTTATATAACACAAATTAATTATTTTATTTATTTATATATTCTTTTCCTTAATGCAACAGAACTATTATGTAGACCTGTTTTCAGCACAGATAACAGACAGATATTTTAGTACAAGAAGGTGTATTTAGAACTGAAATAAATTTCTGAATGCACCAAGCAAGTATACACGGCCTATCCTATACTTGCTATTTAAAAGTGATCTTATAAAATCAGAATAATCATATCTAAATTAATTATGCTCTAACAGTTTAAAAAAAATTCTCTGTTTTTACTTTAGAATCGGTCTCTCTAAACCTTATGTTTTTGTCTTGGTCTTGCTTAAAGCATTTCATTAAACATTTTTCCACATAAGGAAATGCAATATTTCATTTTATCTCAAAACGTAATTTAATTTGTCAAGTTTTTCTTATTTCTTCTCTCTGTTTAATAATGGTGAGGAAAGTGCTGCTAGGTATTCCATTCACATCAACTATGTCCTTTTTTTGTTCCACTCTTCATTGCATCTATCACTTTAACCTTATCTTCTACATCAAACACTTATAAGTTCCCTGTTTAAGAATTGTAGAGAGAGTGCTGCTAGGTATTCCATATTCATCCTTCCATATTCATATTCTTCTTCTTTTTTGTACCACTCTTCAATGCATCTATCATTTAACCTATCACTTTAACCTTCCCTACAACATTCAAGCACTTATAAGTTTCTTGTTTAAGAATGGTAGAGAGAGTGCTGCTAGGTATTCTGCATTAATAAACTATATACTTCTTCTTTTTTGTACCACTCTTCAATGCATCTGTCCTTTAACGTGTTACTTTAATCTTCTCTACAACATTCAAGCACTTATAAGTTTCCTTTTTAAGAATGGTGGAGAGAGTGCGGCTAGATATATCATATTCACCAACTATGTCCTTATTCATTCTTATATATCACCTTCTCTGCAATACTTGATCACTTATAAGTTCCTATTTAGAACTCATTTTAACTATGTATGCACACTTTTTTAAAAGGCTATGCAATCACACACAATGCAATACTGACTAAAACAATGCCAATGTGGAACACCACAAATGGTTAGTTCTTTTTGCAACTTGTTTGTTTTCTATCTGTAATTCTTCAAATTGTAGAGGGTTTACAATCAATACTTTGAATTCTAGAGGCCAGTTTAGAATAGTAGAGGTCAGAACGTACAAAATTAAAATTGTAGAGATCAGGTAAGGTCTCCCCAAAACTATTAATTAGATGATCTTTATTCATGAATAACAGAGGTTTTTCTGAGGAAATGAGGAACAATTTGAATTTTAAAAGTTTTCAAAAGAAAGAGGTTTGATAGTATTTCAATTTTTTCACTTCTTAGCAATAATTTATACTGACAACACATGTTTTTCTTGTGTATTTGGATTGAAAGTGAACAACTTAAGCAATAAAGTATATCTTAAAAATTTAAGATAGACATAATTGTTTTAAGACAAAACAGCTGGTTTTACTACTTAACTTATACCCTCTTTCCAGAAGACCAATCCGTATGGTACAGATACTATTGTTTACAAAGACCTATAGTTTAGTAGATCTACCTGACAAGATGTCCGGGCTGTCCACACAAAGTCTACAGTCACGGCAATCAGTGTATTTGTTAAGGTGTTCACTGCCTACTAAAACTACAGATTTGACCGTATCACTCTGATATAGATCATGAAAAGGGAAAGTGTTTTAACTTTAGGAGTATCACAAACTGACTGTCAGGTGTCATCGTTCATCAAAATCATTTTAGTAGTTTAGGTCGCAGGCACAACGTTTTTCAAATTTTTCACTTTTTGATGTCTCTTATAATACTGCCAACTCTATAAAATTTTTGTTTATAAATACGGATAAGTGAAAACTGCTAATTGTCACCTTCCACATATATAAATTGCAACAGCTTAGATGTGGAACATAGCTGTGTTCGTTTATCTTTCCTTCCAATAAATTTTTCCTTCCAAATTATATTTTCATTCCAATAAATATAGCACATAGATAATGAAAATATTCTGGCTATAGGTTCTACAGTCTAAAGTATTTCTAGTTTAAAGTATTAAATTTATATTTCAGTTCCGATTACCACTTACAGGTAAGCTCTCACAATAATCAATTGTCATATTTAAGCTCTCACAATAAATTTCAAAAATGAAAAGAAGTTATACATTAAATCTATGAAGTTAAGTAGTATTTTAATTTCAAATATGATAATAATTTGTGATATTGAAAATAAAATGAAAGAGACTTTTTCTACTTGGTTAAAGTCTTACCCCAAGATCAGTGATATAAATGATTCTAGCTATAAATTCTACAGTCTAAAGTAGTTCTAATTTAAAGCATTAAATTTATATTTCAGTTCCGATTATCACTTACAGGTAAGCTCTCACAATAATCAATTATCAAATTTAAGCTCTCACAATAAATTTCAAAAATGAAAAGAAGTTATACATTAAATCTATGAAGTTAAGTAGCATTTTAATTTCAAATATGATATGTAAATCAATGAATTAGCTCTCGCTATAATTTTTAAAAAAATCAAAGGTATTTCTAGTTCAAATCTTTGAAGTTATTTTTTCATTCTAAATATAGCACATAGAACGATAAATAACTTCATACTATAAAGTTTCTTAAATCAAAACTAATTCTTCTTCAAATCTTTTAAATTATACTTTAATTCTTAATATGATATGTAGTTCGAAGAATAAGTCCTTGTTGTAAATTCCAGAAACCATAGGCACTTGTAGTTTAAATCTTTGAATTACACTTACATTTTAAATAATGCATATAGATCAATGAATTAGCTCTTTCAATAAATTTAAAAATTCAAAAGTAGTTCTATAACAAATTTTAAAATTCAAAAGTAGTTCTGTAACAAATCTTTGAAGTTATACTATCATTTAAAATGTTATATATAGGCCAATGAATAAGTTCTTCCTGTAAGTTCCACAGACCTAAAGTAGTTTTTTCTAGTTAAAATCTTTGAAGCTATTCCAAATATGATACATAGATCAATGAATTAGTTCTTGCAATAATCTCCATAGACCAAAAATAGATCTACTTGAAATCTGTGAAGTTTTTCTTTCAACCAAGTATAACATCTAGATCGATGAATAGCTTAATCATAGAGCTTTTTACTATAAGTTTAATGGAACAAAATTGTAGTTCATTCTTAATTTTAGTTCAATAGGATTTCTAGTTTAAATCTTTGAAGTTCTAAATATGACATTTATATTGATAAAGGGCTTATTCATAGAGCTTCTTGCTATAAATTTCATGGAACAAAAGTAGTTCTAGTTCAGATCTTTAAAGTTATACTTTAATTCCAGATTTTACATATATATTAATAAATAAATCAAATCTAAAGTTATACTTTAATTCCAAAAATTATATATATTATAGTTCAATGAATAAGCTCTTTTATAACTTCTATAAATCAAAAGCAGATTTAGTTTAAATCTGTGAAAATATACTTTAGTTACAAATATTGCAATTTAGATCGAAGGAATAACCTTTTCATAGAGCTTCTTACTATATTCCATAGACCAAAAGTAGTTCTAATTCAGATCTTTGAAGATGTGCTTTCATTCCAAATATGACATAAATTGATGAATAATATTTTTCTATATGTTCCATAGACCAAATGTAACTCTACTTCAAAAATTTGCAGTTGCACTTTCAGTTCAAATTTTTATTTTGGCAGATAAAACCTTAATGTGAGTTCTACAAACTAAAAATAACCTAGTTCACTGCACAATAGGTTTGATATATTTTTAGGAAAGAGTAAATTAATGACAAGAACATATATATTCGTTTAGAAACTTCATTTTATTATTGAAGACACAATGATGTGAGGAAATTTATGTACATAAAAAGTGATAATAATATTATTGAAATAGAAGAGAAAAATATTTTTTTTAATTACAATGATATAATGTCGATTAATAAAACAACGTTCTACTATATTTGTAGAGGGGCGAAGGTACTTGGGAGAGTTCAAACACTCACAAACGTTCACACTTAAAAACAAAAATTAATTACAATAATAACGATTTTTTCGTTTTTAGTTTGATTTAATTTCAAAAGAATTTTTTTCGATTTCACAATTTGAGCTGGTAAGAGATCGTAAAAATTGTGATGTTTATTACAAACAAAAATTGATTACTAATGACAGTAGCTTTAATGTCAATGTAATTTAAATATCCAACCGATTTGTTGTAAAAGTATTTGGTGAATTTTTAACAACAAATGGGACAAAACAAGCAAATCTTTAACCCATTTTTTAACGTATTGTAAATAAGAATAGTTATTATAGTAAAGTAATAATAGCAATAATATCTAATGTAAACAATCTTTGGAATTTATGTACATAAACGTTCCATTGAAACTGTACAATATCTAATTTTCGATGGTCTATGTACTTAAATATTTATGACTAGCAGTATTATAACAGTGTGTACCGTATAAATATAAATAGATTTTTATGGGCAAATCTAAAACAAATAATTTAAAATGATAATGATACTTTGTTAAAAAAATTTCAAATATAACAAACAAAACAAAATATTTAATCATCACCACTGACTGAGAATCAAACCGAATCTCACTCATGATATAAATGCCATTAATCAGTGTTGGACATCCTAACATATATAACTATTGTTTTTTAAGATTTTAAAGGTAACAAATGAGGCAAGATTTAATAGACTAATTTAAGTGTTACTGGTATATAAAATACTATCGCATGTTATACGTATAATAAATACAATATTTTTTAATTAAACTGAAATAGTAAATACAAAACAATAATAACAATACTTTGCAAACGATGGATACAGGTTGAAAAATATTTACTTTGTTCCTGTAACTATTGAGCTCATCAACTGGACAAGTAATGGAAACATAATCTTTAAGTAAAACCTATTTCAAATAACAATATATTAGATGTTGTTTTATAGAATAAACATTTTGAAGTTGTCAATAAAGCGATTTTGATTTATTTTGTACCATTTGCAATTTTTCCCTATAAAAATTTAGGTAGTACTTGGTTTCTTATGTAACTCATTAAATTGAAGAAATTCATTACGAAATGAGTCTCACAATAAATTAATTTTATCTTATTTAAAGCAATAAAAATAAAACATTTCTGTAAAAAATTACATAATTTTTAAATATATAATTATGCAAAAATGTACAAGATCAAATTCTGCCAAATATTTTTTTCCAAAACTGTTAGCCAACTGTTGTTTTCTAAAATAGATCTGCATTTGTCAAAAACATTAAATTAAAAAATATGAAAACTAATTGCCAATTTTTGTATAGTTTATATTGAAAACTATGATAAGAATGTTTGTATAATGCAATTTAACATGCTTAAATAGCAGAGTTTTGACCACAGGCTTGAAAAATTAATTTACCTTTTATAAATTGTTCAATAATTTTTGAGTTAAAAACATGGTTTGAGTTTGTTAGTATAAATTTTTATCAGGAATGATTTAACCTCAACAATGGCTATTTTGTTTCAAAAATACAATGTAAAACATTTGAGTGTTTCATATTCTGTTAAAGACTAAAGACATTGCACACTTAATAATGTTTAGTAGCTATATAAAAAAATGTACATGAAATGCCAGCCTTCAACAACCACTGATTAAATATTTTTTGAAATTATTAAATGAAACTTGTCATGTTATCAATTATTTGATTGGATATGGTATGGTGTAGAATATTCCTTATGTAGGCCTATAGCCTATAAACCAAAACTACTCTCAGCCCCATTTAGTCAACATAATTAGCTCGTTGCTCATTCTTTCCTCTGTTATATTTGGCATTAAGTGTTATTACTGTATTATATTTTAAATAAAGTTTAGAAAATCTAATATTCATACTTAAGACAAACATTTGTTAAAACACCTAATCAGGTATCTGTTAGTGTCTTTTAAAATATCTGTGTATTTTAATAATAGCTTAATCACTCTGAAACTATAAAATATAAGTTTTCCTTTGTAAAAAAAATTGTAGTATTCAAATAGGTGTAGTAGCATAATAAAAAGTATTTGTTGTTATGTCAAAAAGGACATACACAAAATGTCTTACCAAACTTTGGGAAATAGTCTAATAGGTATTTTTACCTATACACAGGTATTTTTATAAATAAAAAAAAGTTATAATAAACAAATTTCATTTCTCAGTTTCATGTCTATCCAATTGTATTTATTATTTTAAAGTTGCAAAAATGAAAACTAATTTACAAAAAAATAATCATAATCTTTGATATCACATTTTAAGTTGTTCCAAATTGATTTAAAAATATTTTTCAAAAAGGTTTTCACTGATACTGTTAACTCCAATTTTTCGATGTCTTCAATTTTTCTAACACAAGCACAAACTTCTTTTGAACACAAGTCAAATAAACTTAGTGGAGATGACATTACTCCAACGCTGTGAAAGTCTTGACCGGACGAGGTACTCTGGTAAAATGAAAAAAGTTGAAATCGCAAGTTGAGGAAGAAGTTGGAATTTATACTAGTTGAATAAGAAATCGAAAAGACGATTCCAAAGATGAGTCGTAAAACAAAAAGTACGCCTCGAAAGTGAAAACCTAAAATCGAAAAGACGATTCCAAAGACGAGTCGTAAAACAAAAAGTACGCCTCAAAAGTGAAAAACCTAAAATCGAAAAGACGATTCGTAAAACAAAAAAGTACGCCAAAAAAAAACAAAATCGAAAAGTATTCGCCGAAGTGAAAAAAGTACTAAAATCGAAAAGATGATTCCAAAGACGAAGTCCAAAAGTAAAAGACGATTCCAAAGACGAGTCGTAAAATGTAAAGTACGAGAAGACGATTCCCAAGACGAGACGTAAAACGAAAAGTACGCCTCGAAATCGAAAGTTAAAAACCAAAAGTCGAAAAGACGATTCCCAAGACGAGTTGTAAAACGTAAAGTAAGAAAAGACGATTCCCAAGAAGAGTCGTAAAACGGAAAGTAAGAAAAGACGATTCCCAAGACGAGATGTAAAACGTAATGCGGTTCTGGCTCACTTCCCCACCTCTGCGTGAACCCACTTAACCCCAATTATACGCCTACTTGACCCCAATTAACCACAATTTATAGCCTGATTGACCCCTGATAACCCCAGATAAGGCGATTTAACGCCTAATTGACCCCCGATAACACCAATTAACCCCGGGGTCACGCAGTGGTGGAGGAAAGAGGGGAAGTGAGCCAGAAACAGCATTTTATTACTACTGAGAATCAGATGTGTAAACCTCTTTGTGTAACATTCTATACATAAATTTGAACACCCTACCAAAAGCAATCTAGAGATCAGGATTGGTGCTCATTCCATGGTCCCAGGTGTGGGTCTTACCATGATGGCTGCTCCAGTAGCTCATTTTTTCATGAAAATTCGTCAACAAGCAGCAAAGAAAGATCTTGCTATTATTTAATCAGTGCATTTCACTAGTTCTGTAATGTTTCTTTGTTTCAGAGTTCAAATGGAACGTTTATAAATAATATAAAGTTGTTGGACAAACTTGAGGTAGTCTTAAATGAAGGAGATATCATTAGTCTTGGCGTAAATGATTCAACGAGTGTCGATCCCGCAGGATTCTATTTTAAATTATGTAGAGTGCAACCACAGGTATAGTATTTACTTTAAAACTCTATAATTGTTATATATCTCTCCATCTTAAAAATCGGACAGTTATTTATATCCTTTTTCATAATGTAAAATATTTAAATGGAAAATAATTTCATATTTAAGGGCAAAAAATAAACGTCTGCAAATAATAAGCCTATGTAAGTAAGTGTAATAAACAAAAATAACCACAGCACACAGCTGTCTTGTTAATCTAACGGAAGCAAATTTGTAACATTTTTTTCATTTTATCATACAGTCATTTGAAAATTTGAATCCACAACAGTAATACTCACCATCACAATCAGCATACATTAAAGTCTGAAATTATATTGAAAATACAAAGAATTAACACTATTTTAAGATTGGAAGCATTTACCATTTTGAAACAGTTAAAAATATTTTGTTGGGTAATAAATTTGCCCAAGCTATGACCAAAATCAGTTTTTGTGCCAGGTGTGAATCACATAGTGACCTTGTTAAAACACAAACATGTTATATACGTATATGTGTGTGTGTGTGTGTGTGTGTGTGCATATTTATATAAGTACACACACACAGTCAAGGATGAAGAATAGGCTATATTGTTTTTACTAGCCAAAATTCTAAAATTTTTATAAATGTTTCAAAATGAATTTCTTTTTGTTTATTTGTTTAGGATCAATTTTTAAACAACTTCTAAATTTTGTCTGCCTGTATCACGAAATTTGTAAACACGATTACATGAAAAAGGATCAGTCGATTTGAGTTAAAATTTATAACACTAAACTAAAACTGCTTGAAATATAACCTTACTGGTTTTTAACATTATTGTTAAAAAAATGTAGGGCTAGAGGATAATTATAGGGGAGGATAAAAATCTTCAGATGTAGTTAAGTACTGGTTTCAATCGAGGTACCGAAATTGTGCACTAAATATGAATTTGCCATGTGAATTGAAGAACTTGACATTTTCAGCCATCTATATCTATAATTCGGTCTACAACGTTCTACGCCGTCTTCCGATCTCCAACCTCTACCGATCGCGGTCCCACCACAGGTCTTCTGGTAGATCCCTTTTTTTTATTTCCTTTTCGACTCCCTCTCTCCAGCTCAGTCTCGGCCTTCCTCGTTTTCTTCTTCCAGGTGTTCACCATTGCATGATTTTTTTGGGAATTCGCTCATCCGGCATTCTTTGTACATGCCTATAGCAAACCAGTTGTTTTGTTCTTATATCTTCTACAATTATCCTCCTTACGTCCATTATCCTCCGTATACTTTCATTTCTCACTCTCTCTTTTTTTGATCTTCCTGCCACTCTTCTCCAAAAGTCCATCTCAGTAGCCAACAGCATTCTTTCTGTTCTGCTCTTAATTGGCCATACCTCACTACCATATGTTATAATGCTTTTTACAATTGTGTCATAAATTCTTTTTTTATTCTCTTTTGAAATGTTTTGATCCCACAACACCCCGTTCAGCATAGATACAGCTGTCCTTCCAAATACTATTCGTTCTTTAATTCCTTTGATTTTCAGCCATTAAAGGGCAATAAACTGTACATTTTGGAATTTGGCTTGAATCTGAATAGCAAATTTAGGGTATCAAACATATCAAAAGTTTTATTCTGAATCCGAAATATCACTTTTTTTTACTTAAAGAACTAAAACCCTTAAATTTTGGAGATTTCAATTTGAATCAGGCAGGTCATGTGGAGTATCAAATAAGAAAAAAAAAATTGACAAGGCAGTTCATGGTATCACCTTCACTGATGAAGGATCCACTTAGAAAACCGCTCTTCCTCTTGGGACAATTCAGGACTGGAGAGTTAAAGTACTTTCATGCGGCCATAGCAGCTCTCTCCTCACCACTACTTTCCCAAGGGTGTATGGTAGTAATCTTCTAAGCCACAAGCAGTATGGTGACTCAAGAGATGCCTTAGGTATACAGCTCAAAAAGCTATTTGGGTCATTCCCTCCCAATCCTAATTTCTTTAAGAAAAAGTGTAATGACTAACCACTATCTCCACGGCATAAAAGTAACACATTATTATTTCTTTTGTCGAATAGGAGGGAAATTCTCCGCTGAATCCGAATGTGTCATTAAAATTGTATTTTTCGTTTTGAAGCTTTTGAAGGACTAATAGTACTTCTACAAATTTACAATATGAAATACGTTTTGTAAAATTCCTTGTTTAATTTAAATTTGATTCATAATTTAAGTTCTTAAATCTTTAAAATGGTTTCTTTAACATATACACTAAAACATTTGTGTTTCGAATTTGATTTAATAAATTATTTTCGTGTATGTATGTTTTTATGAAATCCTTTCAATACAAATGGTTTGAAATATTAAATTTCACCAAGTAATGACAAAAATATGTGTACAATGTTATATATTTGATGTAATCCATGTTTGTTTGTTTTTTATTGTTAATAGTATTCTTATACTAATGTTTACAAAGTACTGCATTTTAAGAGTTTTTCTGCATAGAAGTAATTATTTTTATTGTATGTATGGCATCATTGTTCTTTTTTTTCTAGGCTATGTATGATGTCACATAAATAAGAAATTCCCTGCTGAATCCAAATATGTCACAAAAATTGTATCTTTTTTAGTTTTTTAGCTCTTGAAAGGCTAATAGTACGAAATCTAAACACATTTTATAAAATTTCTTGCTTTCTTGATGACCCAACAATGAGGTGATTATTTACAGTTAACAGTTTTACGTGTTTAATTTGTTTTATTTCTTATAATTTCTAAATATTTTTCCAGAACTTTGATGAACTCGAAACAAACAGTAGGTCTACTGCTTCAACTACAGAAACCGCTAATGAAAAACCAGTTGAAAATGGCCTACCAAAGTTAGGGGAAACCAGTTTTGTAAATTCTGCAATAATTGGAACAAAACGTCATGCAGTTGTCGATATATCGGAGTATCCAACGAAGTTGTTAAAGTTAACTGAAAATGTGGCTGTTGTAAGTGTGGAGGGGTCAAGTGGGAGGGGTGAAGTAACAAGTGGTATGACCAATCCTGCAATAACAAATGAAAGTAATCACATTACAGAAAATTTGAATAGAGGCCAGGACACTATTATGTTATCGGATAGTGATGAAGATTATTTAATTAGTGCTATTAGAAATGGTTTGGAAGATCATGAAATAAATAAACAAGTCGCAAACATAACGAATGACGTTAATATTAGTGTTAGTAACTTCATTGGAAGTGGTGAAGAAGTTAATATCGAAAACAGATTTGGGGATGATAAAATAAATGAACAGTTTGAAAACAAAATAAATAATGCAAGTGGTAGTGGTAGGAAATCTGTGAAAGGTAGCGAAGAAATACAACGTAATAAGTCATGTGCCTCTGATATCGAAAATGAAGAAATATTTGAAGAAAATGAAAATATAATACACAGAATAACTGCTCCTGAAAAGTCTACGAAAAATAGTGAAGAAGTGGTACGTGTTAAATCTACTGACTCTAATGTGGAAAATAAACAAGTAAATGAAGAAAGAAATGAACAATCTGAAAATATGGTAACTAATAC